>WBNO01007583.1:0-81459 GCA_013400575.1 Peucedramus taeniatus | reverse complement strand
GCACCCGCTCCGGACCCGCACCCGCTCCGGACCCGCACCCCCGTTCCTGTTCCGCACTCCGTTCCGGATCCGCACCCCCGTTCCTGTTCCGCACCCCGCGGCTCGGACCGCGCCCGCTCGGGACCCGCACCCGCTCCAGATCCGCACCCGCTCGGGACCCGCACCCGGTCCGGACCCGCACCCCGCGGCTCGGATCCGCAGCCCCGTTCCAATCCTCAGCCCCGCTCCTGCCGTTCGCCACCTCGGCCCCCGCAATCCCTCCCGGCGCAGCAAACTGCGCCCTGTCGCTTCCCGCAGGTTGTTGTTTTGGGAGGCCGGGCGATGCCGCTGCCCTGTGGGCCATGCCAGGGCCGCTCCCGGCTGGAAGAGCCGCGGTGCTAACAGCGGGAGAAACCAGCTGTGCACATCTGTCCGGGCCAGGAGCAACGGGGCTGACAAGGGGTTAATTGTCTGTGTGCGACCTGCTTCCCTGCCACGAGTGGTTATATGTATGTTATATTTAATATCATTACTGCCATGTTTGGTGAGAAAGTCAGAAAAAGCCAAGATTTCTCCCTCAGCTTGCTAATACTTTGATTTCTCGGCTCCAAACCATGCCGTGCTTTCTAACCTCAACAATACAGACTGAACTCATGCAGTTCACTGCATGTCTCATGCAGGACACTGCTGTCCTGCCCTCACCAATGTTCCCTCAAACACACTCATGCTGCTGCTGCTGCAAGGAAATTTATTCCAGATCCACTTGTGACAGTCGAGTGTCAGAGTTAAAGCACATTGCTGGGGACAGTGCAAAGCTTGTCTTCATTAGTACATCCCTGCTCTGTGGCTAGAGCACATAGCAGGCCCCAGCACCACTGTTTTGATTAAATGTGCTCCTGGTACATTTCAAATAGATTTTCACACAGAACATTGTGGTCTCTCTGAAGGACTGTCTGACGTCTGAGTCGCCCATCTGAGCATGGCACACATTCTGCCATTCCCATTGCATTTTGGGAACCAAATTTCACTAGGTTCCATACAAGTCTTGTGCACTGTGAATTTTCAGCTGAGCAGTGCAGAGTCATGAAACTGTAACTAAAGATAATGTTCCTTATGGCAACAAAGCCAAGGGTATCAGATGACTCAGAGCCTTTCCTCCTCTTATGCTGTCTTTATGTCATATTTAGTTGTTAATTAATTAGAAGATATGAATTTAAATGTCTTCCCTCTCTTAGTAATACTTCTGTATGAATATTAATCAATATGCAGCACAGAGCTCCAAATTGTGCCTGACACACAGCTGAACAAGGGTTATGTTGTTACATTTAAGTCCTAATCCCTTTTCTGCTTAAGTACAGACAGATGTGTTTAATCTATTCAAATTTGCCTTAATTGTTTGAGTCTATAGAAAGCTGATTGTACTTTCTGCTTTAATTTGGGCAATTCCAAGAAATTAATATGCACTAAGCTGTTTCCCTAGATATTGCAGACTTCTGTTAGCAGTCACAGTGACTAAGCAGATACAAAATACATTCCCTGGTGATGTAAAGACACCCCACGGTGTTTGCACTGCCTGTTTTTACCTTGATATCCAGGGACAGATGAGGCTTTGTCATGGTCTTGGGATGCAAGCAGCCATCCAACTCCTCTTCTCCTCTATTCCACTTGTTCCCACAGACATCAATCTCTCGAGTGTGGGATCGATGTCAAGTTGCCTGTACCTGATTTTCAGCCTGGACACCACGTGAGAAAAAACTGGTTGCCCTTCCTTACACAGCTGCAGTGATTAAAGTAATGACATCTGCCAGGTGTCATCTGGACATTTCCTCCTTCACATGCAACACTCAGCTCGGCAAAGGAACTTTATTCTGTTTTAATAATATACGTAATGAAAAGAAATGAAAGAAAATGCAAAATTGCCTACAAGGTAGCCAGATGGGCAGCCTACTTTAATGTTCTCATTTGATCCTGCATATGAAAGAATTTTTATTTATGTTCTCTTGTATTTCCTTTAAACCAGAACTTTAACAATTATTTTTGGCCCTCTCGTGTATGATAAATAATTCCCAAGAGAATTCTTTTTCCATCAAAGCATTAATTTTTTATTGTGACTATACCCAGCTTAAAATTTAAGCACCAAAGTCTAATATTGCTTCTGTTACCTAATTAAGTGTGAAATGGTTTAAATGGAACACTAATGGAATAACATCCTTAAGTGTTTTCTGTAAACCTTCTGGGATTCAAACTCTTCATCACAAATACATAAAGGTTATTAAAACACTCTCATGTTAAAGTGCTCAAGACAAGCCACTGTGAACTGAGGTATCACTTCTGCCATATTTGCAAAACTTTTTTCCTAATATTTATGTCTTTTATTCAAGTAATATTGTTCCCAGACCTGTAGCCAGTTTTGGGAGTTGACACAAATTAGAAAGCTAAAGGCTACTGAACATATAAAAAGTTTTGAGTGCATAGCTCTGCTCCTCTCACCTCATGAAATCAACTTTGTTTTATCTCCAGTGCCAGAGAACTGTCACGTTGAAGTAAACAGATGAGAAGCTACTATTTTTTAATCTTGCTGGCTGCTGCACTTGTGTACAATATCCTGCAATGCAGTACAGCTCTTTAGGCTGGAACACAGTGAATCACTTCCCAGAGTGATTATCATGAGGCAAAACCTTACCTGCCAGTGCAGGACAATGACAGACTCCTGGGGGATGGAAGAGAATGCACGATTTCCCCCGTCATCCATGGTCACCTGAAAAAAAAAGAACAGATTTGGGTCTTTCTAAATGACTGATCATGTTTCCTGAACCTTTATTTAATGATTTTTATTGCCACAAGCATTTTCTCTTCCCCTTTGACTGTCTCCCTGGTTCATGGAATTTTGTTTTCAAGAGGAAAACGTAGAATTGAGGGAAGAGTGAAAATCTAGGTTTTTTATAAAGTCCAGGTGTGGTCCTGTTTTCCTGATCTGTCAAACTGTCTCTTCTGTTTTGTCAGACATTTTTGTGCATGATCCTGGTCTCAGTACCATGAAATAAATCTTTAACAGTGTAGCTTAATGGAAATATCCAAGTATGTACAAAGGTGCAAATAAAGTCAGAGTCTGACCTAGAGCTCATGCTGTACCAGGTATTTGTATCTATCTCATTTCTGTTCCAGACTTAGGTTTTGTTGGTTTGGTTTTTTTTTCCCCTTCCCTACAACACTCCAAATGGAATTTTTTGGAATAGAAACTTCCCCAGTTTGAATTAATGTTTTTTTAAGTGGGAAAAATCCATTTAGCTGTATTCAGCTCTACAAATAAAATCTTTACTGACTTTAAATTGTTTTTATGTATGTATTTCCTTTCACAGGTGTCACAGAGACTGCTTTTATTCATGAAATTTGTCATGCAAAGAATACATGGTTAAGCTCAAACATTGTGACACAAAAAAATTGTATGCAAAATATAGCTTTGCTTACATGCCTTTAGATAAGAATATATTCCAAACTGAGGAAAAATAATAACCATCTCAAGAAGTAAAAAATGCAAAAACATTTTTATTTTATGATCCCTCTACCCCACCCTATTTTTGGGGATTCACATGGAGATGGGGAAAAATTGGGTTTTTTTTTTCCTCTGGTGTCTTTTAAAGGAGTGTTTCTAGTATTGGGTGGTTTTTTTAATCCATTTTATTGGGAATAGGATCAGGTCTAAATTGCATTTTGCTTCCTTGATGTCTGATGTGTATAAATATTCATGAGTCAACACCTGGGGTTGGCTATTTTCTAAAATCTGTATAACTGTTATTGCAGTTTTATCTGTGGACTGTGATGTCTCATTTGAATTCATGAGACCTGCTATAAATTTTAAATATATATGAAGTGATATTAAAGTCTAATGAAGAACAAGAGTCCCACCTGCTACCTGCAATTTGGTACTACCTGCATAAGAGGGAAATAGGAATCTAAGCAGTGAAGATGGAAACTTGATTGTTTATTAAAACTTCAGATTTGTTTTGATCATTCCTTCTAATCCCTGTTGATAAAAATCATGTTCCAAAATGGCTCCTCTCCAGATTTCTGTAGAGATCTTGGAGTTTTAAGCCACTAAAAGTTTGGCAGAGCATCCAACTGCCATATTTTTGTTAAAAAAGAAAACGACTTAAATTCCCTGAGAGGAGTCTATTTTATAGGCAACTTTGCTCAGACTCTCTTCTATGCTCTCTTATTTCTGTGATCTGCAAAACAAATTTTATTTACAGTTTTCAACTTAGTTTTGTGCCACGAGAATTGCAAACCAATTTACTTGCACATTCATGCCACCTGAAAGAGGAAAGATATTTCTCATGGTACCAAGCAATATATTTATTCTCACTTCTAAGTACTTTTCAGAACTGTTTTCCCACCAAATTTCACCAAGAGTTATTTCTGAGTTCACACAGAGAGGAAGATTCAGCTCTCCAAAGTGAGCACAGAGAGGTTGTGAATATCAGGGAGTTTAGAACATTATGGTATCCTTGGTAGGATCCTGGTATCCCCTGCCTAGGGATAATAGGACATCATAAGATACTTTTATAGTGCATTTTTAATTGCTCTCTAAGATTAGATTTGTGGTGAAGGGAGGCAAGTTCACCACTGATAGCAGCAAGGCTGGTGCTTCACAGTGTGGCATCCAGCCTAAAGAGAATAGAACAAACAGAAGCATTTGCTTTGTGTGTGTCTAACCCCAAATTTATCTGAAATCTGCTATCAGCTCTCTGTATGAGAACAAACTCGTTAATGGGCTGTGGCTGGATCAGTTCACAATCATCACCATGTACCCTGGAAAAGCACGAAAACACAGAGCTGAATTCTGGTCCTTGGCTATTATCACTGTTCTCACACAACCATTTTCCATGTTTTTAACCAAAGGAAAAAGGAGAAAGTACTTGAAAGATTTCTTTCTTTCCTTCTTTGTTTCTCTGACGAGAGGAGGAAGGAAACAAGCAGAAATCTGTAGCAAGATTATAGAGTTGTGCAGAAAAGCTGGGGTAACAGGGAGTCAGACACAGATAACAGAAAGGTAATTTTTGTTTTTTTAAATTCAGATTGAAAGCAGAAGATCATAATGAGCCAAAAATGTTTGATTTTCCCTAGGTGCATCAATCTCCTTTACAAGACAATTATAAACTGTCAATATCGGCCCCTTGTTCCAGCCTCCATCATGCACCAAAATTAAAGAATTTCTGTCTCCATATCACCCAAAAATATGGAATCAGATGCAGTGTTTCCCTTGGCAGGCAGATTTAAGTGCTCCTGGTGGTGCCACACACTGCATTCTACAAGTGGCTTTCTCCCTGCAGCAACAGGAAGGATACACCTCTCCAGAGGTGGGAAGAAGAGGCAGCAGCAAAGCTGACTTGTTGCAGCTCCTGCCACTTGCACAGAGGAAAATGTCTGCTAATAGAAATCTGAGTGTTTTACAAATGGCACAACAGGTGCTGTGCACTGATGAAAACAACACAGACAGTGATGCTGCAGAAACTCTTCGGGCAGAAACGTCGTGTACTGAACATCTCACATATGAACTGCTACAGCAGTGATTTTGGGAACGTTTGGCTGTGCCCTGAGCTAAGCTCCTGCACTGTCTGAAGTATTCCTTGGGGTTTTCATTTCCAGATGGAGAAACAATAGCTCTGAGTTCATCGTGTCATGTTCAGGATGACATCTTCCTCAGTGAAACACCCCCTGTCACCAAAAGACAGTGCCAAGCGTTGGGTGTGCGCCGAGGACATGAGGTGGAAATGGAAACCACAGCCTTCTGCTGCAGAGACAGCAGCCAAGAGTTGAGTCATCCCAAGACCTTCCCATAAATCCTTGTACACTGCTTTTTACATTAGGAAACTGATACTGATACAAATACGTGCTGCCAGGATGAGGGTGGCAAGATGGGAGTAAGGAGAACAGCCACAGAAATAAGCATCCAGATAATTTTCTGGATTATGAATGCTGTATGTGCTATTTGAGCATTCCTGGGAGCTTACAAGGCCATCACAAATCTTAATTAAAGCTGAATGCAAAATAATGTTCAGAATTAGAAATAAAGATCAATACTACCTGAAAGACAAATCAGGACCTTCCTTTGGCAAATAGGTTACCAGAGAAATGACTGGCCAAGAACTCATTCAGAGCTAATCTGTGCTAGACATACTGCTTAGCTGCATTATCTGATGCTACCTCTTCTTCTGATTCAAGGTCTGCCTCATTTGTCAGGTCCTGTCCTTTAATCTCCAAACACAATGGCAAAGTGATTGCCAGTGATTTTATGCTTTTCTGTGCCCAGGACAATGGGACTGTCTGAAAGAGCTAATACATACTTTATGATGAGAAAGGAACAGTCAGAGCCACCAAGGAAAGGTGGGATTCTTTTCATCATTCTATAGCATCTTCTGCAGCAAATAGCATTTTTAATACTAAAGCTTTAAAGTGCCTGAGGTTTTCTTAAAGCAGAAAAGTGTGGTACATTGAGACAAAAAATTCTCAGACATTTAATCCAGTTAAAATATTCAAGATTCATTCTGAATTGTATTAGTCCACTGCGATTCAAAATGTTAAATGCTCCATCAAACACTATCAGACAGAATGATTTCAGTAGCCATCTGTGAAAATGAAAGTGAAGTAATTGCACAGTGGGCTTCTACAACAGCATATAACCTCCTGAAGTCTCAAAGAGGGACCAATTCGACACTTGCCTGGCTTTTTGCAGACAGCCTCTGTGTCTGATATGTTGTTGATGCCTTTCAGATTCATTAGAAACTATATCACAGCTGTCTTGGTTTGAAAGACAGGTACCTGCCAGCAAAAAGCTGGAATCTCCCTTTGAATAGAGAATGTAAACCCCCTCCCTCAGATTATTATAATTTTGCAATTGGAGGCTCTCAGGCAAAGATTCGGGAGTGGGAATAACAGTCCTTTACTAGGAATATTAGACAAAGCAAAGACAAATACAAATGTAATAGCACTAAGAGACAAGCAAAACAAAACAAACAAAACCCCAGAAAAACCCTGACAGAGTCAGGGATGTGACCTGACACCCTGGGTGTCAGGGTGTTAAAAGCAGTCCAGATGAAATCCTCCTGGAGTAATAGATGCAGTTCTGTGGAGTGGAGATGGTCCTGTAGAAAGTCCAGAGGTGACGAGATGAGTCCAGTCTTCCTCTGGGAAGAAATCCAGTGGAAAACAAGCAGGGTCCTCTGGTTCTCCGGCGTCCTTTCCGAATGGCGCTCTCTGACCGAACTGTCCTGTTCAGCTGCTGTCCCCAGGAAAAACCTGCTGCCCCCTTTTGTTTCAGTCAAGCACCCATAAGTACCCAGCAATTAGTTCCCTAGCAAACCACCAGGAAAAAATTCCACAAACACAAAAGAAACAGATCCAACCTCCAACAATAGCTCACTATAATTAAAGGAAAGTCTTCTTATTGCAACAAGCTTCAAGAAGGAAAAAGGACATTTGCAGAAAAAGAAATGAAGAAAATTAAAATGAAACCACTGTTGGCAAAGAGCACTAAAGACTGAGGCACGAACCTGCAGTGCACTTGCATCCACCATCCTTCCAAGAGATACCTGCTGGCCAATTATGTCTGAGGGACAGCTTTAGTAAAAAAAAAAGTAAAATTTTTATTCTTTGTCTTTTCTTTTGATTTCAAAAGCTGTAGAACGTAAGGGGTGAAATGCACTGTCATTAAAGCTGAAAGAATACCTCCCTGCTTAATTCAATGTAAGCTTAATTTCAACCAACCTTGTGTTTTCATGGCTGGAAAGCAAATCACTTCTGCTCTGAGAGGAGCTCACACAGTTTGCTGATGATGTTGAAGATCATGCTCAGCCACACACAGAGGCTGCAAGGCTTCATTGACATGGTCAGCATTTGACCCTTGTAGTAAATATCCTGCACAGTCCTTGAACTGAAAATCCTGCAAAAGGCAGAAGTGAAATAACTGAGTGACCCCTGCAAGAGCAGTGGGCCAGGCCAAGATGAGCATCCACAGACCTCTGTTACACCTTCTGTGAGCACAGCCCACTTGTACAGCTCTGCTTTGACCCCTCAGCTGTGGCACCTCAGTGCTTCACAGCAGAAAGAAGAAGAGCCTTCTACCAAATCACCAACCTGCAGTACCTGCAGAGAAACCCTAAAAGAAGAGTTAAACTACTATAGGAAAAACTTGGAAAAATGTGATCATGGCACACAGACATGTAGCTACAGGCTCTATTTATAATTTATGGTTTACAGATTTATAGTGTGAAATTGCAGTATTATGCAGTATGATTTACAGTGTGAAACTGCTGCTCATACTGTCAAGTATGAAAAAAGCAAGTTTCTAGGTCTTTTTTTTTCCTTATTAAACAATGAAGTTACATAAGTGTGAACAGCATCTTCTAAAGTGAAACTAATGTTTTCACTTTGAATATGGGAATATTTAATAAGAGATAAATATACTTACTGTAGTTAATGAGCAGTTCAGTCATGTTCTGCTCCTAAAATATCAGCTTGAACCCCAGCTCTACTGGGATCAAATCCCACTTACGAAAAAATAAAATAGGGAGAAAAGTGAAGCAAAGAGCATCCAGATTAAAAAAAACAAAACACAAAAACCTTAAAAATAATAATTGACAGACTGGAGAGTGAGGAAAAAGAAGAGGATGGAGACACAGCATTTTACTGGAAAATACAACATGTTTTCTCATGCTGAAATCTGTTATAGCTGCTGCAAAGTCTCTTTTGTTGTACACTGGCTTTGGATTCAGCCCTGTGAAAACGTAGAGACTGAATGTAAAGTAGTATTTTAGGATCCACCCTCCCCAGTACATGGCTGGAAAATGTAACTTTAAAATGTATTTCACACCAGCAGGGGAACAAAAAAGAAAAAAAAGAGATAAGAAAGAGGGAGGAAGAATAACCACGACAGAAAATACGAAAAGAGATTCAAGAGCTTCAGAGAGCTTTGCAAGTAATTCACAAAAACTCAGTTACCACAGTAGAAATTTCATCTGAGCACAAGAGTCTCTAGAATGATTTTAAGAATGGCTAGGATCAAAGTAAGAGAGGTGTTCTTCCTTTTGTAGAACAGGGAAATCTAAAGCTAAAATGTTCGGTTTCCAATCACAGTTATCTCAATGTTTGTGCCAAGGCAAAACAAAGCTGAGACTCCAGTATGTTTGGCTTCAAAATTCTGCTAAATTACTTGAAAGTGTACTGGCCTTCATGAGAGTCTGGACATGGTCAGCCTCAATTCACAAAAGAAGAAATGACATTAAAAAAACTCTTACAATTAAAACAAAATTAAAGAAACGTTTCACATGATCACTTTTGTTGTGATCCTGCTGTTCTAATGGCACAACTGAGAGTCCACAGATAGGCCTTTCATACCAACAACTATTATACTCACTTGCAAGTAGCATTGAAAGCACATGAATTTTAAACCATAAATCACTACAAATCAAAAAACCTCATGTTCAAAGTGGGCTCTTCCAATGAGCTCTGTTTTCTTGAATATCTGTTTTTCCTGCTGTTCCTTCTACTGCTCTGTGATTGTAGGTATAGGTTTAATCACTCTTGATGTAGTGCCAAATTTTAGGCAAACAGATCCAATAATGCTTGTTGAGAGAGTCTGGCCCTGTAAGTGCACAATGGGGGTGATCTCACATGGCTCAGATGACAGTGACACTTAGAATAGTGTCTAGAGACTGTAAACACAGTGATAGATATTTTTCCCCTTAAATCACAAAAGAAACAAATCTAAGTGGAACTCTAGAGTATCTGGAAGAAAGGGAGTAAATGATTCATGGGGAGACATCACATTTGCAAGATCATGCTGTGGACAAACTCACTTCCAGCAACATTCACAGAAATGTTGTTCTTGGCTTAACCTTAATCTGCACAGTGTGTTCGTCTTTCTGCTCAGCCTAACACCAGACACACAGCCAAGAGACACCAATTATCTCACACAGCAGATGCTGAGATCAGATTGTCTACAGTATTCTGAGGCTCAGATCACAAACGGTGTCACCTTAGCGTGGCCCTGAATTTACAGATTCTAAGCATTTGTGCAAACGCATTCCGGTTTTGGATAACTTGGAGTTCATGCAGAAAGAGGCCTTAAGGAGGAGGCAGCAAAGAGCAATTGCAGCTGGGGAAGAGGGGAGGGAGCCAGCCCCTCCTGCCTCCAGCAGCCCACCACACCCTGGCCACAGATCCTTTGCCAGCCTCACTGGGTGCTAATTCCTCAGTTAGGGCTTCACATTTCTCACATTAGAGCTCCTCCATGGCTGGGTGAGGAATGCAGTGCAGCCACACAGTAATTTTGACATCCCCACTTTGACTTTCTGAGCAGCTGCCTGTTTTCTGCTTAGTCATTCCACACTGCCAACTTTTGGGCTGCTTGCACGGCCTGTTCCCAAGGCAGGAATAAAATGAAGAGTGAGGCTCACAGCTGAGAGCATCCTGTATCTCAAGATATCTGATATCTTCCTCCCACAGGCAGACTTTCCATGCTCCAGCTATGCCAAGTTTGTTTAAGCTTCAGGGGCAGGCTAAAACGAGTAGGGAAAATTCTCTTTATCCCAGGTATAATGTGTTTTGCAGGACATAAACAAACAGTCTCTGCCTTCCTAAGCAACTCACAGAGTGGGTCTTGGTTTAGCCATCCCCTGATGGGCAGGCACTCTGCACCAGCCCTTGACAGAATCACTCTCCCGGGTCCAAGCCCCAGGCTGCACGGTGGAAGAGGAGCTGCTGCTGCAGGTGAGGCTCAGCATCTGGCAGGCTGAGAGAACAGCCAGGCCAGGGCCAGGAGCAGCAATCATCCTCTCTCTGCTTACTTCAGTCACTAATGGCAGCACAGAACAAAACAGATTTTATTTTATATTCTGAAAAATAAAAGCACTGCGCCTACCAACCCCCGTATACTGCTGATGAGAGAATGATAAAATGCAACTATGTTCTATGTTCTACAAATGAAGCTCCATGAGAACTATTTACTTCCCCCCCATTCCAAAATCTACTCTGAGCAATCGACCTTTCACGTTTCCAACTATTGTGTTGATCAGCTAACACACAGATCTGCAGGAGGAGATGAATTGCAACAATATAATAAACAGTTCACAGGAATGGATACAAACATCAGCTTTGTAGCTCTCCTGCGAATTGAATGGATTCCTGCAAGCTTTTATTTAACAAACAAGTTGCACTAGTGGAGGGAAAAACTATACAAGCCTTAAATGATTTAACATACTTCTGAAATACAGACGCTTCCTTTTCCCAGCTGCTTTTCCTTAGTGAGCAGATTTCGATCAGGTGGATTACCTGGTTTAGCTGCGATTGTATTTCGAGCTGTTGTCAGCAAGAAAAGCAGAAAACGCCCAGGACAACAGGAAAGAAGTGTCGAGACTATAATGCCCTCATTGTAATGGCCCATTAGTGCCGAAACATTACCCACTTCTGATGGCAATCAGCCTGTACCTGCTAATTACTGCACATATGGGTGTCATGTTGGCTTTTGCTACTTGATTTAGTTAGATATATACATAGGGCTGTGAAGGGATCCTTAGAGGAAAACAGCAAAGGAGTAAGCAAGACCGTTTGTAAATATTATTTTTTTTTTCTGTTATAGCTCATTGGCATAGCACAATTCCTGAATATGAGATACAGATCAGAATGGGAGAGGGACAAAATTAAAAGCAAAGAATGGCTTAATGCATTGAAAAGGAGAAAGAAATAACAAGAGTGAGAAATAGCTTTGGTTTCACTGTATTATGTCAATTGTGCCAGCTTTCTTCCCTTCACAGGGTTTCATTCATAGCTGTAAATGTCTTTGGTGAATAGTTCTGTATTTCTGTCACAGAGACCCTGCAAGACACAGCAACCCTGCCTCAATTTCACACGTTTCCTGAATCATCAGATGAAAAGAACAAAACATTAAAAAAACGTGTGAATCCTACCACAATAAGAAAATATCACAGGACCTCTAGCACTGGAATTATTACAGCTGCAACACTTGCTGCTGTCTGTTTACATTTGCAACAGAAAAGGACAGTAAAAAGGAAGTTTTATGTGGTTTAGGTGCTGTTTAGATTTAGGCATGAAGGCTTTTCAGCTGTCATCTCTTTAGAAATGGCATGTCCTAAAGACTGGCACGTTTCATTGGAATACAGGGCAGGCCAGGACTATTTATGCTTCCAAAGTGCCACAATGCCATGCTGGAAGTAAAGCCATGCAGAAAGGGTAATGTTAAATACAGCTCACTGCAAATGCAGGAAATATTTTTGGATTTTATTATCATCTATGCCTCTGAGGATTTCTACCAGAAACCTACTGATAGGAAAAGAGAAAAAAACTTGCTGATATATCACAGCATTGGAATTGTGTTAGTTTGTGAAACGTGTTTGGTAACCATGGGTACTAAACAATTTCATAAGGATTTCACATAATCTAGGAACTATAAATAGACTTGGAAACAAAGTAGGAGCTTAATGAAATATCCACAGGTTGGGAAGCACAATTTTCTTTGTAACATAATTTATTTCTATGTGTTCCAATGAGCAATTTTAAGGTATTTCTGGCAATACCATAATTTCTCTTTTTTTGCATATCTTCTTTTCTGGCTTATCCTGCCCATCACTTGTGACTTGATCAAGCTGAGCCTGGGTGATAATGAACCAGGGAGTGATAATAAAGCCTCACTCAATTTATCTAAATTTTAGAGGAAAGTGTGAAGAATAATGTGCATTAGCCAATGCTAAGGAAATTTAACCAGGGGAAAGATACATGGAATAGAGTATTTGTTCCATAAGTATTTTTTTTAATTCTTTGCACACTTACCTAAAATATAACTGAATTTCTCATGAAGACAAACTGACAAACACGTTCACTACCCAAATTTTGGATGACTCAACATGAAGACAACTCAGTTAATCAAATAATTAAACTCATTATCTAAAGCAATTTACAACAAAGCTAACAATAAATTAGTGTTAGCATTGCAGCTCCTGAAGAGAGCTTAGAAATTCATGGGAAATCAAATTAATCAAATAATTAAACTCATGATCTTAAGCATTTTACAACAAAGCTAACAATAAATTAGTCTTAGCATTGCAGCTCCTGAGGAGAGCTTAGAAACTGATGGTAATACAGAGAATTCTGTTTAACAGAATAGTGGCTGCTATAATTATAACTTCTATTCATATTTTAGCATTCTGCTTCATCACCTTCACCTCTCCTTTCAGTGTGTGTGCTTTAAGAAGAAAAAGCACTTGTTGATTTCTGGGGAGATTTTTCCAGTATCAACAGGAAAAAACAAAGCAGCATCTTGTTTCAGGGTTACTCTGACACCCCATAATGAAAGTGCTTCAGCCTCACAAGCTGAATCTGTTTCAGCTTTGTGAACACTTTCCATGAGCTGCTCGCTCACATCTTTATTCACCCTTCTTTCACTGCAGTATAGCAAAAGCTGTACACATCTTTATTTTCTATGAATAAACTCCCATCCAATCACAGATACCTCAGACTTAATTTTGATATAGGCTTCAAGCCCAACCAAGCCAACCCAATGGGGTCTGTGGCATGATATTCAGACTCAGCTGAGAATCAAATGCAGTGGGACTTCAACCACAAGCCACAGTTCAAGTTCTCATAATTCATCAGCTGTTAATCAAATCACTCAGGGCTCCAAGGCTGTGGCTAGGCTGGGTGAAATAGCTGCCAGCAACACTTGCAGTGAAGACAAAGGCTGGGAACACACAGAGCCAAATCCAAGCAAATGCTCCAGCAGTTCTTCCCTGTCAAACTAATTCATGTGTGCTCAGTTTTAATGAGAAATTCTTGATGAATTTAACACAAATGGCTATTTTCTAAAGGCTAACTAGCATATGGATTTATACTTGTAATGCTGGAGCTAATTATAGATTTTTTTTCATGTTTTTTTGGCTAAACTTCTCGTTAAAGTGGAAAAATATGCACAATACAACATTAAGGCAAAGAAGTGTTTTTCTCATCATAGCAAGAAGCTTCAGTTATTAGATTTCTTATATTAAAATAAAAGTCACCAACAATCTTTTCTAGCACTGGCTGGCCACCATCATCTCTGTAGCATTTTAATTGCCTAAAAAGGACTTTCATTACTTACCTGTTAGTATTTTCAAAGTTTATGTTTTTGTGGGTTTACTTGGACTGTGCACACAGAGCCAGCCCCGTGGATGCCCCAGGGGTTCCAAGATGCACATTGGGGCTCTCCAGCCTTGGCATCTCAGCAGCCAGGGCTGCAGAGACCCTGCCAACCTGCCCCAAGAAATCCACTCCTGCTGGGGAGAGTGGGATTGTGCAAGGAGAGACACAGAGTGAAATCTGAGGTACAGGAGAAGGCACCACTGCCCTCCCACTCCAGAGGTGACCAGGTCACTTCCCAGCAGCCTTAGTGCTTCCCCAGATGTGCCTGGGAATGCATTTTGGATCACTAGCCAGAAGTTACTTTTTCATGCAACGACATCTTTGTGACCATAAAAAGAAAACTTCTGAGAACAAAGGTGTTTAAACAAAACTTAAAACATTTCCTTATTTGATTCCAAAATTGTGCTTGGCTTTGTATTCATTAGTAAGCATCCTTATCAAGGGTCAAGCTTGTTTTCCAAGGTATTGTTGTAGTCTAGTTCCAGGACTCAAGTCCAGTACATAGAGGGATAAATAGAATTTTTCATAACTTTTCTCTCCCTCTACCACCCTGATGCTGCCCAAAGGAATTCTTGCAGAGGACAGGAGAAAGAGAAGGGTATTCTCCCATTGAGGATTTTGCCACTGACAGTCTCTTGGGTTTGACAGGCTATGCCACTGCTCCGTGCCTCAGAAAACCATTCATGTACATCAACATAAGTGCAGATTTTAAGGCTGACTTCAAAATGTGAATTACTATGAAATCCAAACATTGCTTAAAAGAAAACACATAAATAGCACAGCTTTCAGTATATTATCATGAAAATCTTCATTTCACAGGGCTAAGCTAACAAACTGCAAAATGGAAGGAAGGAGATTGCTCTCCCTGTTCCTCCTTGGGATGCCATTTGACCAGGTACATACAAGAGAGCAACTGTATGGAAACTTATTAAAACTTGATTTTCTATTAAAATTCAAATTCAGAGTTTTCTCTTCCACATTATCATCCTCAGGATCTGTTTTTCCTTTCCCAAAGGACCAGCAAAAATTTCACCACTGTTCTACTGAATTCCTGTTGCAATAATGAATAACTCAAAAGGCCACCCACTGTTACTGTGGTTACCAAAGTTTCCTACCCTCTGAATCTGTACATCAGCTCTGTTCCAGTTTGCATATTTCAAGCTTCTGTTACTGATACATGTTTTTTATCTTTTCTACCTGCTGTAAGGCAAACAACAAAGTATTGTTTGCCTTTAAAGCAGTCTTTGGCTTCCATCCTCTGTGTAGTGTCCTGGGCTGTGCCTGCTTCTCACCAGTTATTCATTTGAGGTGTTTCCATTGATTCCATCTGACTCCAAACCCTACAGAAAAAAAAAACCAAAACCAACATTTCTTTCAGTGGAAGTAAATTAATTACACCAAGCAGAGGACATGGAACAAGTTACAACCACACATCTCCAAGGATGTAAGCTGTGCACCTGGCAGGAATGACATAGCAGAGAAGTCTGATATACTGAGCATGTGCATATTAATTGTGCAAAACTTGCAGGGCTTGTGCTTTAAAGAAGCACCAGACATTCTAAACATAGATAATTAACTCTGAAATGGGCACACTTTCTCTTCCTCCTTCTAAAAATCCTTTTGGTCAACACCAACACCAGCAGCAGGATGGCACTGCTCCTCTGCACTGTTTTGGTAACAAAACTGGACATTGTTTTACAGAATTCAAATTGGCAGCTTTAATCCAGGGCAAATGTGTGGTTGGACCAAGGTACAAAGAAGTTATTGATGCAAAACCATATCATAAGGTCATTCCTAGGTTCCATTTCTCCACAGATGATAGCAAAACCAGTAGAGCAAAATTTTGATTATATCAAATAGCATCTTTGATACTGTATATGCTTTTCAATTCCTCACTTTTGGAAAAAATGCACTGCCAGTCCCAATAGGAAACACACACAAATTCTCATCTAATATAAAAGTGCAACAGCTTGAAGACATACAATGTTTGAACAGCAGTTCCTTGCCTGCATTCCCCCTTGTATTTTTTTCTCTGTAGGGCATATACACTGTCTGAAGCACTTTCTTTGGTTCCTTTAAGATTAGCAACAACTGTCCAGCACCTTTAAAGCGAAGCAAACTCTCGAATCTTTTCAGGGTTTAGTCAAAAGTCATCTCACTTAATTTTAAAATACTGGGTTTTAATTTTCCTTTTAAATTTCAGGTTTTAAACTCACAGAGTTTGTTTAAATATTTTGCATCGATTAATTCAAAGGGAAATTGCTTGACCTTGGATTTTTTAATTTGGCAAAGATGAAATAATTTTAACTGTCTTAATGTAAAACTGATGTAGAATAATTTTAGTACATTATGCAAAGCTCAGAAAAATGTATTTCTGACTTTGGAACACAGAAAACAAAAAACACAAACCAAAATAAAATAACCCCAAAAGAAGCCCCCCAAAAAGAATATATTTTCACCACAAAATTAGAGGTCATTGAACACAGAAGCAAACCAAAGAACTGGTGAAGGCCTCTGTTTCCAGCACAGCTGCTAGAACAGAGAATTAACCTAGCTGATAAACTCCCAGGAAACTGGCTGGATGAATTAGAGCCCTCCAGGCTTACACTATATATAAATTAACAGGATCTATATATTATGATGGAAGATTGGCCTCTGTTTGCCTTCTGTTGACTGACAGTGCTGACTGTTTCCAGAAGCCACTGAGAAACGAGCACATCAATGTTTTTAGGAATAAAGGAACATATCACAGGGCATCCTGGAGCTTCAGGGTCCCTGCCAGGACACCAAAGCAAGCCATTCTTGAGCAGAGAGGAATGTCAGGCCCCTTCAGTGACAGTGCTGCTGCCCGTGTGCCCACTGACAATCAGATCTATTTACTGCATCACAGTGGTGATAGTAAATAAAAAAGTCCCCCAAACCCCCAAGCTGGGGCTTTTGAAAAGCTTGGCCTGGTGAATTCCTGTAAGCCTGGATGCACTGTCAGATTTTTGATATGAAGTTGGAGCAACGTTGTCATTTCCCTCGAATAACTGATACTCTAAACACCAAAGGGATGGGCAAAGACACAAGGACTGGTCCCAGGCAGTGAAAGCAGCTGGGTGGAACAATTACAGAGAGCTACTGAATAGCAGTGGTGCAAACACAAAAGGGTGTTTGAGGATTTCTAAGCTGCAAAGGCCATGGAACACAAGATGAAGGGAGGTCTGATTTGGAAGAAGATGCTGCTGTCGTGATGCTACAAGATAAGTCCACGAGATGCTCCTCCCACCTACCTCCCAACCCTCTGGAATATATAAACCTCTATAAATTTAAAAAAATATGTAGAAGAATTAGCAAGAGTCAATAGTTAGACAAAGAACAGAACAGATCAAGCCCAGCTTTCCCAAATTTTCCTAATTATGTCTTGATTAGGTGCTCACTGTATTCAAAGAACAACTGTCTATTGAAAACTAATGATTTTTTATGTCATGTCTGCCACTGTATGTTATTTCACTGTGGATAAACCAATGCATTTAAGGTGGCATTAGCAGAAGGCTGATTTTTAATTTCTGTTTCAAAGAAAAATATGCAATTTTAATTCCATTTATTTTTGCAGTGCCTTTTTAGCTCAGCTCTGACAGAAAGGAAATCAGGCATTTGGAAAAATGAGCTAGGTTGATTGAATATTGATAAGCCAATTTTTAATTTATCAAGGTTATCTAGAGGAGCTAACACGATGCTGCCTACTAACAAGAAATATCAACAGACTAAGTGGTGTGTACAGTGAAATATTTCTTTGGGGAAAGAACTCTGGAAGGGCTGTGATTATTAAAATTAGAACCATACAATGGGGATAGGAAGGAACTTCCTAGGAGGAAATTAAAAGCAGGTGACAAGTGTGACAAAAAGTCTGAGATGAAAAGATGGCAAATCTTGTATTTTGCACTGGCTGCAACACAAAACCCACAACAAATGAGTCTGGGTAAGAGAGACATCCTCTGAGATGAGCACCTCTGCTTTTGAAAAGTAGAGGTAAAATGGCACAAATAATGCTAATGTTTAACTCCTCTAAAATTTCATAGCAAGCCAGGTAATTATTACAGACCTTACAATACACACTCCACATCATCAAAAACCTGTTTGGCAGCCCACTACAAGAGACAATGCCCAAACAGCTGAGAAGAAGCAAGTGAGTATTATTTTATTATTTTGCAGTCTGGGGATTCAAAAATGATCAAAGTGTACTGCAGCAAGAATAATGCTGGAGGAATATGTAAGATTTTGGGAAAAGTGCACTGATTCTTCTCTTGACTCATAGCAGCAGTTTAATAAAATTACATTTTACAGCAGCACTGGACCAATAGCAGATACTCACACTTGTTCATTGGAGATAAATAATTAGAATCCTTAATTTCATAGATTTATCAATAATTTAAAAGCTATGTAAAACTCAAATGAACATCAGTGTGGGCAGGAAATACTAGAAATAAAGCTTTTTACAGGGTCTCTTCCTCTCATGCAGCTAAAAGTACTGAAGCCTTATTGAAG
Source organism: Peucedramus taeniatus (assembly GCA_013400575.1). Taxonomy (NCBI): domain Eukaryota; kingdom Metazoa; phylum Chordata; class Aves; order Passeriformes; family Fringillidae; genus Peucedramus; species Peucedramus taeniatus. The sequence continues at coordinate 62,763 of WBNO01007583.1, read as the reverse complement.
AGCTTTGTGTTTTAGCTTCTGCTCACTCCCTGTGCCAGCAGCAAGCAGTGGAGCTGTGGCACCTCACCCTGACCCTGCCTGAGCCCAGCCAGGACAGTCCCAGCTAAGGTGTCTCCACCCTGACTGCTGGGAGCACCGAGCAGGAATTCTCTACCACAGCTGCACTATGATCTGATTTCACAGATGATTTCCCTTACTGCTGTCCTGCAGAAAATAAGAGTGTCTCATGCAAATTTCCTCATTTTTGCATCTTTTCCAGCCCTGCAAGACCTCACTTTCCACAATCTTTCATCTGTACCCATGAAAACACGTGGCAGTTGGATATAGACAGCATCCTCCAGACGTGGACCTTACAATTTACTATTTTCAAAAATTCCCCTAATGCATTTCACTAGCATTCTCCCAGTTTCATAGTTTGCAGCAGATTAATGCTGTAGCTGATTTGTGCTTCAGAGATAGGTGCAAAAAATATTCTTAACATTTTCCCCTACATGGGAAGATCATTAGGCAGACTCAAGAGAATCTCTGATCTCCCAGTTCCAGTCGTGTGCTGTTCATGTTTTGACTATTCCACGTGCTCCTGTCAGAGCTGCTCCCCAGTCTGATGTACATGCTTCATTCATGGTTTGCTTGATTCTTCACTGATCTAAAACAATGTCTCCATCCTTTGTTCACTTTGTTTATCTCTTGTTAGGGATATCCCATTCACCTTCCAGGAGCAAATTCTTTTACACCTTGTCCATTTGTCCTTGGCAAGTTTTAAATTGAGTTCTTTCATCCACAACTGGTTACAATTCAGCACAAGTGACACTTATCTACTCATACTTTGTCCTCCTTTTAGGAGGACTTACCACCACCATCATTTGTAATATCTACTCTTTTACTCTCCTTTCCCTGGCATTTAGGGGACCCATCCAGTAGGGCACAGTCTGACATCAGAACAGGCCATTGAAAAGCTACTTTTTGATTCTATCTTAGCACCCAGCCAGTATTTCCAAAACAAGTGACAATAGAGTTATAAATCTGCTACTATTTTTAAAAGCCTACCTTTACATTTGCATACAGAAAAATGGCATTTCTTATTTTTTCTGAAAACGCTGATATTTCAGAGGGTTACAAAGGAATAACCTGGTGCATTTACCACAAAAAGCCTGAGTCCACCCCAAAACTCCAAACTAAATATTCATGATCAAATTCTCACATTTCAGCAAATAATTATCAAATAGGTTATTAATGTAGAGGATCTAAAGCCACAAATTTGAGACAGATTATAGTTTGTTGGACTCTGCATTATGAAGTCATGATAAGGGAAAAAGACACTATTGTACTTTAATAACAGAAAAAAGGCCAAAAATAGTTTAATTTTTTTTTTTCTAGATTCTGTAAACTATTTTATATTGGCATAATTTTTTTTGTGCCTGCACAGGATATATGTTTTAAACTTTTCAGCTGTGAGACGTCATTGATATAAGTTTGCATTGTCTCATCCCTTCCAGAGAGAATGCAATGAGCATAATGAAGCTGGAACAGACAGAGGCATAATCTGCATTTGATCTCTTGTGAATGACCCATAGTTCAGCTGTGGTTCAATTCCTCCTATCTCTCAGACCATATTAATTGGAAATAGAAATCTGAAATATTAAATTGATAACGGACAGCTTTTAATTTCCTTCAGACATTATCATCCTGCATCAATGTGCACAGCTCTGAGGATCTGAGGATCTCTGTGTGAATTAATGATGCATCTCCACATCTGCATGATAAAGATGGACGGCTCTGACAACATTTACATCTGATACTATTAGAGCCTCTCCAATGATAATCATTAACAAGTCCATTAATGAGGGCATATTTCCCTGAGGCTCTACGGCCATTCGACATTGTAATCTAAATCTATACTCTCCAGAAACTCTATTAGAAAGCAATGAAGTAAGTCCCTGAACTATACAAAGGTTATCAGCCACATTATCTCACTGAGCAAAAAAGATGAGGGAGGCTTCCTTCAGTACTGGCAGTATAGAAGATTAAAATGTGCAATGGTATTTCCTCTTAACAAGTAACTATATTACAAACACATTGGCTGAAAGCTGCATCCCAGTGGCTTCAAGCAACTCACACTCAAACCCTTAACTTTCAGAAGATTATATTCAACTGGAATAACACAGTCCAGAAACTCATCATACCAATAAATATAATCATCTAATAATAATGTTAAAACCCCAATCCTGTTGGCTTGAAGTCTGCATCCCAGCTTACACGGATTTGATTGAAATAAGAGCTACTGCAATATGCAATTCCTTATTTGCCAGTAGATAAAAATTGTAGTTCAAGAAACATAAGAATTACTTTAATTTCAAAATGATTCTATTATAAAAACACACTCATCAATCTATTTTCTGTGAATCTGGTTTCACCTCAGGCCTAGTAGTGATAATCATCCACCATACAACAGGCATCTGAGGTGGCAGCTTCAGAACAGCAAATATTGCAGACAAAAATAGACAGCTGTTCCCAAGTCCTAATTCTTATGACAAGAATGAAATGAGAGGGCATCACTGCTCCAATCTCTTCCTTATCTAATCTGAGAGTAAGCACAATTTCAGACTTCTGGACCGTGTGCTTGGTATCCTTCATCTGTGTTAAATCAAAAGTTTGCTGGAATCAAAAAAATATGAAGTCCTAATGTAAATGTGCTTTTGAGGAGGAATATTTTATTTCTTAAACTGCCAAAAGCCCCTACTTAACTATTCATTATTATCATTTAAAGGTTCTTCATGAGGGCAAAATTTCCCAAAATGTCAGCGTTATGTAAAGCAAAATAAATTATGCCCAAAATAAAAAGGAGAAGTATGGATCAGTGTATTGAAGCCATGGGTAGACATTGCTGAGAAACATCCCTATAGCCTTCAAGTTCATTACTAAACTGGCCTCATTTTACCACAAATCTGCCCTGGCCACGATGGATTTTGGCCAGGAAAGCAGAAAAAGCATGCATTTGTCTTAAGGCATTACAGAAGCTGAAAGACAACTGTCTATAAATTGCTTGATTATGTTGCAATGCAAATATAAACACCTCAAGAGTTATCACTGATCACTCAATGTTTTAAGGATTATGTCTTTTTCAGTCCCAGCAATAAAAATCTATTGATATTTAGAAGCTATTTATGTTGCTATTTATGTACCATGAGAAAATGTGCCAGGAGAAAGTTAGCACAGGTATTGAATACTAATCCCTTTTCATTTTTGTGTCATACTCATAACAAGCTCTGTGCTTTCTTAGCAAATTGAGATGAGAAATAAAATAATGTAAGATTCTTTTGTTTTTTTTCTATGTAGCCTCTGTTAGAAACAGAAGAGTGAGCTAGGTGAACTTTCAGTTCAACACCATATAGGAATTTTTATCTTTATAAATAGTATCTAATTTAGAATATCTTTAAACCTCTTCTGTTTCTTCTTAAGTCTCCCTTAGTAGACCTGGGAGATTACACACAATATCTCTGTCTCTACTTAGTTTCCTTGGCCATGTTAAAATTTCAAGATTTCTAAGAGGGGAAAATAAACTTTAAAAATCCACTTATTAAATACTGCTCTAAGCTGGAAAAAAAACCCCATTTTGTAAACAGTCATGTTAAGAGTATCTTAACTTCTGAGCTTTATTACTTTTTTAGAATTTAACATTTAGGAAAAGAACTTGAAATTTCACATAATATGTTATAATTTACTCAGCAATCATCAAGGTCACTCCTAAGCAACTGCTCGAGAAATATTATCTACAGAAACATAAAGCAAGTTCTGTGTTATAAAATACAATGAAGCATTTTAAAATCCAAACCCCTTCCCTCCCTCCAAGGGAACAAATTATTTTTTCCTGGAAACCAGCATGCTGCTAGGTTCAGACTCTGTCTGCCAAATCTGAGTCTGGGTGAATGTTTCACAGTGAAGACATAATACCTTGGAAAGAGCAAACACACATAACGAACCTGACAAGAACAGCAGTGCACACAGGGCTTAGCCATGGGAACAAGCACTGTGCCAGAATTAATCACATCCAGAAAACTACAACTCCTTCGTGCTCATCTTTAGTGCTTGCCAATGGTGCTGACAACTTCTAACATGGAGCAGTATATTAAGAGATTTTCTGAAAACCTGCAGAAAGATTAAAGGACGGTGATAATTCTCCTCAGACTCAGCTCTAGCAATAAATGGCAACAAATTTTCAGAAAATCACTGAAAATTCTGTATCAGCACACTAAGGTACTTGATCCATATTTGTGATAGTTCACATGAAAGCCTGAATTCCAGGTTCTCAGTGAAATGTATATTTCCTGGTATATTCAACCACCTGCAGAGTTCTAGCAATGCTGGCTCATCCTTTATTGCACTGGCTGAGCAAAACGTCAGGCAGAGCTCTGCACCAACACTTCTGCAAACCCAGTTGAATTCAGTCTTAAGAAAAGCATTTAAAAAAAATCAGCAAAAACAATTCTGAAAAAACCACCAACTTACTCCATTTTTACTATGCATAGCATATCATTTTTTCCTCATAGACTGAGTGGTATTTGCTTCTTTTGGAAAATCAACGGGGTTTTTTTTTTGTGGTTTAGAGGAGCCTCTGCAAACTGCCTGAAGCAAGTTTTTCCTATGGATTAACATCAGCTTAGGATCTTCAAATCTAAAAAGATTTATTGAATCATCATTGCAAGATGATTTCTCTAGTACTTTACATGCACAAAGGATCACTGCCTTACAGTTCTATTTCAAGAAAGGCATTACCTATTGTCTGTTTTCTGGATCCATTACATTCTGCTCAGCAGTCTACTGATGCATGACTTGTTCTACTGAACCATCTCCTTGAGACCTGGCATCTTCTTAACAAGACAGCCGTTGGCAGGAACTTGGCTTTCATGGCAATAAAATAACACAGAGGTTTTTAATTACCCCTGGACAGTTAACCTTCTTTGATTGTTCCATGACTCCATCACGTCAGTGTTTCTGGAAATCACACATCACAGACAGCCTCTCCAAACAATCTGACTCTGCAAGACTGGAAAGAAGCCTATTTTAGTGACTTAGCAATAATAATGGGAATTATACAAAGTGCTGAAATGAAAAAGAAGAACCAAAACGACATATAATTATATAAAGGTTTGAAAGAAGGACAACAGGAGAGAACAGAGAGAATTAAAGCAGAAAGGCAAAATCAGGTAGAAAGCAGCAGAATGGGAGGAAAACTCAAGGGCAAATGTAGGAATAGCTGCTCCCCTTGCTTCTCCATAAGCAGAACAGTAGCCTGCCAAATGTCTAAAACCAGGTATACACACAAGGAAGTACTGTACAATATCCTGTTCTCTACTCTTCAGGGTCACTTCAGCAGTCAGGATCAGGATTTTCCAGACTGTAAACTGGAGAGGAAACTAGTTTCCATAGACAATTGTTCCCTTAAGTATGTAGATTTTACCAGAAAAGAAAAAAAGCCCAAAATACTTCGATGCAATTCTTTAGTTTGGTCTTTCTGGAGCTTCACACACACTTTGTGCAAATCACTTGGCAATCCATTTTGGCTACATGAGTTAGCTGGTTTTGGCAGCTCACAGTCTCAAAAAAGCTTTCAGTAACTTTTGTTAACTTCCTTGTATGTGGTTATAAATGATCTTTTTCTCCTCTTCTAAAGTCCCATCAGTATGGGGGGCACACAGAGCTTCAGACAGGATTATATTTATCAAGGCTGTTGCCACAAATACTACTTTTACAGTCTCAAATGTCATCTTAAAATCTAAACACCTGCAAGTCTCTGATATGCTTACATCAATTGCCATTCGTTCAGACAATGATAAACTGTCAAATCTGTTGGGTTTGTGCTGTTTTCCCCTTATCTTCTGCTTTTTTAGAATCCGTGACAGCTTTATGGGAATGCATTATTCCTTGGGAAATGTAAGATCTGCACAGCCTTTTCAGTGAAAGACAGTATTCACGAGTTCTATAAGCAGTAAAAAAAGAGCTGTAAATGGACTATGAGCAATTTTCTTCCTGGTTTCAATGTAAATATCAGGTAACAGGAGACGTGCAGAACTCACTGCAGATCCCCACGTGGTTTTGCTTCTGGCACACACTTGCTGCTTTGTACTGGGGAGATGAAAGTTGCATCATCTTGAGTGCCTGATGAAATCACTGGGCAAGAGGGATTTTCTCTTTCGTGCTGGGCTTATTGTGATATCTTCCATCTCAGTGGTGGTGTGAAGCCACAGTCTCTGATAACCCCTGGCCACCACAGAGCACATATAACCTTTTAAATCTCAGAGTTGCTGCTATATTTGAGCAAGTATTCCAGTTAAAAGATTTCTCTTTGCAATTCTTTTCACAGTAATTTTCCAGGGAATTTCAGACACTAATGAGGGTGCACCTTTCCAAGTCTGACAGAGAGAGATGTCAGACAGCAGAAACCCCTCTTCCAGATCAGGAGGTATGAAAACTTGGAACAATCATGGCTTCTGAACCAAGAACTAAGCTGAGGTTTACTTTTGTCCAAAATTCAACCTTCGTGAAACTCTAGAACTAAATGAAGTACAAAGCCTTTGTCTCACGAGATTGTCCTGCAGTTCTGAAATCTGTAATGCAAGAGGGCTTCAGAGGGGGATTAGAGCACTAATCTGGATCTCAGAAATGCACTCCAAATACAAAGTAAAATATTTCCCTGCAGGCAGATGGCAAATTTTTCCATTCTCTTCACATTTTTAATTATACAACTGATGCAAGAACTGACTCTCAAACAGGACATAAATGTAGTCCTACAGAAAAATATCTTCTCTAAAACTACTTCTACCCTTTTTCAATGGAATTGGATTTCAGAGGATTTCTAAGACCAGAACTACTTTTTTAAAATGAGTTGAAGTTTTTTTTATTCAACATACATCTAGAATTATTTGAAAATTAATCTTTGCCCTAGCAACCAATTGCATCCCAAAAATAACTTCCTAGATAGGTAGCTTCTAATATTTCAAAAGAACAACTACAATGTGGCATAATTGCAAGGGATAGTTTGATAGTGTACAGAATATAATTACATGGTATTTCATATCTGAGTCATCCTAGGAATAGAAATGGAAGGAAGCAATAAAAATTACTCAATCACAAGCTTAAAATATTCTAGCCAATAAATTTAAACAACCAACAACACACTAAACATACATGTGGCACAGGCAGCTCCCAGTAAATGATGAAGCACCTGGCAAATACTGTTAATTCCCTTGCACCTAAGTTAATTGCAGATTCCAGCAAGCAATCAGATGTGATTAAATTACAATTTTGGAAACTACCACAGGGTTCAGGCGAAGGAAGACAGCTTAAAATAGACCTTTGAAAGGTAGCACTAATTAGGCAAAATCTTAATTCTACTCCTCTCAGCTTCAAAATTGCAGGGACAAATTCTCCTTTCAGAGCACTGTGTGAAAAGCAGCTGTAATCACCAGGACTGTACAGGTACATTGAATGCAGGGTTTTAACCTCCCATGGAAAATTTATTTTGACCTCATTCATTCTCCTGAAAGAAGTATTCCATAAACAAGAAATCAAGAATTTTTTTTTTTTCAAGCTGGGTTTTCCCAGTGCCTCAAACACCAATCCTAATTCATTCAAAAGGCATTAACAGAGTTAGGGAATACTGGAATATTCTGAAAGAAAGAGGTCTAAGAAAACAGCTGAGCAAGCAGCACTACTTGAGAAGAGATAACAAGAAGGGAGAGTAAGAAGAGAGGTCAGGAATCATTTGGGAAGCTGTGTTCAAAAACTCAAAATGCATAACTCATATCATAAATTACCTCATCTCTGTCTCTCTGACATCTCCTCTAACCCAGGCCCATTCTCCATTTTGATTGGAGTAACCTGTTCCTCACTGAATTTCTTAACACCCATCTCATTCTTACATAGTCGTGGACCTGGCATACTTTGACTTTTTCATTGTACCAAAACATGCCTTCCTTGGTCACCTCAGACCTCCCTTCTATTTCCCACTTCCATTTTTAATCACATTAGAGACTCCAGTAAACTACTAAGCTCAAAAAGGGTCAGTTTTCACCACTGGAATCTAAAACACAGCAGAGCCTAACCTGAACTTGAAGGACCTCCTTCTTCTCCTGCCATAAAAATCCCTCAAGCTTCTGTACATACAGCACCAGGAAACTGATTGGAAAAGGATCATAGGACAGAAAAAGAGGGTTATGTGTCACTGACAATCACAGAAGATAGCTTTGTAGAGCCAAGCTAGATGGCATAACCACGCTGTAATTATTGCTATTATTAACAACAGCCACATTTTATCCTGATTGCTGCTCTGGGTCACTGCATCCTACCTAAAGAATAGTGGCATGCACCTGAGGCAGAGAGAAATCTCAGTTCACACTCAGAGCCTACCTCATGCCATGGGGTCTTTCAGGCTTTTGTAATTGCCAGGAAAATAAAAAAAGTATATTTTAAGCCTTCAAAAAAATGTACAAACATATGTTATGATTAGCAGTACTGTGTACATGGTGAACGTTGAAGAGTTCCAGAAAAAGCCAGGTGTGTTTGTATTTTTAATAATATACTGGTAATACCTTTCCTATTTTTCTCCTTCAATGGAATAAAAGAGTTTTACCACACTAATACTTTGAGTAAGAATTCATATAGTTTAACATAAAGAGCTGGGAAAAGTTAAAAGAAAACTGAAAATCTCTGGTTTTATGAGTTGTTCTAAGAGCTCAGGCACTTGGAAAGCAGCAGCAACCAACTCATTTACTTCATATTATATTTTCCCTTTTGCAGCACATAATTTGTTCATCAAATTTGTATTACTGAGCCCCAGAGTGGAATATTTCAGATGAAGACAGAAAGGACAAAGTGTGGGTGGAGAGACACCAAGTGCTTGTACATGCCAGACTGCCTGATCAGTAAAAAGGAATTACTCATAAATGGGACTTCTGAGACAAATATTAGGCACAACTGTGCTTCCAAGCCCTGTGAAAAGAGAGACAGCTTCCACTCCGTTCCAGGTAGAACTAACCTAAGCAGCACATTAATTTTTTTCTGATTTCCATGACTCATCTAGCATTAGTAAAGGGCCTGATCTTGCAAGATATATCTTTAGCAGCTGTGAACTTCATCCTGACAGGTCACATGAAAAAGCACTGATACTCCTACATTAAGCAAGATCAGTTACTTAATGTAATTGATATGCTGGAGGGGGATCTAGAGGAACTCCCACAGGTCCCTAATGAAAATTTATCCAGACTGAGGGAAGAATGGATGGTATCCTTGGCTTTGGGTGAACCAATTTCCTTTGGACACCCCTGAATCTTTTCCGTACAAAGAACTTGTAAGTCCCATGGGCAAAAAAGTGTGTATGAAGACCTTACTGTTTGGGGTTTTTTAATGGGCTGATATCATCAAACCCCAGTATTTAGAAGCCAATTGCCAGGAGAGAAAGATCTAGGATCCCACAGGAAAATATTTCACCCTATACCTGCATTACCTGCTAGAAGTTTAAATTCTGATTAGACCAAAGTTTGATACTAATGTGGAGATTCCCTACTCAAGCATAAACGTATGTATTACTACAAATATATATTGATAATGTCAATATACATTGTATTTATATATCCTTTAAAGAAGGGCAACTAGCATAGATCAGACACACAAGAAATGGTTGCACATGTGCAAAGATACAAATAAATAAAAGTAAATTGAGGGTCTCCTACAGTGACATCATCTCTTTTTCACTCTATGAACCATTCTCACTTAACTCTTTGGCTAAACACTGAGGAAATATTTTGAGCTTTGAAAGGTGTCCTGATCAGCAACAGCAGCAGATGTGCAGTGGCATGAACACCACCACCAAAGAGAAATTAATCAAAGACTCTGAGGAATAAAATTGATGAAGATATTTATCTTCATCAGAAAGTATCTACTTTCTACATTCATAAGAAATACAGCATACATCTATCTGCACATGCAAAAGGGTAAAAGCATTAAGGAAGGATAAAGCATTCACATTTCTTTCTTGTTCTGAAGCCGAAGATCTAAATATCAGAGCACTAAATATCAAAGTATTGCCTACCTTGACTGTGACATCCTCCAGAAACAGCACTTGCTGTCAGTTTACACACACAAAATACTATGGAAACCCCAAGAGAAACAGAGAGAGAACGTTGCAGCTGCCCCATGAGCAGGCATGGGTGATGTGTGTGCCCTTCATCTCCACAAACTCAGCCATGGGAACATCACCACAGAGCGAGGCAGAAATTACAGAAAGCAATGGTAATCTCCAAGAAAGTCTCCTGGTCTTTGAAGTGAAAGTGATGGTACAAGCACAAGATGCCTCTTGCTCTACCACAGTGGCTTTTGAGCCATTCATTGATAGCTAAACTCAAAATTGTGTGTCCAAGTCAGTGAATTCCCCTTAATGAACAAACCAGCATAGTTACATCACTGTCTCCAACAGACATGTCACAAGACACATAACTCAGTAGCAGCTTTGCAGATTCCAAAGGTACACCAAAAACAGATATTAAAAAACACACATACAGATATACATATAAATTATTCATCTTGTCATTGTATGCCATGGGCTTAGTGTTTGCTCTGCTGCAAATTCCTACATTTTCCATAATAATCTTAAGTCACTCTGAGTAAAACTTCTCCAGGAAGTGTGCTTTTGAATGGGAAGTGCTTACTCTTCTTGAGCAAGAGTTTCTTCAAGAGACTGAAGAGACTGGAAAGTTTTACATCTGAACCATCAGTACAAATCTGGATGACACTGACTAATGGAATTTGGTTACCAGGACATTAAGGAAGCTGTGAGTTGGGTCAATCACACACACACAGCCCTGCAGAATGGAAGTATTTGAACCTGAAACCAGTGTGTTTGTATTGCCAGAAAGACCAATAATTGGATAGGAATAGGAAACAGCTATTCTCATACTTGAGTCTTTCCTTCAACTTTATTTACAAAGAACACAGGCACAAAAAAAGAGGAAAAACTTCAAAGGTTGGCTCCTATTTTAAATCAGGTTATGCAACAAAGCCTGTAAAATTGCTATTCCAGTGGCTTTCCTGAACACTGAATCCTTGCTTTGAAAGTTAAGATCAGTATCTGTAGCTTGTGGCTTTTTTTGTAATTTGTATTCAATAGAGCTACCAGAAACCACTCCCTTGAACAATATATGGTCTTAATTTAAGAGGATAATTCATTTGACACTGGGCTATTCTTCAACAATTTTTCAGTCAATCACAAGGTTAGTCCACCTTATTTATAGGACACTATACATGATAAATGATAAAGTTATACTAATTAGAACAAAAACAAATTAGAAAAAATCTATTTAAAACTAATGTCTAAAAAGAAAATGTAACAAAGTTGAACTTTAATCATACATGCATTGTCTAGCCAAATAAACCTCGTCTCAGCAATTATTTCATTTACATTGGCTTAATGTCATTTATGGACAAAATAGCAAATATCACAAAACTGAAAGCAATCATTTGATTAAAATCATGGCAAAGAGAATTCTAAACTCTCCTTGTATGGTTTCATTTAGAAACATTTTATCCCTATAATACAGGGGAATATTATCAGTACAGCTCTTTGTTTAGGTAAATACCATTAGTTTCCTTGGAGGTCATTCAGGAACACCCCTGAATACAGGTACAGAAAGGCTTTTAAATAAACAAGAGTGTAGGAAAGGAATGGCTGGTGCCCCATGGCAGAAAGATGTTTTAACTACAGAGCCCCTTGCAGTTCCTTGACAAGGTGTAACAATGAAAAATGGCTTTTCTTAAAAAAAACAAGGTTCTTACCTCTTAAAGAAAAAAAGGGACAAAATTACTTCATCTCTACTCCACCAATCTAAAAAACTAGACTACTAAACTTCTGGAGAGAGTTGTAGATTTCTTAAAATTCAATTTAAAAAAAACCAACATTCCAAGGCACCCCCTTAGAGAACTGCCACCAGCAACTTCTTTGCCAGAGCATGGCAAGAGACAAAAATATTAATGGGTATCAGATATTGATTTATTTATGTAGCATCATACCAAAAAGGAATGGATCCCCTAATATACACAGGTGCTGCTTTCTGAATTCCTCCTTATTTGTACTTCCAAAGAACAGACAAAACCAGCTGTTTGAATCTATGCCATGGCACAGGGAACTAGGTTTAGATCTGTGTTTTCTTTCTAAAATATGTGCATTTTTGTTTGAGTCCTTCTATGTGCTATCCAATCAATCAACAACAATATAACCAGCCACCAGAAACTGATGCTGAGAAAAATAACTTCACATTTAGAATAAGCCCTTGAGTTAAAACATTTGCTAGCTAGATAGTACAATGGCATGAAAACCCACACCAAAATTGTGTGCATTTTCAAGCTCAAAAACGAAATTAATTTGCAAGCAATGGAAACTTCTATGGTGAAGGACATAACAAAAGGGTTGGTTTAAACCCCAAAATATTTATCTTGCCTTGGATAAAAGCTAAACAAAAGATTTCTTGCCGTATCCCACCATCCAGAATTTGCTTCCTCCAGACATCCCCAAACTCAGAGCAAAATTTCAACACAAATGTGGCTAGCAAATCAGCTTGCAGGTGCACTGAGAGCCTGTGAAGCAGGCACACTGCCAGGTTTGAAGCCAGGAAGGTGTGAATCTGTGGCCACAGCTCTCTCCACTGAGAGCAGCAGGCACAAATTTCCCAGGGTTTTCCTGGGGAAGGCTCTGAGAAGATCAGAGAAAAGAATGGGAAGCAATTCTTATCTGTACTTGCTGCACCTGTTGTTGGGCATGTGTGGAATGTGTTATGGAGATTTGTTTACCAAAGACTGATTTCTTAACTGGACAGTGGATGGTGTTTGGATTGGTTGACCAATTAGGTCAAAGCTGTATCAGACTGTCTGGAGGGGTTACGAGCTTCTTAAAAAGAATATATATAGTATACATATTATATATTATAGTATATATATATTATACATATAGTATAGTATAGTATAGGGTAGTAACAATAAAGTGATTGGTCAGCCTTCTGCAATCAGGGGGGACAATAATGTTAATTATTACCCTGTTGGGTCCAGCTTGCTGTGACATGAGTCCATCCAGCCCCCAGGGCAGCCTCAGGCTCTGACCCCTGGGCCAGCGGCACAGGCGGGGCTGACACGAGCCCCAGGAGGGGCAGGCACCCTGGCACCTGGGCTTTTAACCTGCCCATCTGGCAGGTTTCCCAGGTGAAAGCAGTCTGCTGTCTCCACCAGCTCAGCTGCTATCTATGAATATTTTAACTCTCATGAAAAATGCATTAACTCTCTCCTGCACTCCTGACTTTGCAGGGCTGCCAGAGGAATGTGAACAAGCTACCTAATTTCTGTAAGAAACACTGATTTAGGACCAACCTGTTTGGGTCATTTAGTAGATATTTTCTGTATGTACTTGGTTATTCACAGAACAATAATGATAAACTACGCCTTCCTGTAAATTTTTTGGGATGGCAGCACTTTCTGGTGCCTTGCCATATTTTCCTTCTGAAGAACAGGTATCAAGACTAAGATTATTTGTCAATTCCTGTTTCAGAACCAACCACCTCAGCCTTTCAAAATACTTTGGAAAAAGGTAACCAATTTAATCTCTGACCTAGGACAAAAGTTCTTTAAAACTTTTTTCATTCTCCACATCATCATCATCACTTTGATTCACTCCAGTGCATCTCCTGCATTATCATTGGTTCCCAAGGCTGGCTCCTGGATTTATCAAACTTTACTTGCTTTCCTTAGCCACCTTGTACAGGCACTTCTTGACATAGTGTCTTTACTCCTGCCCCTTGGTTCAAAGGTTCTTGGGCTCTTTGCCTAGCAAACTTCTCTATATATAAATGTCCTTTTTTTGCAATCCACACCTCCTGAATTATCAGAAAGGAAAAATTTGAAGTACACTATAGTATATTAATGGCAGCTGCACTGTGTATTAAGCCACTTATAATAGGGTTCTTCAGAGATGAAAGCTAAATGCATAAATTAACATAAGAAAGAAATTAGTAGTGAACAGTATCAAAAAGATATCTTATGCTGTATTAAAAAGATAACACACATCCTCTAAATGTAATGTATTACTTTTAAAATGCTGGTGATTATATAAGACTTATTGCACAGCTCAACAGTTGGAACATGCTATTAACAGGGGTAAATTCCATTAAGAAAGTAAATAAAAATCTTCAATAATAGATATGTATGATACCACTTCTTGCCATTCCTTCACTTTTACATTAGCATCTACCCAATTGCTTCACCTCACAAGACAGACAGCAGGTCAGATATTGTACTAGTGAAAGCAATCTAATTTCAAAAGTGCCTCCTATTCCCTTATGATTTGTAATTTCTCTTTTAGTCTTCTGGGCAGATAATTAAAACAGCTTCATGCAAAAAATTGGCAGTCACCATGCACAACCAAAGATACATCACCTTTTTATATCCTAACAGGTTATAAAGCAACAACTAGTATGGAAATACACCAAAGCCATGGCATAGAGACAACTGGCTGAATTCTACCCAGTTCTTCAGCTGATTTTTTTATCCAGGAATACTCTTTACATCATTAAACCATCCTAGTCCTTTCTTTAGAGGTTCAGTGCTTGTCCTTAAGCAGAGCTTTCTCAGTCTCACATGGAATGAGTTCCATAAAATATCACTGGTCTTGACTTTTCATTAACTTTGGTTCACAACCCCTACTTTCTAGGACTGATAAATTCAATTTGTACTGCAGTGGTTGTTTCAGTCCAACCTGTGTAATAGCTCTATTTTTTTTTTCCACAACCAGTTTGACTTTTTTGTTCTACTTCTGGGAAAAGCACATGCTTTTCTAAAAGTAACTTGTAAAAAACCATCAATCAAGAAATCATTTTAATTTGGCAATTTCTCCTTTGCAAGCCAAACAATGAAAAGAACTAGCTGTTATAACTGGTTGTATCTAAATTGTTTAAAAAATACAAAAGTGGAGAAACCCTAATAAAAACTGCAACATATCAAGTGGAAAAGGAGTGTGCCAAAGAAACAGTTGCATGAGTTGACTCACTAATAACAGAAAAAGATTTTTGTCTTTCCTCTCCCTACACCCATTCCTGTCCTTCCCAGCTTTGTTGTTTCCTTAAATGATTTTGTCCTTCACTGTGGCCATTATGGACTGTTAGAGGGAAGTTGTTTAATTTCTTCACTGAGATCAGCAGGCTACAGAGGAAAATGAAGAGGACCCCTCTCTTCAAAATGGTGAGGAATAATTTCTCTCTGGCAGCAAGTCAAGGAAACGGAGCAGGTAGATTTAGGATGTACTTCCAGCAGGTCCCAGCTGCTCACATCAAACTATAAAGGTAGGACCACTGAGGGAGCTGTGATCACCCCAAATTACAGGAGTGGAGAAGAAAGGGACAAGAATTTCACAGGCAATACAGAAAATTGTTTCCCTGTAAGAAGAAGAAACATTCACTGGCCTCTCCTCCTTCATCCCACGGAAGATGTTTACCCAGTTAAATGCCAGCAGCCCAGGACTCACTTGCTTCGTGATTCAGTGAAGCACTGATGTCAATAGCTGGATTCCAAGTGTGAGAGAAATGTGTGCTCCTTAATAAGCCTGACTTTTTACAGCTGACCTACTGCAAGGTCCCAGAGTGCTGTTCCCATTAGTCTGCAGACAACGCCTTCAAAACACCTCTGCTGCCAGAGGAGCGCTCACAAATTTCCACCTGGTAATTTCAAAAGCAAAACATTTATTCCTTGTAGCCAGCTGACAACATCTAATGCTTTGACCTCCAGAAAGCATGCAGCAAAAATTACCCCAAAAACATGGTATAACTAGAAAGATGTAGCTAGAAAACTGATGTCTTGACTGCAGGGACAGAATGACCCTTGTACCCTGTGGAACTGCCAGTGCTGTCCCTCTGCCCTCGGATGGCCAAGTGACAACTATGCGTCTGCTTGTTCAAAATTGCAGTCCCTGTGCAACCATTGCTTCCTATTGTATTGCAGAAAAACCATAAAAAATATCATAAGTAGGAAAGGCAAGCAGGTTAAAAAGGTTACAGTGTTTTCAACAAAACAGCTTCATACTGGAGCATAAATACATATACTAGAGTGTAAATAACACAATGAATAATGGAAGATTTACTGCAGGGCAGCAGCAAGGAAAAGGCTATTAGACACTTAGGCATGACTAACACACCTCATGGTTTATTCATGCTTTTTGCCCCAGTGTCAAATGGGCAGATATCCACATCCCCAAATTTTTAACAACTGTTACTCAAATGCCTCCTCCTGGGAAGAATTAGGAATACAGCCAAAAACTAGATGAGCAGGAGGAAAAAAAGCTACATTTCTACTGCCAGAAGGGATCCACAGAAGCATGAGGGTGATTTGGGTACTGGGGTGAGCCGAGCAGATGCTGCTCTGCACACCAGCTGACAGTCACCCCCTCCAGGCCCTCAGCCTGGCACCTCCACAAACACCAGAGTCTCCTGCTCAGGAATAATGATCACTGGACCATGAGGCCTCCCCAGCATGCTGAAGCTCTTTTTTGTGGTAGCCATTCCCAATAAGGGCAGCTGACAAATAATGCTAAGAGAAGTTTGATGGACATCGACCACATGAGCCTTTTGTTGTGCACATTGAGTGCTGGAAAAAGGAGAAAATGTCAAGTACCAAAGACTTTTTCTATGAAAATCTCTTTTTTTTAATAACTTTAAATGAGTTTTAAATAAACCTGTTATCAACAGGCATATTATACATGAATTACTGCAGAGCCTTAGAATTAAATGCAAAATGTGTTGGAAAAGATTAAATAGGGCAGCACTATTGGCTGTCACTTGTTTCACTGAAGTACTGCACTCCTTCTACAGTACCATCAAAGCTCATCTTATTACCTTTTATTTGCTTTACTTCCCTATAATACATTTACATAAAGAATAAAATGTCATAACTTCACACATTGTGAATGGGATCTGGATAACAAGGCAGGGAGAGTACCTTTGCACTTCATAAAAGAGAGCTCAAAAAAGATTTCTCTGAAGAGGGAAGTTTATTGTTGCATAAATTCATCAAATACAGTGAAAACAGTATCACATCTCACAGGAAGTGGGCAGTTCTGGAGCATTTGGGCTCTGGGCCAGATTTTATCTTGTTCAGTCTGATGAAATGCACAGCAAATCTATTTAACTAATTTTGTGTCACCTTACCTGCAATCAAAATTTTGTTCAGAGGTGCAAGTTCTCCATCAAAATATATTGATTTCTTTCCCCTGAGATGTGACATACCAAAGAGGACACTAGATACAGCTGTCAAGTCCAGTACAATGCTTAGGTATGTCACCAAACTAGCATCCAATTCAAATTCCTTCTCAAATGAAGATCCTCTCTTTCTCTTCTTGAAAACTTACTGATACACAGAATGAGGTGCAATACACTAAGTACATCGAATTTAAAAACTTATTAACAGTTTTAAATAACACTATAGAGCATCACTCATACCTTCATTTGTAATTCTACAAGACACTGAAAATAACAGTGCCACCACCATCAATTCAAGTTTTGCAAAGTGAACTGGCCAATCCTCAGGCACCAATCAGTATTTTGGCTTGACACTGCACACAAAATACAATGGTACAAGTGGTCATAACCTGGTTTATGGATCAGTAATGCAGTTATTTGTTGAACAAAAAAAGTATATTCTCCTGAATTGTCCAACTTCCTTCCTGTAGGACAAGGATGTCCATTCTGGAAAGATGGGAAGCCAAATACTTTTTTACAGTCTTAGCCACAAGGAAATAAATAAACACTGATAAGTTTTATTTCAAAACAGCATAAATCCTTAAAAACACTGCTGCCTCTAGCTGTAGAAAAGCAACTTCATACCAGAATCTTTTTAGCTTTTTAGAGAGCATCAATGACAGAGGTCTTCAAAGATTAAAAGGGTTGAATTTTGTTACTACTTAGCTTGCACCATTTCTGTGCACAACACTGCCCTCTGCATCAGAAGGATCTTGAGAAAAGCCTCCTCGCTTTGAAGAGTTGTGTGTTGTGGATAAATTACACACTAATTAATTTGGTGACAGATGAGACACGTGTGAGGTTTGTTTGGTTTTTTTCCACTTGTTTCTAATAGCCACATGTCAAAACAGAGCAGTACTAGACTGTACACTGCAATCAATGCACAGGTATCAGCTCTCACCCCCGTTTCTAGATTTGACATTTCAGGTATAGCTGTTTAGATTCCTTCTTTTTCCCCGTGGAGAGATCAAAATAATAAACCATTTTCAGTTTGGATTAGTAGCTATTGACTTACAAAATTATATCCATACTTTCTATATATGCTAGAAGATCATTTGCCTTCATGCGTTTTGAGGACAAAATACTCTTTTTCTACCTGTGAAACTGTATATTTCCTGAGCTGAGCTACACACAGAAAAATTTCCCAGAACCTGTAACTTTTCTCTTTTTTTTGCTGCTTCTTCCTTTTGATGGCCAAGCTGTGTTGACTGCCTTGTCAGATAATAAGCAATGGCTGTAGTTCTGAAGAGAACAATTATTGTGAACCAAGTTCACAGAAGTCAGCAGCCTAGGCTGACTACACAGAAAAATGAAGTGAATACTCTCAAATGTGGTGAGCTTAAAAACCCTCCCCATTCACAAGATACAGTGTGGGCTGGCAAATATGCATACACCTATTTCATATAGCAACTTTTACATTTTAATTGATTTGTGGCCACAGATCTGTAGACTCATGTGGTAAAAGAAATTAAAACCAAATGCTTCTTTAGACAAAATTCCATTATGCAAGCCCTGAGTACAATTTTGTTTCTGTCATAGCATAGAGGTCATAAATGTCAGAAGACCTGAAGTTCTGCAGAACAGAACTGTTCAGGCCAATATACATGTCTATGCCACCAAATTCAAGAGGAGGAGATGAGATTAAAATAGTTCTAACCTCGATTGACCAAACTGCAGGAAAATGAGTTGGTATGACTGGTGTCTTAAGCACTTCATTAAAAATATCCTCCTGAACAAACACAATTGTAATTTTCAAGGCCACATTCTAAGAGGCTTTGCTCATTTTCTTCTACTCTTGCTCCTTTCATTTCTGGCTAGCTACAAAATAGGCATTTTGTACCTACCACAATGCCAAGGTTCAATTCACTAATGAGAATCCAGCTTTAATGCATTACCCTTTGTGCTCCACTGCTGGGATTTAAATCCCAACTGGATGTTCATATTCATGATGAGATTGCAAATTCTGGATCTCTGCTGCCCTAACATGAGAACTTCACTTTTAGCAATAAGCAAAGAGGTTGCAAATTCTCTCTATGAGCATCTGAGATAGTAAGGCTCCAAAGGAATTGAAGTTGCTTGTCATCCCTATGATCAAGAACTCTGCATTTAATTCTAAAATATGTATTTCAATAACATACACAGGTTTCTCAGGGCTTTTATAATTAATAGAACTATTCAAGTGAAGAACTTTTCTATATGCAACTCATTGTATGTAATACTTTGTATGAGTATTGCTTTCCAATGAAATTTCTACCAAAGATGCTCTGAAAGTCTTGCTAAATCCTACAGATTTAAATCTCCTAGATTTACCATTGCAATCTCCCTAAGGAGAGTTGATATGCTACAGTTACTCTGGCTGATGGCTTTGAAGTTACTAATGTATCAAAGCTGAGTTGTGTTTTAATTTTCAGACCTCTCCAACTTAATTGCAACTGTAAATTGTAATTGGTAAATATTGAAATCTGGATGATTTATTTCTCAGGCTGAAAAACTGAGCTTAGAGCTCTGTGTCTAAATTATGTTAGTGCTATGCCCTTTCTTATTGAAAAAGCTAAAGAAGCCTGAAATTAATTATTATGTGAACAAACTTCTCAAATACCAAGTATTTGTAATCATCTTACATAAAGTGAAGTCTGTAAAAAATCTTCCTTAATTATGCATCCAGCAGTCACTGGTAAGTAGCTTTTAATCAGAGATCTGATTGCCATTTTTTTGTACCTTATCCCTAATGAGTTACCCTGTTATGTGTCATTCCCCTACCCAGTTAATACATCAAATTTACATTTTCATTTTGAGGATATAACACACTTTATATCAAGTATCTTTATGCCTTATTTTACAGAGAGAATCACAGACTGGATTGTTCCATGTGATGAAAAATTGTGACATTTGTGTTTCATTATAATATCCTTGCCAGAAAAGCAGATCTGGGAGCAGAAGTCGCCCAGCTATAAAAACACAAAGTAAATTCAGAGAGGGCAGCAGCAATTACTATGCATAACACAAGAGCCAGTATCTTGTCAGAGCCATGGATGTAGGTGATAAATTACATTAGCAAAGGGTTGAAAAATTGCCTTTTTAAAATACAGTAGTAGCTAAAAAGGGAACTGATCCTAACTAGATTAGATCCAAACACAGCACTCTTCCTCAAATTAATGATTATGGCACAACACAACATTACACCAACCATGTGGACCTTACTAGAAATTAAAGTTTTCTGTCTTCTTGCTCTTTAAAATCAACAAAATATATTTGATACAAATATAGAAATATATTTGATTTTCTCTGCCTAATATTTGCCTGGGTGACAGTCTCTTCAATATACTAGGGAGCTGAAAGGTTGCATCCGAGCTTATTTCGTTTTCCTCTTCCAAAAACTTCAGTTACAGAACACCCTATTTTTCTCCTTCTTGCCCTGTACATACTCAAGATGCCACTGGAGTCTGCTGGGGTTGATGGGTTGGTTTTCCTTCTTGTTAGAGAACCATATGCCCTTCTGTCCTGACTTTTTTTGGGTTTGTTGGTTGTGGTTTTTTTTGGGTTTTTTTTTGTTTTTTTTTTTTTTCCAGAACTGTGATTTGCACTTGGGCTGGTTACCAGGGTGATTCAGCAGAACATTTCTGCAGAATGTCCCTAGGTCTATTATATGAACTGATGTAATTTCCCATATATCCTTCTCAGCAGAATCACCTGACAGCTCCAAGATGGGAAAAGGCTGCTCAGTCATCATTGCTGAGTCCCTTACAGAGACAGATGGGGCCAAGCCAGAGTCCCAAAGTGCCTGGTGGGAATCACTGTGGAACTGCAGTGTGTGACCATCCCAAGCTCAAATATGACTTCAGCAAGTGCATCGTTTTCTGACCAAGGAAATCTGCAACTCATTTCCAAAAAGCTGCTTGCAGCCTTTCAGGAACAGTAGTTCAGTACCACTATCACTTTATTAATAATAGGAAAAGGATAACATTGATTTTTTGAAAATTATTTTTACCACTGCAGGCTTAAGTGCAAAGCACTGAATTTTCTTGGCAA
The DNA here is from genome assembly GCA_013400575.1 of Peucedramus taeniatus. NCBI lineage: Eukaryota > Metazoa > Chordata > Aves > Passeriformes > Fringillidae > Peucedramus > Peucedramus taeniatus. The sequence continues at coordinate 41,416 of WBNO01007583.1, read as the reverse complement.
ATACAGAGCATTAGCATTAGAGGGAAACATTACTGGCAAATTATCAAAGAGATAAAATGTCTCCCAAATTCTGCTAACCCATCAAATTCCATCCACTAGGTATCTAAACAAAAAAAGGGCTAAAAAATAGCACATTCACATCCTCCTCTGCCATCCACAGCTAACGTAAATCTGCCTGGTGATGTGAAATTTCATAATCATTTCATTTGCTGAAAGCAAATCAAAATAACAGTCAAACCATTTCCTTTATTATGTGTGTGTGGGTAGGGAGGTTCCTTTTGACACTGAACTGCACAGTAGGATAGACTTCTGAAATAGTGTATTTTTTCCTGGTCTTTTGGAGTTCTGTGTTCTGCACACTAACTCAACCTTCCACCCTCAAAGCTCTAGCAAAGCAATTGAATAATATAGCATATTAAAGGGATATTCCCCAGCTTAAAATACTTACACAGTGCAAAACACCCTGAAAATAGCAATGGTCATAACTTCTTTTCTTCTTAATTTTCATTAGGAAAGTCAACTATTCCTAAAGAAAACTCTCCCAAGTGCTGCTGTCTGAAATGGAGGATGTAGAGCACTGTGACCCCAATACAGTGAACAAAGTTCACAGAGACAGTTCTGATAAATTATATGGATTATAGCAGGCATAGGAAGCAATGAATCATTCAGTATCTCGGATCTTAGTTCCACTGTAGTCCTCTTTGCTGCACAATTGTGAGATCCCCATCCAGAAAATAATGTGGACAGTCCTAATGCTCCAATAAAACCATTTTTTCCAGTAGCCATTACTTCCTCTTCCTGCTGCTTAGTCAATTATACTGAAAAACTGTATTAAAACACAGAGCATTGACAATTTTGACAACATGTGGTTTAGCCACAGCATGGTTAGACCAGAAAAACCCAAATTATTCTAGAGTCACACTAAAACATGCAAACTAGTTTTAAAGAGAACAATCTTAATTACTTACTAAACCAAACAAACAAGCCAGTGCTTAAATGGCACAGAGAGGAAACAAATCAGACTCCAATGTTGGAATGAAGCATATTCCAACAAAAAAAACATAGTGCAGAAAATAAATAAGGTCTCTCAAATCATTCTGACACCCCTTCCTTACCATATGGGGTGAAGGAGACCCAAAAAAGAGCTGCATTGGTTCTTTAAATTCTGGCCATCCTCAAAAAATATCAGGGAGCTGAAAGAGAGTTTGGCAAAAAAGGGCATCTCTGGGACTTGTGAGGCCCCATGAGTGCAGAGCAAGACAAGTGGTTCTGGGAAGCAAAACAGCATCAGCCAAGTCTCATGGTCCTTGAGCTGATGGCCCACTTGTGGCTGGGGTGCATCTTTCAGTTCAGCTTCATCCCAAAGAAATACTGGTTTTGGGTTTGTGACTTCTCTGTAGTATGACTTAAATTATGGGGAGGGGAAACTCACCTTCAAATCCTCAATATTCATCTCAGCTACTAATGCTGACACACCCATAGTGGTATAAAGAGGAAAATCCTTTGCAGTTATGGTGGAACAAAACAACAGCAAATTCTCCTGCTACAGAGCTTCCTTCTCCCATTACAATTTTGCAACAAATGTGCCCAGATAAATTCTACCCAAAGATGTAATTTTCTCAAAGGAGGGGAGACACCCACCTGGTTTCCTTTCACAGTGGACAGCTATTTAGAATTGGCTAACAAGGAAGTGGAAAGAATTAAAATATAACAACTGTGTGAAAGAAAACCAATCACTCCTAATGAAAATTGGAACAATAACAAGGAGGCTATGCAGAAATATTATAAATATGTTGGCTGTGAACAGATATGCAAAGAGAGGAAAAAGACAAATCCTCCAATGCAGATAGCCTCAAATAACTTTGCATTTCCTTAATATTTTTGAGTTTGTGAGGGGGGTAAACTATGAATGCCTCCAATTTTGTCATGAATATTTCACACATTTCTAAGACTAACAACACTTGCATACATCAGAGGGGTGCTATGAAACTTAATGTTTGCAAATCACTGTGAGACATGGATGAAAGGTGCTACAAAACAACAAATATCTGTTTGGTAAAACTTTCAAGCACAAATCTTCAGCTGGTGTTAATTGTCTGTTCCACTCTAAAGTCACTGAAGCTATCTAATTTATAAGCACCTGCTCCTCCAATCAAATGAGCTTTGTAAGAGCACAAATACCATTCTGATTAGAAAGATATCTGCAGAATAAAAGACCAGTTTATCAATATTAATGTAGTACTGACTCTGAATTTTACTATACGCCTTACTTCTGAGAGGTGACTTTCTTAAATTGCAATCAAGGTCTTCATGTTTGTTTTTTTAACGAGCGCCTGGCAACCTTAGAAATGCAATACTGTAGTTGCTGATAGTAACTACTGACAGTAACTACTGTTTTGTTTTCCTATATATCAAGGGTAGACACAGTGATCACCACCCAGGACAGTGCAAGGAGATGGACCTTGCTCGGTGCACTGGCACCCTGCAGTGGCACACAGACCAGGGGAGCAGGTGCCCTTGGCCATGCCCACCCAGCAGCTGAAATGACAAAACAAGGCTCCTCTCTGTTCCCCGTGGCTTTGTCGATGAAGAATTTCTGATGCTCAGAAGACTACCAAAAAATCACCCTCCAACTCCTCAGCTCTTGTGACTCATTCCTGCAGGTGCGAGCGGTTTCCAGGGTGACACATTCACAGGCTCCAGGCTCAGAATCCTGTGTGATTTCTTACCACTTCTTGTGACAAGCTGCTGCACCAGAAGCCAGGATTCCTTCTGTGAGAGCTCAAGTAATTAACCCAGGAGACATGCACTGAGAGAGCTGGTAATGGGAGTAAAGTATCAAAACCATGTTGGTTCCCTGCCTGTGTGTTTAATACCATCTGTCAGTATTGGCTATTATGGCTGCTTTCTGAGGCCAGAGTGCTTTCAAAAAGTTGCAATTTTCTGAGCAACAGGGAGCACTTCTTGCTAAGCTAATATGAGGATTTTTGTAACAGCCAGCTTTGCAGCATCTCACAAGTATTTCTTGAAAACAGTTTTTGTGTTTAGCCTCCCTCTCTCACCTGCCCCTCGACAAGCCAACAAAAACACAAGCTTTCTTTCATGTAGTTACTTTTCAAGCTTAAAAATCAAATATAACCCAAAGTGCATTTAAGACTAAAATACCAATCCTTGCACATTAAAAGATCAAAGAACAAACGTAAGAGACCAGGTGAACAAAGCAGACTAGCTTGCCATATTCATTTCTAAAGCTCTTTGAAGACCCCGTGCATCTCTCCTTGGGGACTATATTTGAAATTCTGTCACAGATATTCTGTGATAGATATCACTACAACTGCAACCCTAAGTTTTTCCCAATCCCCTTAGAACTTCAGATTCAAAACATCATTAATAATACTATTTGGAAAAATTGTATCTGTAATTTTACTACATCTAAATGCTTCTAAACTGACAGAATTTAGCAACACTCACGCACTTCAAAAGATTAAAATGATGAAAAAATAAACAATCACATTTATAAACACCCTTCCTTAAGGGATCCTCAAGCACTTAGGGAAAGCATGATTTAACCATTGTGCCTCTCTGCAGCATTATTCTTGTTTTATCAAAGGGGAAAATGTATAAGAAGAATAAGGGCATTCCCTAAGGTCACTCAACTAGTCAGCTGCAGCACAGGGAGTTTAATTTATATCTGAATTCTAGTCAACAGTTCTGCTCCCCGAAATAACTAAACTCTCCAAGTTACACAGCACTTTATGTTCCTACACCGCCTTGTACTTTTCACTTCTGTGCCATTTGGGAAAATACCATATATACATTTTGACTCATTACAGCACTGTTTTCAACTTCAAAGAATTTTGAGCATAATTAAGAGCTTTTCTTATAATGGAGGTGATTGCAATAAAATGCAATGCAGCTAAGAGCCACGGGACAGAATTCTGATACCATTCTGTGGAGATTCTGCAGGTTAAGAGACCCACAAAATCATGATCATAAATGAAACTAATTTTAAAAAGCAGTACATTTACATTTGTCTCAAAAGACCATTATGCTAGAGGGACGGTCCTTTTGTGGAAGCCATGTTATCACCCGATTCTTTTTCCCTTAAGACACAAATGATAAAACCCCCACTCATTTCATAGATTAAAAGATGCACAAGATGTAAAATACATAACAAATAATCTCAGTTATCACCAGAATAAATGCCTCCCTGCTCTCTAATTTACTAGCAACAAACATGCTGTAAAAGCCTAGGACAAAAAAACCTAGATAAGATATCCGCATTTTAATTTAGACTTTGACAAGTCTTAGCACAGATTGCTTGAATGATTCCTTCTGCTGAACAGGGACATATGCTGGCCAAGAGTCAGAGTGCCAAAATACAGCCCTAAGAGGAGCAGACTTAGACATTCTTGCTCTGCCTCATTCAAACCTGCAGTCTGTTTCTTTTCCTTGTAGTCTTAAGTTCCTTTTTGCAACCCTGGTTTCTTACAAGAAGTGAAAAATTAGTGCTGTTGTTGTGACACACTGGGCTGAGGGGAATGGGAAGGCTTCAGAGAACCCATTCCACTCTGCCATATGAAAGGTTTAGACACACCTAAAATCACAAATAATATCCCATTTGGAGAATGGAAACCAATAAACCTTACCTAATGAATTCCAGATCAGCAAGGCTGCTTGCATTCACCTTTCATCACAAAAAGATGGAAGCCAAGACAGTAAGATGGACATGGGAGCACCTTTCAGGAAATCTAGGCAGATTTCCTAAAAAGTTTTTTTTTTTTTTGAAGCTTGGAACAAATCTTAGCCAAATTTTGAGCATCCAGCCTGCAGCCTAGGACTGGAAACACACAGTACTGTAGAATAAGGTAAACTTCTACTAGGAAAGGTTTCTCTGGGGAAGTAAAAGCATTATCAGAATGCAAATTTTTTTTCTGTACAGCTCCCATACAGTTGATCAATTTTATAAGAAGCCACAAGAACAAGGTCAGAGTTTTAGGCAAACAAATGTCTACTTCTTTTGACTTACAAATTTCTTAGCATGTTCCAGCTATGCTATATTCCTGCATGATAATCTTTCAGCCTACAGACAGTAAGCTTTACATTTTCTTTTAGGCTTCATTATCCTCTTAAAAATAGTCTGGGGATCTGGAAGGAAACTGCATGTTAAGATCAAAAATGCCACCAAGGAAATTTAACAAGCTCTTGTCTCCTGAGAAGGTAACAAAGCAGCTCAAAGCAAAAACATGAAGAGAAGGATTTGGTCTTAGAATTGAAAAGAGGACTCAATTGTGGTACTTTATAGTGTGACTCAACAGGGCAGAGATTTCACCTCGTGCATACAAAATTTTTCAAAACATTAACCAGTAAAGAACTTCAAAAATGGGTGCCAATCTCCTAAACAGGGCAGCATTGATGAATCCTGTACACAACACAACTGACATATGGGACATAAACTGTCCCCCCCCCAAAAAAGAACAGAAGTTAAATCCCTAAGAACAAATCAGTTCAGATAACATCTCTAGTATGGCCTTGGTTTTGCAAATCACCTGCAGCACATACCTAACATTCAATCCTGAAATTAAAAAAAAATCATTTAACACATTAAAACCAGTGAGATCTTGACTTGCAGAAGCACTTTGGTAGACTTAGGGCTTTACTGTGATTTACATGGGCCTTTTCATTTTTGTTTTTCATAAATACATTTAGTGTGAATGTTGGGGGAAAAAAACCCCAAAACACAAATCCACAAACCAGAAGAAATTTGCAGAATAAGTCCAGTGAGATCTACCACATAGCTTGTAGATAAATGTCCTACCAGAATACATTCTCTATTTCTTGTCAAAATATGAAGTCAAGTTTTTCCACAGTAAATACTTTACCTATAAACAAATAGTTTGACATGTTTTGGAAAGAAACTCACTTTTTTCAAATTCTGGCTTTGTTAAAAAAAACAGATCACTGTCGAAATTATGCAAGATTTGCCTCCAACATCTGCTGTTACTGATAACTTTTGAAGGGCTTGTTTAACATCCTTGTTGCCGTTGTAGCATGACCTTCTTTGTTCCATGTTCAGATTGCTGTTTACTGGAACTAAAAGCTAAAAGTTAGAACTGAATATTCTAAAAGCTTCATGGAAAGCTGAGATTCCTCCACAGATTCTCGAGCTTTATTCCTTTTCAAATGAAAAGGGAATGAAGACTGTCCTTTTTAAACAGCATGACCTCACAATACTGGTTGACTTTACACATCTTGTGTAAATCTGTATGATGGCAGTAGTGTGCCAGGCACTTTTTACACAAATGAGAGAAAAAAGGACTTTTGTTACTCTGATTACATCTTTCAGGTTTGATTTCCTTTTTGCTGCAGCAGTCATTTGAATTATTTTTACAAGTGCAGAGCCCAAAGCAGGGGCTTTCCAGGCATGCTTTAAGCATGGTGGGGGCAGCCCTCCTACCAGAACCAAGCTCTGTTCATACACTACAACACTGAGTTCATGGCATTATCGACTCACACAGTCAGGTCCAATTTGATGCTCACCCTAAACTACATCTTCCCTTCCATCAATCCTTCATTTCCACCTCCTAATCAGCACTCTCTGAGTTTATATTTATACATTTGATTAACTGCTCCCAAAGGGACCACTGTAGCATTTACTCTTTTTCAGCCTCACTTACCTTCTGATTTGCTTACTGCTCTCTACTTTTTCTTTGTCTGCCTCAAAATTAAATATGCCTCACATTATTTGTGTCACCAGTATATTTCAGCAGATTTCCCTGGAAAACTGCATGGCACTGAAATAAGAACCATCGAGCTCGAGTTAGAATTTTGCTCATCACAAACTTTCATATTTGAAGGGTTTTATTCAAGGTTTTCATTTTTGCTCTCAATCAAAGAGAATTCCTCTGTCACAGGAAGCCAGACATCAAAATTTGGCTAACTTCTTTTATGTGTAAAAAGATTTGCACAGTCTCTTCCTTCTTCCCAAAGAAGAGGAAACCTCTTTTTCCATTATGAAACCACAACTCATGAGAAATGATTCCCCATGAATAATACAGGACTATTAAAAACATTGAATGGCCACTTAGGAGGGCAGTATTTTCCCAGAAGGATCACTTTTCATAAGAGAAAACTGTTTACTTCCTTGCTACTGAAAGTGCTTGTTTCTGTATACATTGTCCTAAATTTTCAACAATTCAGGATATACTGCAAATGTAAATGAGCTTATACAGCTCTTTGGTTTGTCAGTGATATTTACCCATATCAGACATTGCTTTTTGTCTTTCAATAGCAAAGCTACCAGAATTTTCAGTCAAAATTGATCCATATCCTTCTGCCTATCTGCTGCTATTGCTTTTTTCCTCCTGCCTACAGACAGGAAATGGATACAGTTGCAGTTAATCATAATATCTTGCCCCATTAGACAGATTACAGAGCATGCCAATTTAGTCAGTCTTACTGCTCCCCTGTGGGTTACCCACTTCCATCATCCACAGCTATCTGTACCTGAATCTTTCATGGCAGAAGTTTGAAATTCAGTAGCAAGCTGTATAGAACAGATCTGTTTCTGACAGCATGTACTCTTCCCAGAATCAAGATTAAAGATGCTTCGATGCCTAAAATGTGCCTTGGAATGTTCTCAACATAAAGACACCAGCTAAGAGAATATGCAAACTGTGTAAAACTCTGCTGCCTGGCTCTGCCTGAGAAGGAAAGCAGAATTTTGTGATTATAAGTCCATTTGATGTATAATCTCTCAAAGAAGGAGCAATAGTAATCACAGAGGTGAAGCATATCCTACCTAAAGAGGACGTGAACTTCCTCATCAAACCTTAATGGTGCAGAAATTTCCCCAACTCCAGCAGTCCAGAGCACACTTTAATTTATTGCATTTAGGACTATAACCCCCTGTTTTACTACTGAAATTAATTGTGCCTGACACTTCCATCACATTAACACACATTAGGCACCACGACCTTTGGATGATCAAGGAAGACCTAATTTAATAATTTAGAAACAGAATGATGTCTGAGTAGGCCCCACAGGGGAAAGAAAAGTGCTATGAAAAACGATCCTCTATCACTAGTGAGGATATTTGCTTACTAAACCCCCCAGATGAACTTTGGCTGCTGCTTTACCATTTTCTCCATGGGTCACACACAGCACTCCATGTTCTCACAGTGCTGAATGTTCCTTCTGATGCTGGTCACGTAATCCTTCATCAGATAGCCACTGAATTCTTAGAGGAACAACACACTTTTGCCTGCAAGACTGCAAACTCACCACAGAAGTTTTTTAAACAGCAGCTGGAATAGCAAACAGGCAAACAACTGCAATGAAACAAAGGCAGCCATAATTCACTTCAGGCTTACAATATGAATTTGGCATCTTTAAAGAAATAATTTTGTCATAAACAGCTAAATCAAACATGGTCATCAATTATAGATGATTGATTCTAGTCAGTGTAAGTCAATCTTCATGTGAAGGCAGACATAAATCAGTATGAATAAGCAAGTTGACAGAAAGCATGAGGGACTAAGAGATGAGCAGACAAAACAGACAATCTGTCCAATCCCATTCAGTTTCAAAATCCTGAGGCCCCAGAAAAGCATTACCCTACAGCAAATACTCATTTTCCACAGAGTGCAGGGAGATAAAGGGTCAGAACCTAAACTCATGGACATTTACACACAGCATTCAAAGCAAAATGCTCTGCAGTATTAGAGCTGGAGAGACCTGCAAAAACAGGCTGCCAGTGCCTTGCAAGGGAAACTGGAAATCTACCTGCCTTCCACACTTCCTTTTTAATAATTTCATTCTTGCTTCTTTGTTATACTGGCTTTTAAAAATCCTATATTGAAGTATTATTTTAAACATACTAAGACAATTCTAATATGGCAAACTCTTAACAGAGGTAACTCTTAACTCTTCTTTTTACTGACAATTTAACAAGCATCTAATAGAGTGCAGAATTTAATCTGTATGACTAGGAAAAAAAAACAGACACAAAATAATTTGCTGCATTAAAATCTAATTCTCCAAAACATGTGTCAGATTAAATGAAAAATGAGGTCTTATTTATAGACCTGAGATCTGAGGCCACACAACTGTCACAGATTGCATTTGCAAAATAGTTCTTCCTTGTTTTTTAATTCTGTTTAACTTTTCTTTTCCATACCAGACAATACTTTTTAAAAATCTCATCATAGCACAAGTGTAAGTGTCACTTGCACTCTTGGGGTCTGAGGAACTGCAGCTCTTACCTGTGGCCCCAGAGCAAACAGCTCCTCCTGCCAAAAGAGGCAGCTGAGTCTCCCTGCTCCTGCCCTCCCTGCTGAGCCCAGAATTTTAAACTGTGTGAATTGGTACCCCAGCTGCTCCCACCACGAGCTGATTTTCACAGCTGTTAATTGCCAAGCAGACACCAAAAAGGAATCATAGATCTGGAAGTGTGAGAGTTGTTTTCCTTTGTCTGAACTCAGTTCCTAGCTCTTTTACCATGAGGATTTTAAATGTGAAATTAGCAAAGTCCTGAACAAAATCATTTTTTATGGGTATATAACAAAGAGCTCTTTTAGTGATTTATATGTAAACTAGTACAGGGGATCAACATTAAAAACACAGTCTATTTTCTCCCTTTGCAGTGAAGTCAACACTTGTGGGCTGCAGTAAGGAAAACATGCTGCAAAAAATCTGTCTAAAAAGGTAAGATTGCACCTCCTCAGCTTCGTCTGCTATTAATCCACTTCATCTGGGTTGGGACAAGAGGATGAAAATGAACAAACAGGTAAAACACAAGGCTAATTTAGCTTCTGACTACCTTCATGTAGTCAGAAGTTCATGGAGTTAAGGAACCATAAACATCTTGATATATATATATATAGCCTGCGAACAGTAACTTGTTGACACAAGATATAATTTACCATGTAAAATGAACAGCAAACACAGATTAATTTTCTTTCTTTTTGAAAGAATTAAGTTTCATTCTCAGGTACTAACAGGCATATATTTACTTTCTGCCACAGCTGCAACATCAGGGCTCCTCTAAAGCAATTAGCAAAGTGACAAGAAAGCACTTTTATTCATTTCACAAGTAGAGGATGGCATTTATACTTAGGTCATTTTCACACCTTTGAGCAGAGTATCCCAGTTTCCCAATTTTCTTGCCTGTCCACACTATTTACAATTGTGTCATGCTTCTCTCTCTTCAATGCAAGCAATTTTGGTTTTGACACAGATTTACAGCCCTCAGTGTTTAGAACACTTTCATGGACAATTTCTGTGCTGATTAGACTCAAATTTCATGTAATTTCCTTATAAACAAGTCATCCTTGCTCATGGTGTTTACTAAAACAGAGTTGCTAAGAAATCTTCTCTCCTAAGCAGTGGTGTGCAACACTGTGAGGTGGCCCAGGACACACTGCCTGCCCTTCTGAGCCCACCACAGCCCTGCAGAATGCACAGTGCATTCACAGAGGGTTCATTTGCTGCACATCCTTCTGGACATGGCATGTGCATGCTCCGCCTCTTTCCCTTCCCTACTTCTGCCTTTTCCCAGCTGGACAGGCTCTATTTGACTATTTTCACACACACTCATACTTTGCAGAAAAAAAGCAACTCTAAATTAAGATTTTTACCTTATGAAATTCTGTCTATCATGCTATGTCCACTATCCCCCTGCTGTGAGACCCTCTAATACACATTCCTGAGGAAGAAGCATGGATTTTCAGCATCCCTCCTTTGCACAGCATTTCCCATTTCTGTTCATATTAACCACTCCTGCTTTGACACATCAGAGGACAAGGGAAAGAGCTGCTGCACTTAGAAAGTGAGTTGATACTACAACTGCAGACACTGCAGCAGTTGATCTTTATGCATCCACATCCTTGGATTGCATGGTGAAACATGATGCTGTGGAATGATAAAAATACAGACAAAATAGCAATTTACTTCTGTTACAAAAGTTTAGTAAAGGATTTAATTTCATAACCCATTCTTTTGTCCTTTTTCCCTGCTGTTCTGCTGAGAATTATATTATCAATTCAAACAGTTTTTCTGTCATATAAATTTCTGCTTGGAATGCAAACATTTATCAAAGTGAAGCATAAGGTTTCTCTGTGATACCAACTTCTGCTGTAGGCATCTTTTTCTGTGCCTCTGCTCTGTTTTTTATAACAGATACCTAACAGCAAGGGTGACAAAAGCCTTATTCTCATCTTCTTTATTCATCCCACTAGAGGTGCTTCTATTAATTTTTGCATCTGAGAACTCATCTCATCTTTACTGATCAAAAATTCATAATTCAATCCGCTGTATTGAATTATGAGCTCTATCCCAACCTGCCTTGTGATGAGTTTAAGAAAGCACATTAACATGCTAAAACTGAAGTCAAAGGGGATGTTCCCTTTTCAGATGGTTGACCTGATTGCTTTCAGTGTAACAATACAACATTTACATCCTTTCAAAAACATGTAGCAAAATTCCAAAAGCACCTGATGTGGTTTAACACACAGCATTTGCTAATATATCACTGGTGTTGATTAGTGAAAGCACAGCAGCTGTCCCAGTGTCTGCTCCACTGTTTGCTTCTCTTTTGGGTTTAGATCTTCCCAATGTGGGGCCTTTACCAGAGGGGAAATGTTCTTCCTTGGTGTAGAGTTTGAATCTGTACAAAATGTCCTTTACTGCACAAGCACTCCCCACCCCTGGATTAAGTGGATTAAAAAAACATGTTGCTAAAATTATGGGGTTTGCCAAGACCAAAACAAAATTTTCACATATTTCAGTAAAAAGTCTGTCTGTCTTAGACAGAAATTATCAATATATAGCCATTACTTTTGGAGAGAAAAGAGGAAATAAATTATAGCCTAAAATTTCAAGACCTACCTCTGTCTCTTGAAGGAAAAATTTAATCTATAATTTAGACAAACCAATGAACAGAACAAGTATCCTTCCTTGAAATTATTTTCACTTGCTCTAGTGCCTCACCTGCTTTTGATGTGATAACTCAGCTGAAAAGTGCTGACTATCCATCTAGAAAGCAATGAAAGAAACTTTGATTCTGCATGTGTTATACAGGACAATTTAGAGAGGAGGACAGAACTGAGTGAGACATTTGGGACCGTTCTGTATATTTGCAACAGCAGATGAAAATATCTCAAGGAAATTCTTCATATAAAATTGTTCAACATGAATTCTGGTTACATTCACCAAACACTAATTAGCTGGGCTCTAAAAATGCTGATATCAAGCACTTGGGAGCAGAACCAGGGAGAGGGAGAAAAGAGTAGGGGAAACAGAAAGGAAGGGCAAGAAACTTTGGAAGAACAACCAATTCCATAAACTCCCCATTTTGGATTATCCCTTAAGATTTAATACAGCTAAAAATAGACCAGAAAGCAAAGCTGTCCTGCAGTATTACACAACTCTTAGAACACAAAGGCATCATGTCTTGAAAAGATGCCAGGCAGCATAAATCCCTGAAAAGCCACGTAAAACCAAACATGAGCAGCGCTGTGCCCTTCATCCATTTCTCTCATAAACACTTCTGGCTTCCAGGAGCACTGGCAAGACAGTTTCTGCAAGACATGGCACCTTGAATACACCAAGTGTTTTCAGAAATTCCTCACCATTGGTATGTACAAATTTAAATTTATTTCACATTGCAATCTTGTGATGTGGATAGTAATGAGAGTTCTACATAGAGCATTGTTGTATTGCACTAATAAGGCTTGACACTGGAGATCTGGAAACAAAAAAATGCTGTTCCATTTTCCAAACTCACTCTTTCAGACTTTACTTTTCATAAGGCAAAAATTTATACATAGCTGTCCTGAAACAAAGAAATGTTGCAAGTTTTCATTTCATTTATAGCAAAAATATAGAAAACCAGAAAAGTGGCATTCATGCAAATATTTTCATTTTCCTGCCAACTCTGAAAGGCATCTCCAGAACAGAAAAGCATTATGCTTGCCCTTCTTGGGAAACAGGAATAAAGAAGTGTCAGTCATGAAACAAGTATAAGCCCTTATGGTTTCCTTGATTTCAGAATGCAGGAGCAGGGCTGAGCTGTAGACAGGAGGGATTCCTCCCATCTTGGGGCAAATTTCTTTATCAAATAAAACCTGAGGCTAAAGAAATTACCTTACCCGTAAGAGAAATTCCATGGGATTTCTGGATTGTTTGGTGTGATATTTACACACAACACCAGTATGGAGTCACTAAATTGTGAGGTTTTTACTGAGTGAACTGGAAAATCAGAAAGTTCAGCAGCTTGAGGCAGAGCCAAGGCTTGCCTTGATTGGAGAAGGTTGCCTAAGAAACCATCACAACCAGTTTTATGGTCATGATGAAACAGCTCTTGTGTGAAACATCTTTTCACATGAGGTTTCTGGGCCTCCCAGACCACTTCATATCAGATATGGTCCCACAGCAAACATCTGAATTTCACTGAAGAGATAATGCTTTGTGTAAATACACGATCACATAGAGGACAAGAAAACCCTTTCCCAGAATGACTAAGCAATGCAGGTGCATGAAATATGTTGTCAAGGAAATACTGTATGCCCCAAACCACCAGAGCAGCACTGTGTATATTAGAAGTCAAAAAGAGTCCATGATAAATTTCAGATTCCAGTGTGAAATTCTTGAATCTAAGTCAGATGTACACCTAGCTCCTCTCCCTTTCTTACTACCCTCTACAGATCCTCACCTTGCCCTGTCCCCCTTTTTTTCTGTCTTGGATATTTTTTATATATTTGATTCAATTTGCAGAAGAATTCCGAAGACTCATTTTAAACAATCACTCTTCCTCCTTCAATGCTACCCTTTTTTTGGTAGCTTTCCAAGATGTCGCTTCCAAGCGTTCCAGCTTGGAAGGTATCAGTATCCAGCATCAGGGAGAAATGAAAGGAAAACAAAACAGAGGAAGAAAGAGGTTTTCTTTTAGCAGATGTTTGGAGTGACAAACACAGGTGAAGACAAAGCAAGGCTCAAAAGGGAGAGGGAAGAGCAGGGAGAGGGAAGAGCAGGGAGAGGGAAGAGCAGGGAGAGGGAAGTCTCTTCCTGGGAGTGGTGAAGAGGCGAGGGCTGCACCAAAGCCAGCCCAGCATGAACAAGGAGAGGGTTTCCCCATTTAAGTATTTTGAAGTGCTGCAGAACTGCTCTTATACAAACACACCCACGTAATCCTGTTTATCTCGTGTACCCTCAGGAGCCTGAAGCTCACAATAACTTTCTGAAAGTTTCTGCAGTTTCTCAAGTGGCTTTCATCACCAACCACATGCCTGAACTTTTGTCCCTGCAGAGCCAAACTGGTTTTGAGCTGGATCTGCTGCACTTCAGCCACTGCATCCTGGACCAGCCCTTAGAACCCCCCTGTGCAGAGCATGTGGAACACATCAGGGCTCTCTCTCAACTCCCACAGCTTTGCTCTCACAAGCTACTTCCTTGGACTAAGCCATGTGCTAGAACTGTAACAATTTCCATTGAAGTAGATCTGTTAAAAGTCCTACAAATTAAAGAAAAATTTGGAGTTCATATCAAATCAAGTAACTTCATTGCCTTACAAGTCCTTCAGCAACTGAAAGATAAGGAGCCAGAGAATGACATCTGCATACACCAGAGACATAAAAAATCACCAAAATAAGAATTAGGAGACTTTCAGCTTTACCTGTTGCCTTTTTTTTTTTTTTTTTTGAGGGGGGGATTTGTTTGTTTGTTTGTTTCTAATTTTAACAGAAACTGTCAGTTTGTTGAAACCTTAAACTTTTAATAAGTCATGAATTTGGAGAAAAAAAAGTCATAGGAGCAACTTCCCAGGACTCAGCTCCTGGGAGTTTGCACTGCAGTTTGCTGAACTGCTTTCATGTTCCAAGTATTTCTCAAGCTGGAACTCCTAGATTTCACTAAGAAACTTACAGGCTTTATTCTGGGAAAATTTGATACTCCGAAGACATCTGGAAATACAAAATCTTCTCTGACTCAGAAATGCTGGTCCATTTATGATACCTCAGAATATTTAGAGAAAAATTTTCTTCGTGTGAGCTCTCATACTGTTTGAACAGTTTCATTTGTTCAGTAAAACCAATTAAAAGTCTAAAATGAAAAATATTAAAGACCTTAGCAGTCTTAAAATCCCTGACATGAATTTATACTGAACTGGGCAAAGGTTCAGTAGCTTTTCAAAATTTGGCTGGTTACTACTATTATGGAAGACTTGCAAAACAAATATATAGGAACAATTCTAAAATTGTTCTAAAATCTAAATTTATTCCATGTTCCACACCACCAAGAAAACAAGAACACCACCAAAACAACTACAACCTTGAAAAGCCTGAAAAGGCTGAAAAAGTTAATAAATACCCCATTTAGAAATAAGCACCTACCAAAGAGCTCACATAATAACCACGTTTAAAAGGATGTGATTAACCTTGTTCAGTACTAAAAGTTTTGCAAAACCAAACCCCAAAGATGTTTCTGATCAGGGGAAGGTCAGCAGTGTTCATTAAAACTGCAATATTTTGGTATTGTTGGACTTGATGCTGTTTTAAGGGAAACCCAGCTCATGGCACAGAGTCCACACTTAAAGTATTACTAATTCTCATGGGAAGGTCTTTTATGAGATAAACAGCCATTTGAATTTTTTTTTTCTTTGCTGGAATACACACCCTCTGGTTTCCTTTGCTTTCCATTTCACATATGTGGCTCTGTTTGCTTTGGTGTTACATATAATGAAAATTTCCCAACTTGCTTCCTAATGTAGTCACGAGCATCAGCAGCCCAAGTGACAAAGACAGCTCACACACGCTCTACCGCACTCTCAAAACTAAGCGAGGAAAAACCAACAACCATCAAGTTGTGTGGTGCATAACTTTGTTTTTAAGACACCCTGAATTGCTCCTGCACCTGATACCTTAATGGAAAATTGTGGCAATCTGCTTTGACTGGAATCTCCATTCAGATTTTACCTGACAGACTGTGGGACCCGGAGGTGCAAGCGCTGTGCTCAGGAGAAGACCCTGCCCTCATCAGAGCCACAGAAGAGTCCCCATGTGCCCTGCACAGATGTGTCAGCCCTGCCCATGAGCAGCAAGCCCATGCTTTCCTAAGAGGACCAAGCACACCTCTGGGCTCCTTTGGCAAGCCCTGAGAAATCCTTGCTGTGTTTTGTGTCTTTTTATGTTCCACGTTAAGAAAAACGATCTAGAAAGTAGCTCTAATTGAAATGTTTAGAAGCTGCCAGGCCACTGCATGAATTCCCTACCATGCAAAGGGCAGTGCACAGCTCTCCCCTGCCCTGGCCAAAGGCAAGCAGTGCCACAGCAGCTCATCCCAACCACAGCTGGGATGCTGATCCACATGGGGCTGCAGGAGCAGCGTGGGCACGGACCAGACTGCGCACACGAGTTTGTGCCCACGAGGAAAACATGAGCCAAAGCACACCTAGCTGTAGCTTTTCAGTCAGAAAATGATAAGTTTATTTGCTATGAAGAAACCTGAAGGAACAAAGAACAGCAAGCTCGGTTTTGAAACAGGGAAAAGGAATGTCAAGACATAAATTTAAATCTGTATTACTGTCAATTACCCACCAAGAGAAAAATCCCTGAGGCTTCCCTTTGGTGTTAATGTAACTATTAAAATATTCATTGTTCTTTTCATATACAGCATGTTTTCTTTTGTACTTTTCTTCAAGAGAGTCACTGAGATAATTACTTAATTACATAAGCAAGAACTTTAAATTCATAAGGGCTCTATTCTTGCAATGCTAATGCGAGAGATAATCTCTATTCTTTTGTCATAATATGTCAGTATTTACTTACAAGCAGCTATTTTTTAATCAATTAATTAATTTTATTTTAATCTGTCACATCATTGGCTTACACTGGTTAATAAAATTCCCCATCACAGATCAACTAGTCACAGAGCTCAAATGAGGAATCACAGCAACAAAACTTAATCCATTGGTATATTCAGCAAAGCTAGAAATGTTATTAATGTAATCATAAGCAGAAAGTAAAATGTCTAGAAAGGACTGCATTATAGTCACTCACTTGAAGAAATTCCATTTATTCAAACAGACTCAAATAAAAAAGGGTTGTAATCTTCGATGGGAAAAAATTTACATTTTCACCAGTAAAGCTGTTTGCAAAAAAAAAATTTAATTTTAACACTGCTAAAATTTTGAACATATACCACATAAAGGACTTTTCCTAATACCTCTTCCTGCAAGACCAATCCAATTAAATTTTTTAATAAAATCCAATTGCTGCAATGTGATTGATTTGGACTATGAAGTCCTTCAAAAGATGCACAGCAGGATGGCAGAAAATGTGCACCATCTTTATTGCAACACTTAGCACAATAAAAACAAGTCTGCTTTCCCCTCCATATCCATCCCAAGTAATGGTTGTCTCAATGCAAACACCACACCACAAACACCTCTGTCCCCCAGAGAGGTTCATCAGTATGCACCAGCTTATTACCCTATAAATCCAGCAAGCACAGAATGCAGCACCAAACTGCAAGCCTGGTAATTGAATGTCTACTTAGAGGAGATTTGCTTTGTCCTAATATATCCTGGTAATGGGACAGAGAAGAGTCAAATAAAGGCAGGTTAGAACAGAGTGGTCTTTGAATTCAGTAATGAGGTCCCTGGTTTGTACATGCACACTCCAGAAGCTGTCTGTAGTTCCCTGGCAGACAATGGGGCAGGATGGCAAAGATGGTACAATTACCAGCTGCAAATCATCTCACCTGGAAAGAGGGCTCTTTTCAGTTTATGAGTAATCACCAATAGACTTCTGCAACCCTGCAGAATGATGGTGGCTACCAACACAGCCAGGTCACACCTGATGGGCTCTTCCATCTCTCACCCCCTCTGACAAGTTATTTTGAGCATGAATATTACTTCTTTATTGCAGTTTGGTTGCTACAGCACCAAGCCAATCCAACTAGCACCAGGCTTCTGCTCCTGCTCTTGAAATACTTACTGATGAGGTGCAGACATTTCACTAACTTCAGTAACACTGTTAGATATCCTAAATTTTATACATCTTGCTTTATTAAAGTTGTACATTCAAGGTAAAAGTAACTGCAAGGCAGTATCAGCTTCATTAAAAAGTGGGAGTGGTGATAAGGAAAAGCGTGTTTCAAGGAAAAACTAGACAATGCCCAGAGCAAAGCTAACAGGTTCTAAGAAGGAATGACAAGAAAATCCTAAAGTTTTATAATTGTAGATTATTTTCAAGATGTCTAATGATACCTGTGTGAGATGTTTTTCATCACACTCTCTGATAAAAAAATATATTTTTTAAGGCTCATCATCCCCTTTATACTTAGGTAAAAGAAACACTTGGAGAGAAGAGAGAGGGAAGGGAAAAAAATAACACCCTGAAGTGTTGCAACACTGGCAAATATTCCACTAACAAAAATAATACACAATTTGTTGTCAACGGAATGAGCACTATATTCCCAAACCTTTTTTTTTGTTTTGTTTTGTTTTGTTTTTTTTGTTTGATTGTTTTCGGTTGGCTTTTTTTTGTTTGTTTTTTTTTTGTTTGTTTGTTTGTTTGTTTTTTTGTGTTTTTTGTTGTTGTTGGTTTTTTGTTTTTTTTTTGTTTTGTTTTTTGGGGGTTTTTTTGGGTTTTTTAGGGTGAGGTATTTATTAGGCAATAAGAAGAAAGTGCAAACCAGACAGGCATGGAACAACATATGAGCATCTAGATAGACGGAGTAGGTTGAGAAGAGGAGATTTACTGGTGGAACTCACTGGCAGCAAAAGACTGCAAAAAAAAACAAATAGAAGCAAACCAATCAGGGGAAAATATTTAAATGGACCTTGTTTGCAAAATCAGGCCTTGAGTCATGGATCTCTATCCATGGGAACACAGGCAGTACTGGAATGCTGTCTTGCATAGAGGTTTTCTTCAAAATGTGTTGTGTTAAAACAGCCCTTTTCATGTCTTCCACCCTTATTTCCTGAGGTGGCAGTGCACATTGCATTTCCCAGTGACACTACTGACCTGGCAGCAATGTCATGCAAGTAAATGCAAATTACTTCCCTGTACAGAGAAGAAGGGAAGAAAGATAAAATATAGATTTGGACCTGCTTAAAAAATTGGCAAGTGAGGATGAATGGCTTAGGCAATAACAGAATATGTTCTCTGCTCCATTAAAGCACACCAATCCACAGATGATTATTTCAAGTTGAAATATTCAAATAGCAGTTGGAAGCCATGGTAATATCTTGATTTTAGTATCAGCTACTGATTAAATTTCAGGAATATTGCACTATTTAGAAAGACTGCATGATCTAACAATCAAAAGAGACAATGCTTCAATTCTTCTCACCCTAGCAGTCCAAGGACAACTGATTTTATCATGGGAGGGAGGAATGTGACTATATGCCCTGAGGGAATGGTCCAAGACAGAACAGAATATTTCTTTCAGAATCACATGAGCTAAAGAGGAACAGAAGATAGGATATTTTAGCTTAAACAGATAACTACAAATTAGTGAAGTGAATTTAATGAAGCTTAAAGTGCTGTTAGAGCTCCAAAGATAAAGCCACCATAGACTGATGCAGCTTTGTATGGATTCTGCATTTCTGATCTCCCCAGGATAGAAGCCAGACACAAGCAGACATATATGTTGATTTTTCTTATTCAAACACTGGCTCAATATTGGATCAGAATGCCAAACTGGATTATCATTTCTTTCAGCATCAATAGCAGCTTCTGAAAACCAAATTATTGTACTAAGTTCTAACTCTCCAACAGAGCTGCCCTTAGTGTGTACCTTGCTGTTGCAATGGTATATTCTGCTGGCAGCAAACTGCCACAGCATTACTAAGCATGTCATTTGAAGCCATTACAGTTCATCAAGCATTTTATTGAGACATTATTAACACCTGAAAGGGTAAATTGTTATCACCAAGGCCTCTCTAGTTCACCTAACTCAAGGTCTGCCTATGCAGGGCTGGCAGTCATACATTTCATTTTAATGGCCATTAGGGTGGATAATAATAATAGATGGAGGGGACAAGCACACCAGCTGAATTCACAGGTTTTCAGGAGGATTCTCCTCTTTCCAGGATTCATCTTTTCTCTCACAATGCTTGTACCTAATGATAAGAAAAACATTCCATCTTTCATCAGACCATAGAGAAAATTCTTCTTTGAGTGCTTATGGCAAACCTTAAAAATCCTGTTTTCCTTTTAAGAGTTAGGCTTCTGCTGTGTGCACTATTTTAAAACACTGCAGTCTTGAAAATAAGTTTGCTTCTTGTTACAATATTCCAGATTTAGTGAACTATCAGGCCTCATCCTTTCATACCATAACTGCTTGTAACTACTCAAGAGACATAAAGCAGTGAAAATCTGGTACATAAAGTGTTCTATTTGTATCTGATGGGATGTTATTTAATTACTAGAAATATAAGAGAATTATGATTAAATTAGAATATTCTTAAGGGTGGGACTATCATATCATAGGGGAGATCATGTTTTACATCACAGTAAATCAGGATGTATTCTGTCATTTTGAATGAAAACTGATAGTCTTTTTATTAACTCCTATATCTCATACTTCCAAGAGTTATTGCTGGTGTATCAATCTAGAAGTTTTATTAAAGGTGAAAGCATGTGAATATTATAAATCTGTTTTTTATTTCCAAAACATAATTAAGTCGTTCCCCTGCTAAAAAATTTATCAGAGAACTGCATGTAGAGAAAAGAGATTATACTGATGAAAAAGATTTTTCTTTTGTATCATAACAATGCACAAGCAGTTTTGTTTCAATACATTTCAGTCAGCAACAAGCTCCTCTCTAAACTTTTATAAAGTTCCTTTAAACATTTTTAGTATTTTAAAGGAGGGGGGGAAGCCCTCCACAAATGAAGCACAACTTCTTCCTTGCAAAACTGTGAAAGGCAAGGGAAACCACTATTATTCCATGTCTGACTCCACTATTCCAATTCTTTTCTGTCTCCTAAGCAGTCCCAGTCCTGGTCTACTGATCAAGAAGGGGTTTATTGCACAATTATTTGCTTTGGCCTGCATCCTTGGGCACAACATCTCCATTATCACATTAATGTATGTTAAGATTTCATTGCAGAAGAGATAATGCAAAAAACATCGAGCAATCTAGATGGTTAATGACTTCTCCTTAATATGCAGGCTGTGTATCTCTAGTGACAAACACTGATAATTCACTTAGGAGGAGTGTGACAAGACGTAGGATGATTTGAGTCCAATACAACAACACAAATTGTCCTTGCTGTTAATCATCCAGCTTCTTATTGCCTTACCCACTTTCACACCGGTGTTTCAGCAGCTCAGTGAGATTGGCTGCAGGCAACCAACATTTGCAGTCATCCCAAATATCCTTCCCACTGCTACAAATCTGTCTGAACAGCCTCAACAAGAGATGTGCCTCCTCTTATTAAAATATTTTGGTATTTCATTGATCTGATGTTTTAGATCATGAGGAACAAAACCATGACAGACCAGAACATCACTAAAGCAAACTCCTCAACATGTTTTTCTGCCTAGTGTTTCAAGGAAAATGCTCACAGCAAAACTAGCTTTCAACACCACTGACCATATTTCATTTTGAAGTGTTAACAGACTTTTTAAAAATGAACACAGATTATCACTAATATCATAAGACCCTCCACAGTATAATTACAACAGCTAAAGGTGTAAAACCAGCCTGCCACTCTAAATTCAGACCAGACTCCCTCCCTTTTCACAGGAACTTCATTTAGTACAAAAAAATAACCAGACACATCTATTTTGAAAAACCAGTTTGAGTCTCTGCAAGGAGCAAAGAAAATGCAGCACTTTCTTAAAACTTAGTTTTTTAAAACATTCTTTTCTGTGACACGTGAGATGAAAGCAATCATGTTCACCAAGCACCTTTTAAATTCTTACCCTTGAACCTACAAAGACTCAGTACCACCAAAATTCTTCCACAGTCACAATCCAAACTAAAATTCTGGTAGTACGAGGAAATTTTAGGGCCTGCTGGACCTGCTCTACTGAGATGATGATGTCAGTTTGCCCTGGTGAAGTTTGGTCCAATTTCTAATGAAGGCCATTGTCTTCTGGCAGGACTTTACTCAGCAAAGTACGCGGGACTTCCCCAAGATGTGCACACCATCCCACTGAAAACTGCAAAGCTTAGTCCTGCTGGATTGAGGTTTCCCATCTCAAAGCTCAGCAACATAAACAAGACCATGTAGGAGTGTCTTGTAATTGAATATTGTTCCTGAATAAATAACAACATTATTTCATTTCCAGTACCACAAACCTTCTATTTTTATGAGGTAGAACATTAAAAAAAATGTTCTGTCCTGTCTAAGCTTCTGTCCTGTCTAAGCAAAGAGAAATTACTCAAAGATTGGCATAGTTTATTGATAGGATTATTTTCTCCTGAGACTTTTTTTAAAATTCATCTGGCCTACAGGATAGTGCCTTCAAAGTTCTCCACTTCATTTTAGAACATCATCCATTCTAAAGCATATTTGCCCTGTAACCTGATATGTGCCCTCAAGCGAAGGAGTCAGAAAGTATTTAATCTAAAATATTCTTCTCAGTCATTTTTTCCTGCCAAATTGCACAATGTCTGGCTTTAGCATGACTCACACATCCAGCACTCTGCAGTCTGGGCAGAACTGTTGCTGCTAAGACAATTACAGAGCTGCAATATTTTGGGATGGGACCATGCTAAGGTCAGGAAAGCAAACTTCTCTAGTGTTACACACTTGAACACTCTTGTCAATGTCCCAAAGATTCCCAAACAAAAANCTTTTTTTTATTTTTTTATTTTTTTGTTTTTCTACCAAAGTAAATGAGAAATGAAAGTGTTTTTGTGTTACAGGATTGTTGTCTTCAGGATGAAGAGATACTGACTGCATAACCCTTACATCTCTCTCACACAGAGTATTTGATTTGGGGCATTTCCTGCTCCAAGCATCACCTCCCAATATTGCAGAACAATTTGCTTTTTCTCAGACTCCACTACAGTATAGGAAATTGAACAGATCTGGGAGATTAGGAATTAAAAATCTGAATAGAAAGATTTGTGTAATGTTAAATACTGATTTAAATGGCATTATTTACAGCCTAGTCAAAAAGAAGCTAAAAGAGATCAATCACCAGGTGGATAGCAAAAACTTATTAATCAGCTATTGCTATTAAACTAATGGTGGATCACAAAAGGCTTTGGCACCTATGGTTGTTTTTGTGTTCCTCCCCCATCCCATGGTGGGAAAACAACTTATCCCAGTTACATGACATTAATTCCTCTGTTTCAATTTAGGCTTCACTCTATCTGTCCAAACGCTGGTTCTGCTGCACCTTTTGAATGGTTTTCAAATTCCCCACTGGTTTAATGGAATTCATAATCAGAAACCACAGAAAGTCTTCTGATAACAAGCTGTGCTGAGAAAAATGGGCCAAGTTTTAAAGTTACACAGAAATGGTGGAAGAGGAACTGAAGGTGACCATTGGTTTGGTCTTGTCATTTTTGCAACAATTAGCAGTAACCTGGCTGCACGAGCATTGGGTTTTGAGTTATGTGGAGAGTTCAGGGTTTCTTTTTTTCCAAAACATTCCCTCATGTCCCTACAAAAGAAATTTAATTCTATGTTGAAGGACTAACAATATCATCTGTTTACTTTTAAGCCCTCCCATTTCCCTCAATTGCCCTCCTATATATTTGCAAGTAATAAAGAGATTAATATCTTCTTAATTTGAAGAATTTAGGATGGAGGAGATCTAATCTCTGCACAAGGGAGAAAGTGTCATCTGAGGACCAAAGCATCTCTGAAAATTCTCAAGCTGAGGTACTGCTACCCTCAGATTCACACATAAAACCAGGGAGTCACAAATGGGTTACCTAAAGATGATAAAGGCAATAACCATTAATAAATAAATGACAATGTACAATGCAGCAATAAATTTACCAAATGTGAAAGCTTAGATTTGCAGGTTCTGCTTGAAAAGTAGGGATATCTAAAAAATACCTAAGAGCTAAATTGCAAAGTTATTGTAAAATTTATGAGAAAGGCAACAGATTCTCCTTTTCCATCCAATGCCTAAGCCAAGAAACCCCCCACACTCTAGGGCATATCCTCAGCTGCAGTAAGATAAAATAGCTAGGGGGGCACAGACACAGATTTAACATAATTTTAATTTTTCCCCATTGAGAATTTTGAATCCTCAAAACTCATTCCTCTGTACCCATTACTAAGAGGCTTCCCACCAGTGCTCTCTGGAGCATGCATAGCACAAAATGTGCATCTAACCTCTAATTCCTGAAGTTCTTTCAGCCCATAGGTGACTTCTGCAAAGGAAGCAGGAGCGTGTGGGGCTTTCCTAGGTCTTGAGGTCTTTGAAAGAGCTTTCAGTCAACCAAGGAAACAAAAAACTGGTCCAAGTTAAGGCCAAGAGGACCCTGATGGGACTGGTACAGCGTAAAGGATCCCTCCCTGACTGGGAAAGAAGAACATCTGCAGAGTGTCTAAATCCACATAAACACGGCTTAACTTTTTGAGAGACCAAAGCATTGAGTTCTGCAGATAGCAAAATGAAGGTGCTGAGGGCCACAGAGAAAGCAGAAATTCATGCACATGCAAGTTTCCTCTGCCTCTGGACCAGACAAATGCCAGAGAGCCTCTGACTCCTCTCGGGGCTTAGTGAAAAATGACACTGCTTCTAAAGGAGCAACAACTCTTCCCTTTCTAATTGCTGACATTTGTTAGCATGGTTATGAGAGATATATTTGACCACACGGTTTTAAATCGCTGATTTTTCGTTTGAAAAACAGCAGTGTAATGTTTCCCAAGGGCTGCAAAAAATAGAGCTCAAATTTTAAAGGCAAGTCGACTTCATGGATTTCTTCAGTATTTCCCTGACATAACAATTAAAGCAAAGCCGAAAGCTGCTTGCGTCTTTAAGCAAACTGCTGCGGGGGAGGAAGGGAAGAGGAAATCATGTAAACACTCTTTAAATGTTAATTCCAGAGTTTAATTGTAGCTCACTGCAAGCCTATTAAACCCTGACTAAGTGCACCTGACAGACTGACAACAGCATAATGCTAATGCATGCCAGTGAAAAGCAGTAATTAGCTTCTTTAAAAGGGTGAGATTTGGGGGGAACTGCTCACAGAACAAAAGAAAATGGGGGGAGGGAGAAGGAAAGGAACGATAAGTTTTTTCCTCGTTGTACCTTTCTACATCTTATGTAAATCTCTGCAGAACTCGGGCAACTCTCAGAAGTGTGCTCTGAAAGCTTATGAAATGGCAAAAGGATCTCAAGACTACTGGGCACAAGACAAGGGCTGCTTAGTTTTTATATCGTGATTTTTTACATGGACTGTGTGAACAAACTAAGATAACAGTGAAAGGGATGTTAAAAAAACACACAGAAAGAGGGTGACTGGCTAGTCTGATATTTCTGCCAATTCCAGAGCACTGGAAACTTATAATCTTCTACAGAGTAGTCTTGTTTTCTTTCTTGCTAGCTCTCCTGTGTAAATACCAACAGACAGAACTCCTTCAGCAGAATGGGAGGGAAGCAGAACTGGTTCGTGTCAATCAATCAATATCTCATAGCAGGTCATCTCCTTTCTCTGAGCAGTTACACTACATTTAAGTGGACATCCAACTTAGAAGCCAGTAACTGTGCTTTACAGTACAAGCTGATTTGTTTAATTCTAACCAAAGAGCAGATCCCTTCTCCAAGAAAAGGCTCCAGAGGACCAGAGTACTATTGTAAAATCAACAACCTCCAACTTCTGGGAAGAACGATGCATCTGACTCCATGTTATCAGAAGGTTAATTTATTACTTTATTATACTATATTATGTGAAAGAAAACTATACTAAAGAATAGAGAAAATATACTTACAGAATGCTAAAGAGATAATAATGAAAAACTCATGACTCTTGGCCCTAATTGGCCATTGAGTTAAAACAACTCACGCAGGAGCCCAATCAAGGACTCACATTCAGGTAAACAAATTCCAAACACATTCCACATGAGCACAACACAGGAGAAGCAAATGAGATAAGAATTGTTTTTCTTTTCTCTGAGGCCTCTCGTTGCCTTTCAGCTTCCCAGGAGAAAAATCTTGGGCAAAGGGATCATGTTCAGAGAATGTGGATGCCACAGAGTACCAAAAAATTTAGAGGGTTCAAGTGTAGCTTTTTTAAACTATACACAAGTATCTGTTGCTACGTGTACATTGCATCCAGCCTACTGTAACATTGAAAATGTGGCAAATTCTTGAAGGAGTCTGATCTAATATTGTTAAATCATACATTTTATTAAAACTTTTCACTCTATGTTTTTATTTCAAAGCGTGAATGGAGAATTTCATATTATATGTATGTTATTTCTTTCAGACTGGCCATTGCAGCCTCTTTCCTATTGGATACACTCTCAGGATGTTTAACAGTGACTAACAAATAATCCTATAAAAATCCACACCACTTCCAAGATTCCAAATGCCAGAAGTATTCTTGGTCCTGAGACTGTTTAAGGCTACAACAACTCTTTCTCAAATCAGTACATGAGTGGTCTAACAAAGGCATCATCTATTTTGACAAAAAGTTGTGACACAAATCTGTGGCACTGAGGGAACTCCAAGTCATCAAGCTGAGACCAATGAGAATAACTTATCTGCCATTTACAGCAAACATTTCGTTAAGGCCCAGGAACACATTTATGAAAAGCAGTTCCAATATCTTAAACCACAGTAGATTGATTTCCCACTGCAGGAACATCTTTGTGCATTTGCCTCCTTATTTAGCTACCTTAGTGGAATAAACTTAAATAATATTTAAACAAAAGAAATTAGACTTCATGAATGTTTCTACTTTTTTTAATCTTGCTCTGAATTCTTGCACATATCAAAGCAAACTGCCAAGGATACTTCAGTATCTCAAGTTATGGCTCTTGTAGACCATTATCTTTTCCCTGGCCCTGAGCTTCAGAAGCAGAATGAAAGCAATTAGCTTGCATTTCCTTGGAAGAGTATTTTGTGCACCTGGTGGGAGACCTGTCTCTTAAATGGCTGCCCCAGGAAAGGGGGCAAGTCCAAGAATTAAAGTGCCTCAGTAGCAATAACTGCACAAGCTGTTCCACTGGCTCTGTGCTCGCTCTTTGTTAGATAGGACTTTGCAAAAGAGCAGAAGGCAGCAGAACCTAAGAGATTCAAAATAGTAAGAAAATAAAGACCTAGATTGTGTTCTACAAGAGGAGATACTGAAAGCTCATGAACAGGGTTTTCTGTTTTTTTTTTTAGATATCCCACTCTACCTGTTTCAATTTTTTTCAATTCACTGTAGGATACAAATTCTACATTGGAACATCAGTTTCTTAATTTGAGAATTCTTATACCAGTTACCATACTGCACACTGAAAGACACAGAGATTTTGTGGATCCGTATGCCTCTCTCTCTATCTCTAGTTGGTGGTAAAGCACATCTGTAAGCAGGAATCAGAGGACTTAGCCTGCCTTCAGTTGTTGTAAGGAAATTTCCTCTAAAACTGATCCTTTTACTGTTGGACGCATTTTGTTTCTTTAATGATGCGCTAAAAATTGGAAGCTTTTGTTCACAGCTGCCTCTGTCCCTGAATCTGGGCCTGTTCCACTATCTCAGATACCTTGCAGGGGGCAGTGGTAATTCATTTGATCATGCCAGCTTCCTCACTGTGTCACCATGTGTCCATGGAGGAGCGGCCACTTTGCGGGCCTGGGGTTTCTCTCTCAGCTTTCTCAGTTATCACTTGAGCCATGCGGCAAATTGGCAGAAAGGTGAGACATCTAGCCTTAGGAGAATCTCTCAGTGTCAGGTGCTCTTTGGCACCAGTCACTTTCCTAACAAAAGTGTGTGCAGCTGCCCTTGGGGAACTGCAAGGGAACTACAATTCCTGCTCGCCAGGAACAGGTAGAGAAATTCCAAGTGGGATGGAAGGGCTGCCCACTGCTCCTTTTGTCCCTTGCTATTATTCCTAGGCAGGACTGCCATAATCCTCTGCAGATAGCAGCGTTCAGTGCCCCATCTGAAGAGTCAGGAACCAGCTTTATTTGTCACAGCTAGAGAGTCTGATCAGCAGGGGCATCAAATAAATCCAAATAGGATCTCTGCAGTAAATTACAGATCACCACAGTAGACACAGCCATCCTGCCAGATTTGTGAACAGAACTCCTGATCAAGTCAGCTGACTTTCTCCCACCGTGTGCTGTACTCTCACTCAAAGCACCAAGCTGAGAAGTCTCACAATCTCTCATTTTCTATTTTCCCATGACACCTGGGAGGACAGCCAGAGAAATCTAGCCAAATTACTAGAACTGTACAGGAATAGCACTGAGGAGTACTGCAGTTTTCCAAAACATGTCTAAGGACAACATGTTACAGTTTTCTGAGCATGAAGTACTTAGGAAGCTGTGTCTTTTCCTCTTGGAGAATTCCCCCATTTCCTTTTAAATAAGATCACCCCTATATATAAGCTGTGACTCCTAGCCTCAGTCTTGTAATGAGACAAATCTCTTGCCAGGTTTTCCTATGTACACCACATATTTATTCAACTTTGTACCTTAGAGACCAAGAATCTATTGGAAGAATACCATTAAAAAAATGTACCAATCTGAAAATGAAGGCTATTATCCTTTTTAAGCATGAAATTTGATTTCTGATATCACAATGTATGATATCCTCTGAGACAACAGACAAGGTGGTTGATGAGAACATAGTAAGTTTGGGGAAAAACGTCTTCTAGAATTTTTTTAATGAGCTCTGCCTTTTTTAAAAGTACCTTTATAATGCTCTGGTGCAATTTGCAGACAATACTAAATCAGAAAGAGTTGTGAATATCAGTCAGAGCTGAGAAATGTTAGTGACAGAGCCAGAGGCACTAGTGGGCAGAAAATGACAGCGTGAGTTTCAATTTAGAAAAATGCACATAAAAAACACCTAGGGACATAGAAATCAATGTGTGGCTGGCTATTCACTGAGTGCAAGAAATCTAGAAAATACAACAAAAGAGAAGTGTGGGTGATAGAAACTCCCACGTTGAAGAAATACCAAAAAACAACACAGGCTTAGTGCAGTTGCAGACTAAAATCCATGAAGACAATGACTGCAGAAATTATAATTGCCTGACCTTTGGCCCATTTTTGGTATGAACACACTACAAAGAATTAATTCAGTGCAGGAAATAATGTTAGCTGTAAGACTGACAAATTGCAGTGTGTTAAGAAAAGACCAGGAGAACAGATTAAAACATGGAAGAAATGATTTATGATGGAAAATTTATATAATTAAATATTTATCAATCTGGGTAGCTGAAAATGGAGACAGGATGGGAAGACATAACAGTCTGAAAGGGTATTAACAATGAAAAGAGAAGATGAATTACACACTCCCATGTCTGCAGTGTGCTGGCATGCAGGACTGGGTTCTAGTATAAGTTTTAAACACTGAGCCCTGGGGCTGTTACTTAGGGAGGCAAAGAACCCCTCATTCCATAAACTCCCATCATTTTTTTCCCATCTCATTCCTCAAACATCATCTAACACATTGAGCCATGCTCTGACTCATTTTACTGTCTCTCAACTCCTTTGCTCCCAAATTCCCACAGCTTGACACCCTCTCTATGGTCTGGGATGAGGTGGAGGGTCAGACCCTTCCCACTCAAATTTTACTCTGTTGAAACTGCAGAGCAAACTTCAGTGAGGGCACTCCAGTCCTCTCCAGATGGGATGAGTCTCTCCATCACCAAATGCAAGAAGGACACAAATATTTTCCTGTCTCCCAAAGATGACCCATTGTTGCTGTTGAGTCAGGGACAAGAAAAGGACTCCAGTCTCAGAAGGCAAAATAGAATAATTTATTAGGAAACAGTGTGTCTTTTTGTAATGTGACTCACTAAGCTGAGACTTGATTGGTCTCAAAGAGAAAACCTCTCACACCATTGGTGAACTATGAATAGCACACTCTGGAGAACCATATCTATAAACACTGGTTACAGAAAGAGAGATAATAGTTGTTTTAATTCTTTTCTCTAAGTTTCCCACAGCTTCTCACAGCTTCCCAGGATTTTCCTGGGACAGCTATGTGTCTCTCTGTTCAGAGGATTGTGGTTACCACAGCCCATCAGAGCAGAGTGTCTGATTAACCCACCTGCAGATGAGAGAAGGCAGCTGTGCCCAGTGCCAGGTGAAGCCCCTGTCACAGGAGGGCTTCCAGCAGATTGCTCAGTGCTGTGCACACGAGCTATTGGCCCCAGCAGGCAGTGCAAACATAGCACAGCTACAAACTTCTACCTCCTCTGCTAAACCTTTAACCAACTGATGGAAAAACTAGGAAAGTTAACCATGCCATGAAACCTCCATCAGACGTGTCATTAAATATAACAAGGCTGCTTGACTTTAATGTTTCTGATAGTACACTCCAATATTTCAAATTTTCAATCAATCATTCTCACACGTAGTACTTTTCTGTGGTAATTCAGATGTACATTCTCAAGGTATGACCTTTAGCTGAGAATCCCCTGCATTTACACATATATCTTGGAGATATCCTAAAAGAATTAGGTTTATTGAAGAACCTATCCAGGGCTGATAATATTTGCTCAAGATTTACAAAAATTTTGGGAAGCTTATATTCAATACCTGAGAAAACTGATGAGTGACAATGCTGTCTTCAGAAGGAGATTTCTTTCTCATATAAGAATTACAAAAATCCTTGCACTACTACAAGAATTCTCATAGTGTTCACAATGGGAAGTAGCAAGTCCTCTAATGATGTATAAAGTACTTTTGATTATCTGGCTTGCCATATATAGGATAAATAATGCCCCAGATTGTCATTTCCATTTTTTTAAGGCTCCCCACAGACATGTTCCTTGGCCATCTGTTCTCTGGACCTGCTGTAAATGGATGTCTGCACCATGCCCAGCCTGCTGAGATAGACAGCTACCCATGGCTTCATGGCACTGGCCTTGCCTCCCAAGGAGGGCATTTCTCAAGGAATTAATGACTGGGAACTATCACAGAAAGCTATAAAATTATGAATAATACCAAGAAAGCAAGTGGGAAATTAATATTTACTATTTCCTGTCATACAAGACATAGGCAAATCAGTGTTATTATGAGGTAGCTTGCTAAAACAAGCAGAAGAATGTACAAAATAAGAACATTTTGAAGCTCCTTATTTTGAAGCTCCTTATTCAGATAGCACCCAGACTCAAAATACACACTGATCTAAAATGGAAGGAGAATAAATAATGGAAAACACGTCCAACAACATCCAGAAAAAATTATTTATGTGCAGCTTCTGATTTGAGATATCCCAAAAGTACTTCCCAGAAGCAAGAAAAATATCCCAGAGACAGGTTTTATATATGTGTAATGTTTCTTTCTTCACAGGTTTCTGTCACAAGCGGGATGCTGAGCAAGGAGAACTTTTAATCAAACCCAGGATTCCAGCAATTATATTTTGTTTGTTTTCAAAATTCTATACTTCAGAATGAAATACATTAACTATCATTCTATCACCTCTCAAAAGAACCCTTCTCTATCCTAGAAGTTAGAGTCCTTTAGTGTACAATTACGAAAGTACCAATCACTAAACAGAACCACTGTATTTAGCCTTTTTTGGAACAATTTTACTGATAGTATTTGACTGATATCCTCCCTTTTCAAGCATAGCACCAAGGAGCTCTTTCTCAGCCACATTAATTACAATGTCCACACCTGAATTCATACATTACTATTTTCAGGCCTTCTGTTTCTTAGATTTTGAGTGTATCTTAGTCCTCTCTTGAAGCACCACTTCTCTCTTCTCTTTAACATCTGAACTCTTACCACATTTAAGAACTTCTCTTTTGTTAAAGTTGTATACCCTGAAATTACCCATTTCCAAGTTCAATCATCTCCTCCCTTACGCTTCCAGCCTACTGCTCCTATGCTTTAAAGAAATTTGGCCACCAGACAAATCAGACTACTGAGGCCAAGAAGTGAAAAGAATATTAATTCAGCAGAAAATATCATCCTATAAATCTAGTTGTCATTTGATAAAAATCATCTAGGGAAAAGAAAAAGCTGAAAATACCTTGCTTTTTTTCCAACAATACAAAGATTATTCCAAAGGATAATACCTACTGCAATTTACAAATTAGTATTATGTCAATCTACAGTGAGGAATTATTTTTGAAGAATACCATTTTTATTAATTACCTTTTAAAAATTACTGTACATCTGCTAATTATTAATTACTGTGCATTACTAAGTTATCTTAAAATGACAACACAATCTCTTTAAAACGAAGGTCAAATTCAGTTTCTTGCCTACTACTAAAATTATATTTTGCTGCACATACAGAGCTGTAAGAAAAAATTCTAAATGATGTGTTCCCATTAGCTGCAGATGCTGATAGATTAGCACTATCAAAACAAGAAATAAAGATGTCAGTGTTGCTAGACAACCACTTCTCTTTTTAACCCTACCAATGACGCAAGCTGTAAGAGCAGGGAGAAAAATTTGCTGTCATGCTTTAGGAACCTCTGCAGTTATATGTATGATGAGACTATTTTTTCTAGGGTTTTTTTTTTAATATAAAAACAAATATTCATGGTCAGCTTAAGTGACACCTCAGACTTGGCACTTACTGATAAAAATTTTATACATAAGGTTTCTGTGCTATAAAAATTTTATTATGGTATTCAATTGCTGCAATTAAAAAGTATGGGGCTTAAAAGTCAGTTTAAATTTATTTTTATTAAAACATATGTCTGGGACTTGAAAACATGTATTCTGTATCTACCTGTATTATTTCTGATTATCGAGCTGATAGTAAATTACTGATTTTGCTAGCAGCCTCTCTTATTAGATAGGGAAGCATGATAAATTCATAGGTAAACAGAAATCCTGATGCTCTCCTAGGTCATCACATCTATTTCTAGCTACCCTAATAAAAACCCTGTTAATGGAGATACTAAATATTCAAGAGCCAAGGAATGTTAAAATTCCATTATAGTAATTATTTTAACTCATCCCTGCTTGGGCAAAATTGCTACTGGTACTATATATGGTGTAATCATTTAAACAGTGGTGAATGTTTTGGTTAAACAAAGGATCAGCACTGGAAAAAAATGTTATATGTGATGTATTACCACAAAAGATTTAAGTGTAGGTATTTTGTTCTGTAGTTACATGGCGAAAAATTGTCTAGAATTTTCTGGTTTTGCTCCAGTCTCTATCAGCAGAGACATGTTCAAAAAAGGTGTCCTACATCACTAAACTTGGTTCCCTACCCCTCTTCCAGATTTACACTGATCAATAGCTGTAGGTATTGGAAAAAAATGCACTAACACTCCTTCTCTCCCACACAGAGAGAACTCCTCCACTCCTTCACTTCCCCACAATAAAAATAATTATTAAGGTAACTCAAATGCTAACGTGGCCCAAACAAACTTTTGAAAACAGATTAAGCAAAGCATTCAAAAGCAAGTGATGCAGCAAATGTCTCACCAAGTTTGACAAATTTTCTATTTCAGCCATTTATGATGGGAATAGAAAATGTTTGACACCTTTGAGTAAATGTGAGGGCAGAAAGTATTGCAAAAAATTGGTTGAAAGTCAGACAACCTTTACAGCCTTTGCAATACATCTTTAAGTGATTATAGGGAAATATAGTCAAATCTCCCATTATTGTAGATTCTCTTGCTGGTTGGAACAATCCAGTTGGGAGGAGGCAGAAAAGCAAAAGGATGAGGAGATCAATTCCAGAGGAGGTTCTGATGTCTCAGATGAGCAGCTGAAGAGCCCAGCACCCAGCTATGCCCAGGTAAGTCCTGCAGAATCAACAGTTTGGCTTTTCCTGCTGCATCAGGTCTCTGTGCAGCTGAAGGGCAAGTAGCAACACAGAGGGACTCAGAGCAGCACTAAAAAGATGGAAGGAAAAAACTCCCAAAGGGTTCTTAGTTTCCTCCACCCCAGCATTTGGTGGCAGTGCAGTGCATGTTCCAGAATAATGACCAAAAGCCAAGATTAAAGACAGTCTGACATGGAGCCTATGAAAAAATTTACTCTTGTGCTTGTGTTTTGTCTTGCAGGTATTTTTCCTAGTCTCATTTCTGCATTGAGATTGGATTAATTTGGTGCAAGCCAAGTCATTCAAGCAATGAATTTATCATCTTGCTGCTCATCTATCTCATGAAAATACTGAACATTTACCTCTCCTGTTTCAGTATGTGAAATGACCTCAATAAACACTTAAGAAAAACAGATAAAAGTACATTTTCATCTTGAAACTGGCCAAGCAAAATCAATTCTGCATAGATCATGTCTATTAGACACAGGGAAACTGATAGCCTGTGGGTTTAATCTATGAAATTATACACACTCAAACATGCATCTCAGACAGTAAAGCAACTCAGGGTTCACAGTGAGATTTGCAAGTGCAGATTTTAAAGTTCTGTGTAAGTATCTTCCTCCATAATGTCAGTGGAAAAAAAAAGTTTTCAAATTATAATCCAAAAATCTGTCAGTTTTATTGCAGTTTCCAGCCCATATTCCAAAGCTGTGGAGATTTTTTCACAAGATCAGCTAGCTGGGTTTCAGCTTTCCTTTTGTGAAGAGCTATATGCTCACTACTATCGAGTATATAAAGACTCAAAAAATTCATCCAGCTGAGACAGGCATACTAAAAAGAGAGGTAAGCAGAATTTCTGTAATAAAATAGTTCATCTCTTGAACTTCCACAGTTATTTTTCCTTGTGGAAATAGAAGTGAAGTTTTTATTTCTCAGCACGTAATTCTGAAATGTTTGTTCTACACCTGTATTCTGGTTCTGGGAGGTCACTGGAAGCATTGCCAACATCTTTAATAAAAGCAGGTTGTCACCTTTCATGTTTAAACTGATGTAATAGTGATAGCTAATAAGGGTCATTTATTCAACTGCATGACTGGAAAAATGAACATTATAGCCTGTAGAAGGCTTAATCTCCTAAACATCAGATACAATTTTCTCACATATAAATGGCCCTTTCATTTTGAAGAAAGGATTTAGATGTTGATAATTTACCTCGATATTTTTCATAAATCACAAAGCAAAACCCATTACAAAAAATAAATTCCCAAATAACAGGAAGATTTAATGCAGTTTATATATCTATTTTTAACATCATATGTGAAAAAAGCATATTTCCTTTGAGACTCTTTGACAGTTTTTTAAATCCATATTCAGATGTTTTATGGTGTTTTGCTGATGAAATGGAAGATATACATTGT
Source organism: Peucedramus taeniatus (assembly GCA_013400575.1). NCBI lineage: Eukaryota > Metazoa > Chordata > Aves > Passeriformes > Fringillidae > Peucedramus > Peucedramus taeniatus. The sequence continues at coordinate 6,112 of WBNO01007583.1, read as the reverse complement.
TGTGGAACAAAAAAAAATGGTAGCTGACCCTGAGATCTTTCAGAAAAATCTCTTTCATTCATAAAACAGACTTTCAAACAAAATGAAATTGATAAATAAGCAAACCAAAACTATTGTTATTTGCTGATATTATTAAAAATAAATTGAACATTCGGGAATTTGAAAAGAAGCAGACACCAAAAAAGAAATATTGTGGTGGGGATTCTTGAAACCTCTGATTCAAACAGGGAAAGAACATTGAAGCAGGAAAAAAATGACAAAAACCTCCCAGCCAAACTTGCTAATCAGTTAATTGAGAAATACTCAGAGAGGAAACAAATTATTCCTTCTAATCAAACATCATTTGCAGAAGAAATTAAATCGCATTTAACTGAAAAATGGCACAAAACCAGGTGAACAAAGAGATAAAATTGAGATAATTGAAAAGATAACTGCAAAGTCAGGCAACAGGACACAGATTTGAGGTCTAATCAGTTTCTTGGACGTTTTGAAGCATGGAAGAGTTGGTTCAACAAATTAGTATGCTAAGGTGGGGTACATGGAGACATGGAGACTAAAATTGGTACATTTTATATCAATGTATTTTAGTTTCACATATTTTAAATTCATGCAGGTCCTATTTGGTAAAATAGCAATATTTCTTGCACAGGAAAATATGACCATATTCCGTCCTTGTCTTTAGAAAGATGGTGTCTTTGAAGTGTCAAATGCTGATAATGTAAAATAAATATTAATGACATGTTTTGTTTACAAAACAAATTTTCTTTTAAGTACACAGATTAAAACTTTTGTTGTATGCTGGAGAAATATTAGCTAGTTGGGAAGTAAAAGAAATAATAATGACTAAAGAAACCAAACCAACCAAACAAACAAAACCACAAAAGAAAAAGAAAGAACCGAACCAACACCTCAAACCCAGTTTGTCTGGGCTTTTTGAGAAAGCCCTGAATCAAAGAACCTCTCTTGATTTATACTTTCTAACATCAAAGCCTCTGCCAATATACACTTTCTGACCAGAAATTGTGAAATAATTTTTAATGCAGATGGACTGAATCTGGAATTCAATGAAACAAAGTATCAGTCAAAGAAAAGCAATGAAAGGGAAAAGCAATAAATCTTCCAAAAGCCTACACTGAAAGAGATTACCCATGCAAGATGTTTAATTAACTTCTTTTATTAAGTAAATTTACTTAATAAAGTAAACTGTTCCCATGGGGTGTTGATTCCTGAGCACAGGGCCAGCACAAGCAGGACAGCAGGGCTGGGGCTACAGTCTGTCTGTCTGTCTGTCTGTCCCTGCAGAGCAGCACAGCCAAAATTCATGTAGCAGGGCTGCTACAGCCCAGTCTTACAAACTGGGACACGTTCAGCAGCTCTAAGCAACGCTATTTTTGGTGGCAAAATTAAAAGTAGTGCTAAAAGGACTAATAAAGGCTTCTTAGTAGCCATGTGCTTTGTCTCTGGCTAATAAAAGATGGTTTGGTTCAAGCTGGGTGTAGCTCTTCCTATACATCTGTTCTCCTGAGCTGACAATTCCCTGCAAGTTAAAGGTCTCCTGACATGTTATCTTGGATAGCAAAATATCTCTTTAGCCATAGACCAGTCAAATTAATAACTATTATTTCTGAGTTATGCACAAAATTAAACATATTACAAATGTGGCATATGGACCTGTTGCAGTGAGTGGAGAGGGGGTCACAAACATGATCAGAGGCTGGAGCACCTCCCCTGTGGAGACAGGCTGAGAGAGCTGGGGTTGGTCAGCAGGGAGAAAAGGAGGCTCCAAGGAGACCTCATTTCACCTTTCCAGTACTTGAGAGCAGCTTAAAATAAAAGGAGGAGAGGGACTTTTTACACGTGCAGATGGTGATAGGACAAGGGGAAATGGTTTAAAAGTAAAAGGTGAGGGATGTGGATTAGAAGTAAGAAATAAATTCTTTATTCATATGGTGATGAGGCCCCAACTCTGGAAGGGTTCAGGATCAGGTTGGATGGGACTCTGGGAGCAACCTGACCTAGTGGAAGGTGTCCCTGCCCTTGGCTGGGGCCCTGGAAGTAGATGATAACTTTTAGGTCTCTTCTGACCCAAAACATTCTGTGAGTCTCTCGTTCTATGGTCTGGAAAGAGCTCCCAGCTGGCCAGACAGAAGGACTCCTCAAGTAGTTCCCAAAGCTGGATGGAAGTCCAAAGTTACTCAGTTTTAGTTATTGCTCCTTCCTGACCAGAATAATAAGAGGAAATGGGAAATATATGCATCCACTGCAAGCCTTGGATGTAAGAATAGCTCCACGTTACATTAATATAATGATTATTTTTCCACTACTTGAACTATTTTGGAAAGAAAATACAATGTTGTTGCAGAAATAGCAGACAGATGTTTGGGTTAAACTTCTAAGACACCTAGGCTTATTTAAGTTATCAGCATTTAATTTTACAGTTTATTTTTCTGATCTTTATATGCATGATCACCTCAGTGTATGAAGGACAAGGACAAGACAGAATTTGAACTTCTGGATGCCACACCTGAGAAAAATTAATAATTGCTTTGTTCAGCTCTAACTGCTATATCAATACCAATGAAAAGGTGCATCTTAAAAATTTTATCAACAACATCCTAACATGGATGTTCAAAGTTCAAGTTCTGCCAATATCAAAATTAGCAGATGATCTGAGAAAATTCTTCAGGTTTCTCCTTTTAGGGAAATTACCCAGACTATTTATTTTTAAACTTTAAAATCTTACCATACTTACTAAAACACTTGCAACTTCTGCACTGAAAAAAAAATAGATGCAAACTTTCTCAGCAGTCAGGGGAAAATATTTCTCTCTAGCACTCAAATATGCATGACAGGAATACAGTTGCACTTAAATTTTATCTCTCACCTTTCAATTAGGTAACTAAAAGAAACAGCCATGATTTGTCTAACAGATGTACAAGTCTGGTCTTCATGAGGTTGGAAAGACTCACACCACCATGTCTTCTTCTGGGTCAAATTTGTGAAAATTAAAAATGGCATCCAAATGTCATAATTGGGCATTTAAGGAGCAGCTCACTCAGAACTGTCACCATTAATCCAGCTGTCACCCTCCTTACACCTCTCTCCATTTCTGCCATTATATGGAATTATATTCCTGGTACTACAAACCATTTCTGACCAATATATGTAACACTCGAGCATGAAACCTTTCAACAAGATTTCCCAGTTCACAGTAAAAATAGATGCACTGCATTCGGTTTAGAGTTAATTGCATTAAATATTATAAATTTTTGCTGTTACTCATATTTTTAATAGGGTCACTGACTATTATAGTGCATTTTAGAGGAAAAAATATTAGAAAGACAGAATAAAGCTTTACACCAAATTCTCCATTATAAGACTCTTTTTTGACTTTATCAAATTCCAGTCAGCTTGACTGTGATTTTCTAGGCTTAGCACTTTTCTGATACAGAATCAGATTTGTGTGTGTTCATGAATGTTCATGTGCAAGGGGGGGGAAAAAGGGAAAACACAGTTTTCCCTTTTAAAAAGTCATATTATAACTTTGACACAAACCTTGTCTGGCACACCCATCATGTCCATTACAGAGTAGTGGTTTTGTTTTAATTAATAACTCCATAAAAATTAACCTTCTATGAACCTACAGCTTTTCAGTTAACACAGCTCAGTTTTGGTTTGCAAGAGAACTTTCCTGAAGAGGGTTTTTTCCTATTTGTTAATTTCAGATAGGGTTTACTACCATATAAATAAAACCTAGAAGAAAGTGAACTATTTTAATTAGATAATTCATTAATCTGTTTAGATTGATCCTGACAGATATTTTAGGAGCATATGCAAGGAAGTTTTCTCCTTACATACAAGTTTATTCAAGCTTAGAAACAAACTGATGAATTTGCAATTAATAAAATATGAAATTATTTTGACATAAATATCAATACAGAAAAATAAGTTATGTAAAATATTACGAATATCATTTGATTTATAAAAATATTAAGAATGGGGCAGCATTTCTGCTCCTAAAACCACACTATGGGTAAACCAGAGTCAATTTATATAATAGGCCCTTAGAGAATGATGATATAGAGGTGCTTCTGGAAGAAAACTGAGACATCTTTACATATCATCAGCACAGAATATAAGCACCTCTGTATTACAATCTCTGTATTATAACTAGAAGCACAAAAATAACCAAGATTTGTGTTCTAGAAGAATAATTGTCCAGGTGGAAATGAAATGAAAGAGAGCAGAAGGAATTAACAGTGATAATGCAGATATTTATTTATTTTGAAATTGACAGATGCCTTTACTTTTTTGTTAGACTGGCTTTGGAGAAAAGCAGTCTTAGGCTGGAAAATATTATTAGGTGGAGTAATAGCAAGTTGGTTTGGAAAAAAAAAGGAACAAGGGTACACTTTGGATATCAAAAAAGTAAACAAATACCATATCTTTTTTAAGTTACTATAGGAAAGATAATAATTGTTGAAAGTCAAGCTAGTAGAAGTCTGGAAATTACACTGAAACAAATACCAGTAGTCACACATTTGGAAGATGGCCACGAAAAGTTAAATAAATCCTTTGCCTTTTTTCAATGCAAGACTGGTGAAACAGAAACTGAAGCATCTGTGGACTGAAATGGAACCATCCACATGGGTGTGGAAGCAAAACTTAGAAAAGAGGCATGAGGGTAACATGTGAGTCCTTGATGGCCCCATGCCCAGATTGCAAAGGAACTAATATGTGAAATTATACCTGCATAAACAAGGTTTGCAAATAACATTAACTAACCTGCTCTACAGGTCTCTAGTATGACTAGAGAAGAGAAAAAAAAATCATTCACTTAACAAAGGACATGTTAAGAAACTGAGATTGCACAGTCTGGCTTCAATAATATGTAATCTCCAGGGGAAAGCAGATGGAGTTAAGAGTAAATCTATAATTTAAAAGGGTGAATTATTTCAGAATAGTATTTTACCCTAAAACTGGAAAAACCTATCACTGTGACTTCAATACCTCTATTCAGTAAACTTGAAAAAAATTCACTTCTTTAATGAATACATTAAACCAATTCTAAGATATCCCATACTCCAAGCAGATCTTTCTCAGCCCTGTGCTTCCTGTTCAAAAAATCAGATTTTAAGCAGGTAAAAGCAGAATAATCTGGCACCAAACATTTTCCCAGAAATTTTACTTGCATTGCAAAGGAGCCTGATGCCATGGTGACTGGGTATGCTGTCACTGTGATGCCTAATGTATCCAACAGGAAGGCAGGAAATCTTTAAAAGACTGAGCCACCGGGAGGGCTGGAGGAAGGGGCAGAAAGAGAGAGTCAACAGAAAATAAATGAAGGACAGACAAGAAAACCAATGTGAACTTTACTAGGATTTTAAAACAAAGTCACAGGTAAGTTTCTTTATCAATACAAAGGGTGGGTTTACTCAGAAATAACAGCAAGCTCTAAGAATAGAATATCTCTTTCTGCTGGTTGCCCTATTTCTGGATTTATATTTTTTTTTATACCAAACCCAATTGTTCTGTATTGCTGTGACCTGAGAGGCCAGACTTCAGTCAAATCAGGCATCCCTGTGTGATTGCTCGAGCTCTCCTCAAGTCTCTTGCAATTAAAAGCATCAATACTGACACACATTAATGACAAAAGTTAATGCAAGGGCTAATTGAGACCATCTCCCTCACAGGCCATTTCACAACATTAATAGCACGGAAAGCAGCCGTTAAAATGTAATTAAATTTCCGGGATGCCTGGGCTATCAAAACCAGGTAGCTGGAACCCTACTTCACACCTTTTAACCTCTCATTACCTCTGGAGCCCAAAATAGCCACTGTGCTTGGCAATTCTGGGTTAATACCTTCTCCTACAAAAGCAAACTGGCTGGCACCAAGGACCAATTCTGCAGCAACAAAAACCAGCTCAGTGGAGCAAGCTGCATTTTCTAAGCTTTACTTGTCAGGGAGACACCAAACAACATATTACTAACTACCCTTCCAGGGGTAAAGGTATGGAAATGTTTTGCTAACAACAGATACCAACCACTCAGAATTTCTGGGCTCTGAACAACTGATTCTAATATATAATTGTGAGAGGAATAGTGGATTT
>WBNO01007582.1:67445-96412 GCA_013400575.1 Peucedramus taeniatus | reverse complement strand
AAAATATATAATAGTGAATATTTTTACTTAGTTTTATATATGCATCTTAACTAATTGTTATAGATTTTATATTTATATATACTCACATTTTGCTAAGTCAGGGCCATTGAGAAATGACAGGGTTTTTTTAATTAGTGAGGGAATTATACATTTTCAGAACCATATGCAATCCAGTAAAATGTCTGGTTAGAACAGAAGTAACATGGATTACTTCTGTAATGGATCAATGATCTAGTTTTATGAAAAATGACAGTAAAAGTTAGGTTTGCAAATATCCACAGGACCAGATGATATTAAACCTCCATTTTTCAGGTGATTTGACTTTATGATAGTACATTCTGAGCAGTATTTCTAACTTTTGTACAATCTCTCCCCCCTCATTTCTACTTCAGTGGATCCTATTGGAAAGAAATGTTTTGATTTGTTCCCTTCATTTCACAGAATACAGTTAGCATTCAGTTACTCAGCTGAAACTTTCATTGCTGCATGGTATTGATTTGTTACATTCAAGTCTTCTGTATTTATAACCTGACCAGTGCCAGAAATTTTGTAACTTTAAAGCTGTACAATTCAAACATTTGTCACAGCCTTTGAAACAGGGAAAAACCTCTTCGTTTATTTTTTCAAAACATAGGATAGCTTTAAAGAGCTCTCTGCACTTTAATAAATTACTACACAGAACTTTATATTTAAATTTTCTAGGGAACAATAGGAAAATAAAAAGATCTTCCTCTTAACAACATAGATACTGACAACCATTACTACATGTATATGAAAACAAATCAGAGTTCAGTTATCTTTTTTCACTCTTTCACTAAACTGAACACACTGCATTGTTAAGCTTTATTTCAGGTTTATTACAGCTAGGCAAAGGCAAGCATATGAAAACAAAAAATTAATAAGAATCAAGAAAAATCATTGTACAGTTTCTGACTATGGAAAGAAGTTTAGCAAACCTCACCTAGTAAAACCTTATGTACTACACTACCAGAACCATCATGCTGACATTTCTTGTAACAAATACAATCATCATGGACTTTATTCATTCATTGGCAACAATCTATTCAATATTCTTTCCCCTCCTATTGTGTAGAGGTTAAACAATTTCATTACTGAAAGACAATACACATAAAAATGAGAGCAAGAAACGTAATCAAGCACAACTTTAAAAAACAGGCAAATGTATCTGCACAAATGTATGTCATTTTCTCCCTGTTCCCACCTCCTTAGAGGTCTTCTGTCTGTATTCTTGGAAACTGCATGGAAAATTCAGCTTCTGAATTGTTTCCAAAGCAATGAAATCTCAATATGACCTTTTTTTTCCCTGTATGTCATTCAAGTAACCATCAATCAATACTCCAAGACAATGGAGTGAAACTTCTCTAAATGACAGTCCATAAGGTCGACTCCAGAAATTAGAGCTGAGAATCCATGACAACTAACTATGCAGCTTTAGTCTATTATACAGACAAAACCAACATTTTTGATGCCTTTTGTTTATTCATATAATTAATAACCTTGGTATGTTTGTTAAAAATAGAGAAGATAGGCTTAAAATATACAGGCTGATTGAAGACCTAGAACTAACAGCAAATCATATACATACTCTGGTATTTTGGGTTTGACTGAATTTTTCACTTATGAATTCAGTGAAAAATTTAGGGATAGTTAATAAGCTTAGGTAAGTTACAAGCTTCTGCAGACACAACCTTTGGACTAGCTACTTTTGAATCACTTTTCAAAAGACAAAAAGTACCTGTGTGAAGATTTCAGTGAACCATTGAAGAGGTGGTTTCCTTCACCTTTCAATATATCCCTTTTAAAATTATAAGTTGCATATAATAAACAGCAACTAGTCAGTCCTTTAAAATGTATTGCCTACAGATAGCAGTCTTTTATTAGCAACTACTTAGAGAAACACAGTTGCTCCCACCCCATAAATTCACTTCACAGATTTTCAGTGCAGTTTATCTCTTGACATAGTGAGTCAGATAGAAATCACCATCTCAGATTAGAACACTCTCATTAAGGAGGATGTTACACAGTGAAGTGACATTTCAATTAACTTACAGATATTTCAGATTTTCAAGATCTTCAAATGCCCCACTAGGAATTCTTTTGATTTGATTGTTGTTTAGAAGCCTACAAAATGAAATAAAGAACCAATTATTTTAACGTAAAGAAACACTAGGGGAAAAAATGTAAAAGCAGAGGCAATGTAGTATTAAATAGAAAATGTTTTTTCCCCTAAGAGCAACTGTTAGAGGAAAAAGGTTATGGGCTTACAGCTGCTCAACCACTATGTTGCAGTTGAAAACCCAAAAAAATTACAAACCCATAAAAACAGCAACAAATATAAACAAACAAAACCCCAAACCCAAACAAAAACCAGAAAGACCCACCCAGAAATGGAATAATTTAATTTCTTGTAGTTATCTGAGAGGTAGATGAAAGGGGGAAAAATCTTCTGCATCAAGTATGCACATCAGTTTGAAACTGATAAAAACAAAGATTTGTCACTAGCAGGTGCATTAAAGTGACTTTTCACAGATGTTTTTTAGCAATATCTTGTGTACTGGGCACTTTACAAAGTACAGGAACACGACTGTCTGTATGCACAGATTTGCACTCATCCCTCATACACTGTTTTACAAAGAGAAGGGAATTCAAACTTTTTACCCTGTCTTTATTTGGGACTCGTGAATATCAGATCAGTGATTTGGACAGTTAAAACTTGTGCTGGATATCTGGCAGAAATTGTAATTCAAAACTGGGGATACCTCTGCAAACAGAGGTATGATCAAAGGAGATTGAAAATAGGGACAGTTAGGAAGAATATCTTGGCAGCACAGATTTGGACAATATCCATTTCAGGCAAAGTCCTATAATTTCTTCTGGTGTGAATATAGAGTACAAGATGTGTCAGTACATTTGTCATGATTGCCTGCAGATAAATAGTGACCCAAAGCTCACTGACATCACTACTGTATTTCAGCTCATACACTACTTGTGTTCTGGGAAAAAGTCACATTTGCAATCATAAGTTATGTACATTTAAAAGTAAAAATAACTGTCTATCTTAATTCTTCTTCATGCCTGCTAATATTAAAGAAGAGAAACACGCATGCATTTGTTTTAAAAGAGATGTCTGAAGCAATGATAGAGGAGATACAAAGTTAAAATTATAATACTCATACTAATTGAAATATTGGTTGTAAAAGATCTCTTAGAAAGACTTTCTTCACAATCATATATGATAACAGTCCTCCATAAAAGGCAGCTCAGTAGGAACAAAACCATCTGACTCCTGCGAGTCCTTGTAAGGACATTAGAATAGTAAAGTTCAGAATATTAGAATTTGTCAAATATTTTTTAACTGTAACACATTTGCACATCTCAGCCTTTGAACAGCTTTCTTCTAACTCCATGGTTTATTACGTGACATTCAACCAAAACAATTTAGCACTACGTCAAAAAAATCTTACAATAATGGTCTGCATTTTTCATGAAATTCAATTAAAGTATATTAATAAAATACTAGTATGCAAATGATTTTCTTTTTATTTTGAAAGACATACACTTGTTTGTGCCTTCAAATATTTTGGTTCTAACCCCCACTTCTCCCACCTGTATAATGCTACAGCTCAAATTTATGAAACTACTTACCTGTAAAAAGTGAGAAAATATGATACATTATCAAATTGATCATATTAAGTCAAAAGGGAAAGGGTCTTAGGGTTGAAAAAGAACTTACAGTGTGTTCAGGTTTTTAAGCCGTCTAAACTCTCCAGGCTGGATTTCTTTAATCCTATTAAATCTTAAGTCTCTGTAGAATTAACAAAGAAAAAAAAAATCATGTTATTAAAAAAGCTATGTATTTTCTTATATGAAAAAATGAACTAAGCACAAGTCTTTTGTGATGACTGACCAGCCTCTGTCCATAAAACACAGCTTTTGACCAAAGCAAAAGAAATCCAAGGGCTGTTTGACAAGTTTAGGCAGAGGATTTGCAAAAACCAGCCTCAGTGGCCAGCTGAAGGCTGTATCCAAGTTAAACCTGTGGTCAGGAAGTATGTTCTCTTCCACAGTGAAGCAACTTGTAATGGGTTGTTCAGTATTTCACTAAATTGAATTGTCTCTGTACTTTAAAAGCTGTTTGTAAATAATACAATAGGACAAAAATGCATATTTATAAATAGATATAGAAACATTTGCATCAGAAAAAAAATAGGAAAATAAGAGATGGGTTAAGACTTTTAAGCTACTCAATTCTTTAGTTCTGAGTAAGGAGGCTTAAGTGCCCTATGTTGTCTTGCTTTTAAAACATGTAAACCCAGCTGCCATACTTAAGCATCATTCCTCATGAATCCACCCATCAGGACTTATTCAGCTCTGGAATTATGGCCTCAGAAGGACTTTTTCTACATAAGTGGTTTAGGATGTGGCCTACTGTTCATTGCAAGGAAAGGATTAGACATGCGGTTCTGTTTGCATTACACTCCATCAAAATACTTGATCAGTGACTGGAATAAAAGGGATGCACACTGCTATCTCTTATTTAGATGTGTAGTTAAACCTGCAGATGTGCTGGACAGCCCCTTTACACAACACTCAGCAAATGGAGGATTTCCAGATTTAGAAGCACAAATTTTCACAGCCCTAACTTGTTCTTCACAAAAGCACTTCTTTAGTTCTACTTTAACAGCATTATGTTTTACTCATCACTCAGATGTTTTATGTGTCATATGTTCCTGATGAGAAGGAGATGCTGCCTCTGAACCTCAGCTGCCAAGATATTCTAAACAACCATGGAATGTCATATCCTGCACTGAGCGAAGATACAGCAGATCCCTCTGTAAGAATCATTGGACATGACATACCACTTTACTTTTCTTGATTTTCTAGATTATCTGAAAGTTTATTGTGTTCCAAAGGAGCATTTTTGTTTTGATTAAAATAGTCAAATGTGCAAAAATTCAATATTCTTGAATGGAATATTGGAAACTGAGAATTTTTCAAAAGCCTCAAACTACCATTACAACTAGCAATATTTAGCTCCTAAAATCCTCTTTTTTTTAGATAGAAAATATTGTACATTCATCCAGGCCTATTCCCTACATCAGCACAAAGACAATAAATAAAAATTTAACTTTTATGAACACAAGCCAGGAGTCAGCCCACTGGGTCACCAACAAAATGAATCCCCTTTTGATGTGTCCAATCTTCTCTGCAGTAACTCATGAGGATAACTGGGGATGCAGTGCCAAGCTGCATGTAATACCATATACAGTGGTATTTATCTCAACTCCTCACACTATTGCCCTTCTCATATGAAGCAGTTAAAACTAAAGAACACATCAAGTTTGAAATTCTACCCATTCATTTTCATTCTACATAAAAGATACGAGAAAAAGGAGCTGCAATAAAACACAGCACACAAATTTTCTCTAGAGCACAGTATATTTTGTATCTGTAAGTAAAATTATAAAGAATATATGTTTTGTTCAAAGTCAGTACTACAATTACATTAAAATTGGAGGGAAAAAACAATGTTAATCTTACTAAATTGTAGGTTTATAATTTTGGTCCATTCTTTCAAAGAATATTTCCTTCTTCAAAGGAAGTTACATTTATCAGTGTTCACTCAAAGTATTTTCATTAATTTTCAGCACAAAATCCCCCAAAATAAAGAGTTAAACAGCTCACAAGATAAGATAAAACCTAAATCATAACCACTGAAGATTTCTAAAGAAGAAATCTGTCAATTTGTGATAATTTCCCTATACAACAAGGTAATAAACAAGGGGATAAAGGAAATAGAATTCACATTGCATGCATTAGTTTAGGGGGTGTGGTATATGACATTCACATAAACAATAGAGGAAATCTCTGTAAACCAAGTGTTCAACTGCTAGGAGAAAAGATATGCAAGACTAGTTATTGAAGTGAAAGACTGTATCAAACAGAATTGGCAGAAATCAGATTCAGTAGAAGAAAAAAAAAGCAAAAAACTTTAGCCACTGCTAGTCATACCATCATAGGAAAAAAAAAAAAACCAAACCCATTCCATACTAAAGAGAGGTGCCATTTGTCAGGCTTGAAATGTCATGCCCCCACAGCACAGACACCATATCCAGTTTATGATAACAGAATGATTTCAGGGAACAGAAGAGCTGAGAGCAAAAGCCCAACAGCAGTGGGAAACATCCCCTTGGAGAGTGAATGGCAGAAATGAGGACTGTGTTAAAACTGAAAAATGAGTATGGGTAGCACAAATAGGCCATTATGGAGCAGATCTTCAAAGACATTTTGTGTTGCTGAAATAATGTGTGGTCAATCAGCATGATGAGGTTTCTTGACCCTTTTTTAATGACTAGTTCCGGCCCAACCGCGCCACATGACTTTCCCTCACAAAAGCCCGTTCCCTGCCCATTCAATTCTCTCTCACCTTTTCTGCTGCTCCCCATTTCACCCTTACAGACTGACATATCCTGGCAAGATGCTGTGCCTTGGGGCAGAGCACTGACTCCCACTGACCAGCCAGAGTGCACCAGGAGGTTAAAACAGCAGACTGAGGGAAGCCACTCAGTTGTTGACTGTCATTTTCCCCCTCCTAACCTCTAAACAGTAAATGAAACCCAATTAAAGAAATGCAAACACCTGTGATGATGGCATTGCATTTTACGGTATTTAACAACTTTCGCATAACAATCCAAAGCTAAATGTCATGCATTTGGTTTTTAAAATAAAAATATATTACACCTAATTCAGATTGTCTCTTTTATTAAAGTGAAAACATTTACATCCTAAAATTGTAGCTAGACAACATAATTCAAGTTGAAAAATCCACTTCAGCCGCACAGGCTTCCACAGAAGCTAAGCCCGTCATTTTGAAGCATGTCTTGCCTGAATAACACAAACAAAACATGTCCATGATAGCCAGTAAACTGAATACTCTCAAGGGTTATTTTCCTGGCTGCACTCAGAAGCTCTGTTCTGTGCTAATCCATGGAGCATGACCAGGAAATGTTCGGCAGAGCGCGAGGCTGCGTGGGCCAAGAACGTGCCAGGGAGCAGGCGGTCAATTTAGCAATTGGATGCCCTTGAGATTCACATTCCAGCGCCTCGGAATGGCCGTGGTCCCACGGCCCTGCCAGCAGCCCTGGCCAGGACATGTGCCAGGCAGGGTGTGCACACACTCTGGCTTTGCAGGCTTCCTACGTTCCATTACCTGAACAGGGCTGTGGGAAGATCTGTAAGGCCCAGATGTATGGCATATAAATAAATACAGTATTTGTATATGTTCCCTTTTCTGCCACAAAGCAAATGAGAAATGTGCTGCAGACGCTTTTTGTCTGCATGAAAATGAATCCTGTTCTTAATGAATCCTGTTCTTAATGAATTCTCTTTGAACTAACAGCATCCATTTGTCTCCCCTCTTTACACTGCCCATTTTTAACTATTTCCAATTTAGCATTGAAAAATAACTTTTAACAATATTTTTATTTAATTAAACACAGTGATAATTACTAAATATACAAAAATTAAAAAACATTACTGTCCCGTAAGATCCAATGCTTCCATGGCATGTCCTGGCACTGCAGGACATTCTTTAAAGCTTGCACTGGCAGTGTGCAGAAATGAAAATTGGGGTTTCTCTCTTAAAATATCCTGATGGGGTATGGCAACATTGGGCCATATGAATTCATTGCAAGTTTACAAAAGTACACTTTATAAACACTAAAGACCTTAATAAATGTTTGGATATATGGCAGTCACACAGGGAACACGGCAAATAGCACAAAATTGACCTTAAACATCAAGCAACTTAAAAGAAGAACTAATTAAAGAAGCCTCTGTTTGAAATCTCTATGAGAGAAGGGATTGTTTTTTACTTAGATCAAATCATGCACTGAATGTAAAAGTGCAACTCTTTATATAAAATGCCTAAAGTGCAGTTTTCTTTTATTTTTTTTCTAGTTATTGCTAAGCAACATACAGGGTGGACAGGTAAGGATCTAATTCCATTACTTTTATAAAGGGTTAGACTTCACATATTTTAATAATATTATTTCAGATCCCTTTTTGCATATGCTTGAATTTTAAAGATTTTGTTGCTTCATCAAATTCAGAAAAATCATTAACTGTTTTAAGTCAAATAGAATTAAAGTAGGGTTGTGAAAAACATAGTGTATACTCTCATCATGCACCTCCAAAGGCAGCCACCTTTGGATCAGATTGTGATCACCGAAACTGGTCACTCCCAGTCATCACTCCATAGGTGATAACCTATTGATCTCAAATAATAAGCACTAATTAGTCAGCAGTTATTACAAAAAGTGTCATCCTAAGCAGGACAAATGTGAAAACTCCTTATAAAGAACTGCTGGAGCAGCAGTGGAAAAGACACCAGGGCTTCTCCTGTTCTTGATCCTCCCCAGCCATGTAATTCTCATCTCTGCCTGAGGACTGGGTATCCTGTGACTTATTAGGGCTTGGATGATGTCCCAAAGATCCCTCCATTGCTAGAGAGTATATTAAAAATGGCTTTAATTTTTCAATTTTAATCTGTGTCATAAAAAAACTGTCATGACACAATACTAAGATTTTCAGTTAAAAAATTAAACCCTAAATTTAACGTGTTATGCTACTGCTTCTTCCACAGTCATCTTTATCTATATATGCACATATAATTAGCCAATTGTAATATGGATACAGAAACAATGTAATTAGTGATGATGTAATTGAAAATATTTATCTTGGGAGATATTGTATGTATGCAAAGCACAACATCAGGGCAGTCACAAAAAAAAATTCATTCTGTGTGTCACAGAAATGACACAATTAAAGAGATTTCAAATCTAGTATCACAACTACAAGTGTTTTTGGTTATTCCTAGCTACAGGATAGAAATTAAAGCAAAATTTCAACTCATTTTATTTAAGGTTTGTTTGCTTGGGTGTAACAATAAGATTTACAAAATGTAGTATAAGGAAAGAGTTTCAAAATTTAGCTGCTAGAATTACCAACACAGCCCCAAAATCTTAGACTAAAGTAAGGGAGATAACTTAGTTTGCTTTGAACATTTTTATTCCTATGATTAAAAAATGCTTGAGAGGAGAATTCTATATGCAAAAGGAAGATTTTAAGCACGATGTGTAATTTGATCTTCTATTTATACTTCTCCCCATACTGAAAAAGATAAATGCAAAAATAGACTTATGATCCTATTTCCTTCTCACATTATAGAATAAATTTGCTTCAGTTTTCACTGTTCAGGCTGAGGAGGACACACAGCTGGTCAAACCAAGCATCCGTTAGTTGTACTGATGCCAACCAATTGTGCAACATGAAGCTATGTCTTAGTACTTTTTGGTTAGACCTACTATTTCATATCACCTGGACTTCCCAACTTCAGAAGATCTCTTTAATAATTTGATAATCTCCAAGCATCTAAGTTTTTCTAGTCCAAAAATGAAAATATCCTCTTACTTTGCTTAATAACACTAAATGCAAACAACAGAACAACCTAAACACCAAATTGCACTTGCACTTGTTATATTTGTTCTAGAGACTATTGACCAGCATATTGCTCCCAGGTATCACAGAGTAAAGATCACATTCACACATTCATGCTAAGGAACACTACATGAAAAGGGGAACAAGTAAAACAAAAACAATTTCTGAAAAAACCCAAATCCTAGGATTATCTCCAAAACCAGTATCTGTAAGTACAGAATAATGCAAATTTACAACTGGCAAACTAGAACAAAGTATTTAAACTCAGGTTTCAAAGAGCTGCATTTTTTTTTAAGTCTGTCATATTGAAAGCATCTGAATTTCATACTTTAAATTGAAAATAGTTGTGTATCTGTCAGCTTTGGACAAGACAAGGGCAATTTGGATGAAACCAACTTATTCATATAATATGCTGTTTCAAATGCCTTGCTAACCCATTAATGACTTTTATTACCAGTCTTCATTTAAAAGCAAAATACTAAAGCATTTACCAATGAAACCAAATCCTGATTTTTATTAGCAATGAAGTATCTCATTACCTTGTTTCAAGGGTTAACCAGTACTTCAGTATTGATTTAAGACATGAATGAACTTAAAATTTAGGGTTATTTCCTCAGCTAAGCAAAATCACCACAGCAGCAAAATGGAAAAATCTGAAAGAACACTACTGTCTTAACTATTTTAAAAATGGAGAGGTTCTCAAATGTCCAACCTCTGCTGCAAAGGTAGATGCTTTTAAAAGGTCCAGTGAAAACTATTTAAAATTAAATCTCTTCCTCTATAAGTGATTGTAAAGTATATGGTAGTATAATCTTCATTACTTTAATCTGAAAAATTAAAAGGAGGTAGTGGCAGAAATAACGCAAGCTACTTTAAAATTATGGATTTATCATTGTCATAGCTTTCTGATATTGAGGGATATAAACAGTCTGAGAAAGATGCTTGTAGGAAACACATTCATCTCTAAGGCCAGTTATGAAATGCTGATTGGCAACAAGAAGTGACAAAATAGAAAATCAATTCCTTCAGCTGTGTGATATATACTGAATCTGGAAAAAAGGTGCAAACTAGCTAATCTTATTTTCCTTTAAAAAAAAAAAAAAGAAAGGGAGCAATTTAATAAATAAACATTAGATTTGTAGATTGATTAGATTTAAAAGGTAAATCAATAGTTTAAGTTAAAAATTTGCCATCACGTATTTAGCACTTTTCCAATGTGTTTGTAAGGTAGGAATTATCCTAATCAGATTATTTTACCATTGCTAAATCCAAAAGGACAAAATAAGAAAATTTTTTCCCTAACCATTGCCAATTAATTACTACCCAGCAGAAATAACCTATACCTTGAACACCAAACTGCTATGTTTCTCAATACAGAACAAAAGATCTGCAAATGCCAGCAAGACTACATTGCTTATGTCTACTTTATTCTTATTCTTTTTTTATTCAAGGTCATCCCAGCAGGAAATGAAAAACAGCCATCAGCATAGTAAAAACATTCAAACAGAGCAGAGCATGAAAATTGCACAAAAGAGGTTATATAATCAAGTCAGTGGAGTAACTGGATGATGTCAATGGCACTTTAATGCTGCTTTAACTACTGCCCTGCAAAAAAATGTGTCACTTTGTTGAACAAACAAAGACAAAGCCACCACTTAAAAAAAAAAAAAACTACTTGCAGCTATAACACTACATACAGTAATCATCTCTGTTAGCAGTGTCGCATTTGCTAGAATATACTAGAGGAACCGAGTTTTTGTGGGTTTTTTTGCCTCCTTTTCAGATTTAGCCCTAGAGCTTCATTTACAAACAAAATTATATCTATATTATATATTAATATATATTATATTCTTCTTTTTCTTGGTGAATCATTTTCTGGATTAATCTTTCCCAGTCTAATTATTACATACAATATGTAATTTTCTCTAATTTATATTGAGATATTTTTATGATATGTACATTAGTGTGCAGCACATTAACAAAGCCACCGCATTTTGAGAAGGGAAATTAAAACATTATTCTTACATGGTGAGGTGGTATCATAATTAATAGCATTTAGTATACTGTAATTTCAGAGCAAAAAAAGTAAATGGTGGGACCACAAAAATATTGAAGTCTGTTGAACAGGATGCAGAACATTTGGCAGTACTCGCTTTGACCCATGCTTCAGAAAATATAAATAATGAAGTCTAGATGATATATCAATTATCTAATTAAAATAATATCTGATTTGCACAAATACGTAAGATTTATTAACAGGAACTTTGTGTTCACATGTCTTAAAAACTATTTTATCAGCTACAGCTTTGGTGAATGCAGAGCTTATGATATATCCTTCTCAAAGAGCTAAAGATTTGTTTTAACTAACAATTATTTTGCCATTACAGTTGAAAGGAAAACATTTAAATGTTAATTCAATGAAATGCAATACAGTATTGTCTTACTAAGTCTTTAGATCCCTTTGCTGCCCCTGTCACCAATATTTCTAACCAGCCATTAAAAGTGCCACTAAAAGGACTCAAGTGGGATTTGCTGGTCCAAAGTTTTAGGTCTGCAGGCTTGCCAAAAATTATACATAGAAATTTTACCCTGGTGTGATTGTGGCTCTTTGTCACATCCACTTTCAGAGTCCTTCAGTATTCATCCAATACAGAAATTATTTTGAAATCAGAAATTTTATATTATAATGGTTTCTAATTCTCATGGTATCTTAAAAATAAACCAAAAAACACCAAAACAAAACCAAACCCACACAACCAAACCCCCCTCCTTTTACCAGCATGGACAGAATTCAGAGATGCAATTGCTGTTTCTGCAGTCTGAGAAATTACAAGATAAGGCAAAATCTGTCTTTATTTCTTTCAGGGGGATCTATTGCTAAAACCAAACAATGAAAAGGCTGTTGACAGCATAGCCATATGTTTCATTACTGATTATTTTTCACAGAAATAACCTTGGGAAAGGGCTGATGTTTTGTCCTGTGTTTGTGCTATGCCCAATAAAACAGAGCATGACAGTGGTGCTGTACTGACCCAAATCTGAGACAGCAAAGGTCTTGGATCAAACTAATGGTTGGCACAGTCTGTGTAAAGAGCTATGATACACTGAAATATTTTAGAGGACTAGTGGAAGTTGGAGATGCAACCTTTTCTTGGTTTCCTTTTTAATATTTAAGAATATGCAGTTTCAACTGGACTTCTGAGAAAAAAGTTACATTTCTCCTCTACAGTAGGCTAAAGAAGACACCAAAATAGGAAGCTGACTAGTTTATGACTTAGTATGAACCACTGAAACAAATGCACTAGTTTTGTTTGCTTTTAAAGTTAGCAGTCCTGTGAATTACTACTGTGAAAAGCCCACAAAAATTCTGCTGTTATGCTACAGTCATAAATTAGTCTTATTTTCCTCCCATGTACCATTCTGTAAAATAAATACTGTTTCTGCACTTCTCTGTCTCACAGGGATGCTTAGTTCTAAACTCTATATCCATGAAATACTGATATTCTCACAGGAAAACACTGAAAGCCAGAAAGAAACATTATCATCCCTGAACCTCTCACACAAGATAAGTCACACAACAATAGAGAAATTCCTGTCTTATGGTAATTATTGCTGTCAGAGCTGAGCCATCCCTTTAAGAAATATATAAAATTGTGATTCAAGATTATTAATCAAGCAAAACCCAATGACTTGCTAGTCATTCTAGTAGTAAACTGTATTCACTGTTAAAAATGGGATAGTCTCATCCTGCTTCCAAACTTCAGCTTGAGCATGTTTGTTTTCAGTTTCTGCTCAGCAGAAACAAACACCTTCAGCTGAGGAATAGCATTGACCATTTTTCTTTAAAAAAACCCAAACATTGAAGTTCATGCATAATTATTTTTTGCAGCAGTTATTGAAAGATTTAAAAATAAATAAACCATAAAGTTTCAAATAGGGATGGGTAGGAAAAAAAACAACTTTGATTTTGTTCTGTAGCATATTAGTTCTCTCAGGAAAACAGATGCAAATAGTGTGCATATTCATAATTGAAAACCAACACAGAATAATTATCTGTGTTTTACCAGAGTGCCTTAAGCTTCCTTCTAACTCTGCACATTAGCACCTCTCCCACAGGAGCACCCAGCTGGGTACCCCCAGTGCTGGGCGAGGATCAGTGCAGGGTTGAGTCTCAGCCACAAAGAAATCTGAAAACAGGGGTAAGAGTGAGGGCTCTAAATGAACTAACAAACTGGACAGGTAAACTAATAAGCCAGTATAAAGTGTGGTTTCCCCATCTCTGCAGTTTTAGGGACTTCTTTCCTTGGGGGCAGGAAGCCTCATTGGTGCAGTGCATGTGAGCTTGTATTATATTTATTATGCCAATAAACAACATCCAGCATCTAAAATGCCAATGACCTTATTAAAGAATGCCCATTTTGTTTCCTTCAATTCAAAAAGAAGTTCTGCAATTTAGGATCAACATCAAGCCAAAGGATGTGGAAAATTGAAGGAATTACTGCATCTAAAAATAACATCTAAATTTGATTCAAAAGCTTTTATTCATTGTAAATCTATGCGTCACTCTTCCCCTTACACTAGGCAGATTTTGTTGGAATATATTTCCAACTGTTTTGTACTTCCCACTTGTTTCCAATATTGGTAGACATATTAGATTCCAATAGACTTGGAGGTGTTAGAATTTATATGGATAGTTGTTCTTGTAGAATGCTAAGGACATTTTACTATTAAAATGGAAACACTGTTGGCTGGCATAGAGAGTAACAACAAAAAATCAGGTACTCTATCACTTGGCTGCAGACTGAATTCCTGGTCTCAGACAAAGCAACAGCTCTTCCTTCCACTTCATGGAAAATCCAAGGTCACCTCAATGAAAAAGCTGCAACTCATGGAATGGAATTTTCTGCTTCCTGAGGGTTAACAGGCTACAAGAGCAGATAAGTTAGCTACTTTCTGACTCTGCCTCCAGCTCCTCCTGCTCATGGCAAAGAAAACTCAGAGGAACAGGGGTTTTAGGACTCCTCTTATATTTATCTCCCCATTCCTCACGAGTGCATGCAGCCTCAAGGCAGGCAACTGGGTGTTCCTGTCTCTTGGGAGAAGTTGTTTTCTCCCTATGAAGAGTAATGCAAGTGGTTATTAGAAGACATTCAACCTTAAAGTACCCAACCTAATAACATGCAGAGAAGGGAATGTCTGGGAACAGAGTATTGTTTCCCTTTTCTTCTTACATCATGTCTATCCTCACACAGATATCAAAATTATAAACAAAAAGCAGTTTTGGAACTACTACTCATTAGGGAACTAGTTACCTTACAGAAAGCATCAAGAGAATAATAAAAAAATAAAAATAAACCTTAGGCTTTATACATTTTTTATTATATTCCATAGCTCGATTCAATCAATACCATCATCTCTTACCTCACATTGCAAAAGTAGAACTAAGTAATACTAGCCTACAACTTCTTCCCCTGCACATTTCTTTTTTTCTTTCTCTACATAAATTAAATTGATTTGCCATCCTAAAAAACTGCTTGGAAAACTGGATTGATGAAAGTTATGGATGTAACTGAATTTTCCAAGTAAATCTTACTAGTCTTGTCAGTATTTTTAAGTTCCTGTGGCCTCAGGAGATCACATCTATTTTGCATTGTCATGCACCCTCCCTCTAGCAGTTCCAATACTGGCAGCATTAAGCCAACAATCAATTAGAAAGCACTTTTCTGAATCTCTCTGTAATTATTCCATTCTATTGACACAATACTGAAGATACCAGAAAAAAGTATTAAACATCTGTAGACAGAATAATGTTTTTACACACCTCCATATTGTTCATAATGCAAAAAGGTAATTTCTGAGAAAAATCAAAGACAAGTTTATCTTTCTTTCAGTCTTCACAGTGTAATACCATTTTTAAAGTCATAATTCAATCTGATTTTTCTATTTTGAACACCCTTCAACTTAGATTCTTGCTTTTATTACCCCATACAAGCTAGCTATACCCAGGCCATATAAATACCATTTGGGCCTCATGGAGAGCAGCCGTGCTGCCCAGTAACACATAATAGCAAAAGGGGATTCTCAAGGGGTCTGTCCTCAGCTCAAACATAAACAACAGCACTTTTGATCTAGTGTGTATATAAAAAAAAGCCCAAATATTTGATTACTCTTGCCAAAGTAGCATGAAAATACCAGAAATATCTCTAAAATATTCAATTAAGTACAAACCCGCCTTTAAGGAATATCAGATGGTTTAAAATATCCACATAAATAAATATGTAGCATAACAACCCAACAGAGAGGACATTAATTAAAAATTAATTTGTGACAGTAAAAATTGCAGACATTTCTGAGGTAGAACGTTGGCTCTGGCAGGTGGGTGCAGTAGCCCAGGGAAGCACAGAGAGGGGCTGGTGGCACTCGCATCCCTGGCAAGCCTGGCAGGGAAGGAAAGTGCAAGGGGGCTTTTTGACAAGAAGGGACACTCACAGTTCTCTATTTGCCCAAACCTGCCCCTTCGAGCTGTATCACAGTTTCAGCTCATTTTATGGTTTTCTCTGAGGGCAGGTCCTGTTTGGTGAGGCCCCAGGGCCAGGTCAGCAGGTTTGCTCAGGAGGCAGCTCCTCCCCTCTCTCAGACATCACAGGGATGTCCAAACCAGGGAAATGATTCACACTGAAACCAAATGTTCTTCCCTTGCTTATTTTTCAGCTGAGAACTGATGAAGACCACAGGCAGGAATGAGAAACTACTGCTGGCCAAAAGAAAGTCAAGATTCCTTCACAGGGTGTTTCTGAGTTGTTTGGGTTTGGTTTTTTTTTTTTGGTTTTTTTTTGGGTTTTTTTTTTTTTTTTTTTGGGTTTTTTTTTTTTGGGGGGTTTTTTTTTTGGGGGGGTTTTTTTTTGGGGGGGGGTTTTTTTTGTATTTTGGTTTTTTTGGTTTTTTTTTAATTGCAAAGGGGCACAATCTCTGTTTTTTTTTTTTAAAAAGAAAGTTGGAAGAAAACAAGTAGGTACATACTAGCATTAATATACTAAATAGACCAGTTACTTAAATACGTTAGACTTACTATTTTCTTTTAATATACAATCTAAATAGTAAAAAAAAAAGTCTACTATCTGCAGCCAAATTTTTTTAAAAGTCTTAGTTTTAATAAGCAGCTATATCTACCAATTAATTTCCAGCTTTGAATAAAAGATTTTTACAATGTTTCTACTACTGAAAGACACATCTACATGACTTGAAAATTAATAAATTAGTAGCATTCCACTTCAGTGAGACCACTGCTATGTCATATATTTGGCTTAAAAGCCTGTGAAAAAATTCTCTCCCAGAAATATTAATCACCAAATTTTAAGTTCAACTGCAAAAGAATCCTCTGGACCCACAGTTAAAGGATCATTGCCCTAAGAGTGGTCAGAAGTACAAATATACCCTCTGATCCAAAGGCATACAAACACCAAATTATGGCTGGGATTTCCACAACTACTTAAGACACTTCAAGAACTGAAGAGGCTGAAGACTGCAAGCCACAAACCCAGCACTCAACATTTAAGTGAAAAACTTTCTACTGGTAAAGTTTCCTCAGGCGTCAGATGTTGTGCTACTCCAGCAGTCCTGTGGCTGAAATCTCTCCTGACAGATTTTACAGGGCTCTGGTCTCTGGAGGGACGAGTCCTTCCCATGTCCAACCCACACAGCTAAAGATAAGCCTGAACTGAATGAACATTTTATTTCCTGCCCACTGAAACTTCATCACTAGGCAGTTAAAACCAACAGATTTACATAATGAGACACCAATCAAGAAAAATACAAAACAAAACAAACCCCAAATTTTAAATCCCCAAAGGCATTCAACAAGGTTTACAAATCCTGATACTATCAGAAATTTCTTACATGAGGGCCCGGATGTTAAAACCAATTTATTTTATGAGTCTATCATCATGTCAAACTATCTCCAAATTTCAAAGTTAAAAAAATAAAATAAATTAATGCCACTCGAATCATAACCTTCTTTTA
Source organism: Peucedramus taeniatus (assembly GCA_013400575.1). Classification (NCBI taxonomy): domain Eukaryota; kingdom Metazoa; phylum Chordata; class Aves; order Passeriformes; family Fringillidae; genus Peucedramus; species Peucedramus taeniatus. Next base: position 78,874 of record WBNO01007582.1, on the reverse strand, counting down.
AAAGAATTTTTTTGTTTACACTGTCCAGAAGATTGATTCCTAAAAAATAAAATATTCTTTCAGAGAAATACAGATATTTTAAAGTGAAGTCAGCCTGCAAAAGCCAGTAAGTATATAAAAGTTATTTAATTAACCAACCAACCAACCAGGATACAAGTTCTGTCACAGATAATGTCTGACATGTGAGACAGGCAACTGCTCTATTCCAGCACTATTAAGAAACAATTCCTTGTGGATATTCAGAGGGAAAAAAAAGTGAAAGGTAATGAAAAACTCTCATCTAAGGAATCTGGGTTGTACAGACATGGCTGTGTTCTATGTACAGTGGGAATTCAAAATTTTACCAATATTGAAAAGACAAAACTAGTTTGAATTCAACTTGATATTCTTAAATGGAGAGTGCAAAACCACAGCTAGTTCTTATTTCTTTCTCTGATGAATAAGGGATTATAAACATGTGCCATGGAGTTATAAAACTGGCCTACATAATACACCTGAGTGTGGGGGCTGTACTCAAGTCACTTGCCTACCTGCCATATCTGTTTTAAGTGTTGTTCACATTGCAACCTTATCAAAACCAGAAAATTTCCCCTGTACTATCTGAGGTGTTTGGCAATCCCACAAATTTCTTCAAAGGACAAGTCTATCTTACACCTATTGATGGATATATATCTTTTATACAGATATGATCAGTATAATAAAGATTCACACTGAAGGCTGGTTTGTTTTGGTTTTTTTTAATAAACCTTTCTTTCAGACAATTAATTACTGTTCAATTGGAAATCTCTAATGAATACTGGGTCTCAGACTCTTTTCACATATTTTTTCCTCTTTCCAAATCTTATATTCAATTATTCCCATGCAAGATATATCCAAAATTTTTAAGTAAAATAGAGGATATCAAAAAGAAAACATCTACTCCAGAAAGTACAAAAAGTTGACATAGCATAAAACATCCAAGAAAATACTCATATCACAATGGAGGATTAGAGGATTTTCTGGCTAAATTTTCAAAACTGTTGTTTACTGAATAAAAAAAATGTTTCAACAGGTATCAACATTTTAGAAATTTCAAGTGATTTAGATTATTGATAGAGAACTCAGGAAAAAAAATATCCTGAGTTTTAAAAATTGTTTTAAATAAATTATAAATGTTGCCATACTAAGAAAGGTATTTACAGACCTTTAATAATTGTCTGGTAGCCATTATTTACACACCTGACAAGTCTCCAATTTACAAATCAACATTCTTCAGCTATACAAGTCTACATAAAAGTCTAAGTAGGAAACATTTTAATTGATTTTACCCCCTACAAAGGTGGTATTGCATTTACTTAAGCTTTTCCCAGGGCAATAAAATTAAATCAGAAAGTTAATGTCTTGAATCTGGCCAGAGCAAGCCACCAGCTCACAAAATCAAACTGCTCTCACTGCTCTTACAGCTCTGTTGTAGCTCTGCAGTTCTCTTTGCCTGATGTAAGTCTCTCCTTCTACTGGCCCTTCAATTCAATTATCTAGGCCCTTTTTATTGGAGACTGAGAACCTTACCAAAGTCAAAGATCTGAATTTTCTCATTCAATTTATGTCTGTAATAAATAAATAGTACCACCTCTCAAATTTCTTGGAGAGTTTATCAAAATGCCATCAAAGCAAAACTTCTTTCTTGAACCCAAATTAGTCATTATTCCGAAGAGTAACAAAATATTCCTTAAAAGGTATCCTGCTTTGACAGGCCATGTACTTTTTAATATACATATGTCACATCATCATACTGCTGCTCTAGCTTTTTACTTTATCTTAGTAGACAATGTAATGTGACACTTATTTGTATTTGAGTTTTGAATGGCCCACTAGAGTTATCTGTGTACCAAAACACACATTGCCCCTCATATTTTTCAAAATATTTAGGAAAAATTGGGAAGAAAAATTATCTCTTCTCACCATTAAAACATGACAAGACATTAATTTAAGGATTTGAAAATTGGCGACTGATTTAATCTGATTATGATTATAATCTATCATTAAATAGAAGCCACCACGAGACAACAAATAGTGAAATTTTATATCAAAGTGGACAACCAAAATCTTGTAAAAGTGAAATATTTGCTTCTGTAGAGCTTGATGGACCTTGGACAGAGGCTATAAGCCTCTGAATTTAACTGTTTTGAGAAGTCTGCACTGAATTTCATGCTGTCCCAGTCACAATGCTCACACTGCCTAGAGATAAGTCAAGCATGCAAGGACTCATTTATTCTATAGTTTTTCTGCAGCAAAGGAAACCAGCAGCAAAATGGCTAATAAAATGCTATTAAATCCAGTCTGGCTAACACAGAGCAAAGAACTTGACATTTAGCAGTCATCATCCTGCTTACCAAAAACAGTCATTAGTTAAGGTAACACCATGTACCAAGTAATATTTTTCCTTTTTCAGACTAGCCAGGCAATGAGCAGTCTGTTGTAATAAGTGATTTAAGGGGAAAGAATGCTGAAAGAAAATGTTTCCGAAAGATACAGGGAGTGGCAATTGGAAAGAGAATAAAAAATCTGAAAGTTACAACAACAGATCACAACAAAAAAAGAGAGCAATGTCACAGGCAATAAAACTAATTTGGAGTTAAAGACATTTGCCCATAGTTTTCCTTAGCAAAACATAAAAAACAACTCAGAAAAAAAACTAAAAGAGAACATTAAAACTCCACACTTTTTATTCTACAAACTTTCACATAGTTTCAAGAAACTCTGCCAGCCACTGCACAAACTCTTCAATGTCCTAATTTTTGCTTATCTTTGTAAATACAGATTAAACAAAAAGACATGAAGATGAGAGACCACATTAATCTCTCCTCTGGGTGTCTTTCTCAAGATTTTGAGACTGTTATTTGCAATAAACATTGAGTTTTCTGTTTAAAAGAATCACTTGACTCTCATTAGCAGCAGTAATAATGCCATACCAAAAAGAAATCAAATTTGGCAGCCTGATAAGCAAAGGAAGGAAAAGGAAACATTTGAGTCATTCCGTTCCAGCTCAGTCAGCTCTCATTGCACCATCTCTATGGATTGTCTTGAAACCCTGCCCACATTTGCAATAAGAAGGCCTTTAAAGTTATTTTTGTTTTGGTTTGGGTTTGGTTTTTTTTATTAAATCCAAATGGAAAAAATGGCAGACAATTTAGCTCAGTTGTTTCCTTATCTATCCATCTATCTGTATACACACACATTATGTACAGCATGTGTATATATAAATATACAGAAACACACATACACATAAGTATTTAAAATACTAAGTTCTTTTTATACATAAACTTCACCAGAAAGACAAGCAACTATAAATGTTTAGATTGTGTGATATAGATTTTGACTGTCACCTTTATAAATGGATCTTTTCTGTAAGTGAAGTCTTATCCCATGGATGTAAACACTTTGGCTTGCTGGAAAGAGACTCAGCAAAAGTCCACGTCTGGGAAAAATCAGAAGCCTGGGGATTACTCATGTATACAAAGCTATTCCTGAGTTCTGTAAGACGAGATCTAGAGTGTACAAAATATTTGATCACAAAATACTGTAAGCAAACTACAATAAGCTTTGAAAGTCTCCGAAATTTGAATCTTCAAATAAATAATTGAAAAATTACCATATTAAAACATGAATGAAGATGTATTAAAATTTCATTGGCTTTTCAGTTGTTCTAAATAGAACTGGAGTCTCAAAACATCAATCTAGCATTTTCATTTTACCCATTACACACAATAAAATATTCCTGTAAAAGCCATTTTGTAATTAAAAAAATAAAATAATATGCAATTTTAAACATAATGCACTACTTCTCTTCTTCTTTTATTATTTCCTGAATAGCTGTCTGCTATTTTTTCATGTCATAATAGTAATATCGATTTCTTCTATTATATTATGCTGATTTCTTTCCACAGCTTCCTTCTACCTTCATGCCAAGCTCTGTTCTTTACTGGCTGTATTTCCTAATTTTCTTTTCTGCTAGACTTGCAACCTTTCAATTTAAACTTAGCTTACTTGCAAGGCAATCCATAAGCACATGAGACAAGCCTAACATTTATTTAACACCTAAATGACAAAGTGTTCTGCAGGCTTATGACATCCCCATGTCACCTCTCAATGAGCACTGACCTCACCTGGGAGAAAAATCAGTAGGGGATACTCAGAAAATGGAGGAGGCTAGAATATTTACTAATCATGTTTTTCTCTTAGGCATGTGTTTACCACTGTTTTAGGTGAGACACTCCTCTCCCTGTGTTTCAGATCCAGACCCTCCTGATGATGTAAGGATAGGAATCTCCCTGTTATTTTTCCACCAGCTGCCTTTGGGAATTAAAAGAGAAAGAATATATTTACTCATATCCAAGCATCCATTTCCTACTCTTTCCAATACGTAATCCCATGTTTGTCTCTGCAACACAAAAATTTCTTATTCACTGTCCCTCATGCCCCTAAATTCCCCAAAGTAATGCTGAAAATTCATTTAACTCATCATTTTTTAATTATGTTGTTTGGGAAAACTGAGTAACAGCAGAGACACTGAAGCTCTCTGTTAAACAGAGTCAGAAAGACATAAAACTGTTCAAAACAGATTTTGAATTGGGGATGTAGACAACAACACCAAGCAATCCACTGATCTGTATAATCCTTATAGCTCTCTAAAACATTTCAGTAGAACAAAAAAAAAAACTCGTGCTGACAACAGTCCAAACTCCAAAGCTTTGGGCATTAGAAGACAGTCTTTTGAAACAGCTATAAAGCATATATTCCACAGTCCAGATGAGCATATGAAGAGATGTTTGCAGTAAATGGAGACTTTTTTTTAGTTGGGAAAGGTCATGAGTAGAGTTTCACAGAAAGCTGTGCTGATTTCTGCATTGTTCAGTTTATTCCTAAATGGAAGGGTGATGAACCACAGAAAGAACAAAGTTTTGCTTATGATAGTCATCTATTTTAACAAAGTCTGTCTTAGAAGAATAGCAAAAAGACCTGTCAACAGTCCATGAAAGGCTATTAAAATGCAGACCTAATGCACTCTTTAATATAAAATAATGTATATGGAGAAAACCAAACTTTACAAATAAAATGGCAGGCCCAGAAGTGATCATTACTACTTACAGACAAGATCTTAAGCTATCCTTGATTAGTCCATGAAACCTCATACCAGATTTGTCCATACAAATACTGGACAAAGCCACAATTCCCTCACCTCCAAACACGGCAGAGTGGGGAAGCAACAGTCCAGATGATGAGAGATTAATACCAACCTTTCACTGAGAAGACTGCAACTTTAAAAAGAAAGGAATGGAGAAGCTCAGGATCAAAGATCACAAAATCATGGCTGGCACTGGAATGATAGAGAGGGATCAAGTACTCACAGTCTCTTCCAATAGAAGAAATGGGGAACACTAAGTGAAGCTAACAACTTTCAGGCTTCAAACAGAAGACAGCAATTTCCACCATGTAGTTTGTGTAGTATTCCTTGTCACTGAAAGTTATAATGTAACTTAAAAGCTAAATTAGTTGAAAAAAAGAGGGTAAACAATTCTTGGAGGAGAGATCCATCAAGATCTACATAAAATATGGAGGTATCTTTAGCCACAAAAATCCACATCTGCAAATTATTTTAGGTATAAACAACTATATGCTGCTCTATACTGTTGACTTGTTCATAAGCTGTGCTTTCCATCACCCTCAATAAACAGACATTAAGTCAAATGGGTCTTTGGGTTCACTTATTAAAGGTATCTTTCTGTAAATAAACACATATTTATCATTTTGACATTCAAATGTTAAGTATTTACTGCTCAAAAATAAATCTTAGTAAAACAAGATGAAAACAAGAAATTGTATTTATTCATTGTAATATATGACGATGACTCTGATGACACTGTGTTGAGTGTACAGTAAGCTACTTGCAGTAAAGGATGGATATGATTTTGTTCCATATGTTTTCCCATTCTTCAGCAAAGAATTTGATGAGGGCTAATATACTGCTGAGATGACAAAAAAAACTATCTTCCCACCAGTGAATCTGGTGACTCGAAGCAAAGACTTGTTTGGGCCTTCTGTTGCAGCCCTCAGCAGCTTTGCCTCTCATCTCCCAGTAAATGTCAAACACTATCAGTGCTGTGCCCTTCTGCCCCCTGCTAATGACCAAACACATTCTGCAAGCTCTGCAAATGTCTCCTTAACACACTCATGCCTTGGTCCTGGCTCATTCCATCAGCAGCACAACCAGACTGCCTGGGAATGGCTTCAGCAGGCTTTACACCCTCCACACCCTCCACAGCTGCTTTGCTGGGGAGGATTGGTGTCTTTTGCAGTATCCTCTTGATTTGTCAGGACTCAGGATGGGGTATAATAGAGAGAAAAGAACAATTTTTAGCAACAATTTATGCATTTTGAAAGCTAATTTAAAAAAAATAATTTATGACTCCTTTGCCTACTTTTTACAAGTAGTTTCTTTCTGCTGAAAATTCTATGAAAACATTCTCATCTGAAAAATACTTTCAGCTTTGGTTTAGACAAATAAATATCAACACCTACATACAGTCATTTAATCTCCTTTTATTGTCAACAGAAGACTAGTCAACACACTTAGGCTGGAGAAGGCACACATAAATTAATAAACTGCCCAAACAGTAGATAATTAATTCACTTGTCTGACCAGTGGTGCCCACTGTTGATTTAGATGCCCAAGCAGCCATGGCACAGGCCCAATAGGGACCTAGTCTGAGGTTAGAAAATATTATTTCCACTTAAGGTGTCCCCTTTTGAGTGAGCTGAGTTCTGCTCCAGGCACTATGAACTGTATTGGTTGAGCTGCTACTTATTAGAAGGGAAATTCACAAGCTAAATACAGATGTATAGAGATCTAAATATAGGTGTTTTAATCTCAAATTGAATTCTTTACTTGTTTGTAAAATTTCTATGAAGGAAGATGTAAAATAATTTTAATTGAAATAATCTTGTGCTTTACCCCCCCTGTTCTGTGTCATTCAAGCAAATCAACACTGGCACCTACTGCAGTTTGCTGCCCAGCCAGGAGAGGCAGTAGTTGTGTTAGTATTAAGTTATTTTCAAACCCTTCAAATAAATCTTCAGTATCTGTACTTCTTTTTTTAGCACTAAGTATGTACAAATCCCTGCATCTTGAATAAAATCTTCTGGTGTGTTATCTCGTGACTAACTCCTACATGCAAATTGATGCTCACCCATGAAGTAACATCAAGTTTAGTCACAGTCCACATTTGAGATTGCAATCCTTCACCCTTCATAGTGATGAGGTGTGTTTATTTTATTTTGTCTTAATTTTAATCTACTGGAATTTTTCTGAAAGGGTTTTAAAGATCTAATCGTACACAAGGACCTTGTATTTTCAGATGAAAATGGGATGGTTGTTTGTGGGCTGAAAATGCATCAATTCAAACAGCAGGTCTGCAAACAGCATGCAGTAAAATTTCTGCTACAATAGCCCAGAGACTCCTGCACTGACAGTCTCCATACATATCACCCATTTCATTTTCCTAAACGCCTCTGCTAAGAGCTATAATGTTAGCACAAATCAACAATGAAATGCAAAATGTCATTACATTTCCATTACCCCTACTTCTTTAGTGATTCATATATTCTCCAAATAGATGTGATTTGTGCAATTTAGTGTTGTGGGGTTTTATTTGTATTAAGACAGATACTCTTGGGAAGCCTCAATAATGGTTTTCACTGGCATTATGAATGTACATTAGATTCCACCAGAAGTTCTTATGGAGAGATGAAAAAAATGTAAGTACTTCTTACTCAGTTGTCTAGAAAGTCACCATAGAATTAAATGACTAATACTTCCCCCTTTCCCTTTGACATCCACAGTACAAACCAGAAATTAAAATACATTTATAAATGAGTAGATAAAAACACACACGCTAAACTATCCAATGTTGAGAATATGTTAGAATCACGTAACAAAAGCAGTAACAAGCAACACAAACTGTTGCCTTCAATTTCACTTCAGAGCCTACTTTCAAAAGTGATTCAGCTGGAATGGCTGCAACTTAAGAAGTCCTATTATGGTTTGATCACTTGAAATTATACTCGCATGTTGAAAAGGTGTTTTTAGCAGACATGCAGGTGACCCAAAGTAATAATCACATAGCAAATATAGAATGACTTATTTAAAAATTAAATGTTCTCCTCAATAATTTGCCTGTCATTCTCAGTGCAAATCAAGTTCACTTACTTTTGTGACAAGTATTTTTGTCAATTTTTACCTTTTCTGCTATTAAGAGAACATTAGTTTCTTTTCTTGTTCAGTCTGTTAGACCCAAGTGCAGTGAATACAATTTTGTTTGTACAGCTAGCAAGAAACAAGTGAGCAATGAGGTGCTGCCAAGAAAAACTGTGAACAAATTTCAGTATTGGTTTGAGTATGTGTAGCTAGTCCTGTAGACAGGTTTGGATTTGGATTGTGTTTAGATACAAATAGTAACATATTGCATCAATATTCAAAGGTCTTCTGTCAGAATTATCAACACCACATACAAGAAATTGCTCTAGAACACAGAAATTCCCTAAAAAAAGTGTAAGACAGGATATAATTATGGGAGGAGGAGACAGCAAGGGGGGATACCCAGAATTTTACATTCCTCAACTGTTTAAATTGTTTAATATAAATGTGTTTCAGCAACTTCTGTGAAAATAAGCACTCTATTCAGAGATGAAATGAAATTTCCATGATTGCATTTATGGCATTAAGTAGTTCTTCAATCCATTTTGTACCCGGGTCTCCATTTTTAAGGGAAGTTGGCACAGGACTGGGATGTTGGCCCTAGTCCAAAAAAGTCCAAAATTGTCCCAGGTAAAAATGAAACCATATGCTTATGCAAGGCTCCATGAGCTCTTTCAAAGCTGGCAGAATCCACCCTGCAGAAGCAATCTAAACCATGGTTCCCAGCCGGCAGCAGGGAAGGGGAAGTGCCAGAAAGTGGGAGAAGCAGGGGAGAGTGAGAAAATGTACAGCCAGAAGTAGCACTGGCAAGGTCAGCAACTGGTAATGTTATGAACAGTTTTCAAAAGAGAGCCTGAGATTAGGAGTAGACATTTTTGATATGTAGGAAAAAAACACTTGGCTGCACCATTGGTCTGGGCCCCATGCTGTTTTAATCCATGTAATAAATTATATGTGAAGTAGAGCAAAGTCAACTCAGCTTCCAAAATGGGGCATTTTTCAGAATCAGTACTCAGCAAAATACTTATAAATGAGGAAAAACTTAGGGCGATATTTTTTTACAAAATTACTTTGCACAGTCAATCTATGTTGTAAGTAAGAAATAAAACAGATGAAAATGTGGAATTTATCAATGCCAGTAAAAATGGACTTAACCCATCAGCAATACGCTTTTCAGGATTTCCTAAATTTTTGTTTGAAAGGGGAAGGTGATCGATTTAAATTAATTTATTATTTTTAATTATCTAACTATCAACACCACTACTAAAGAAAATACATTTAATATACAGGCACCACTTGAAAGACATTGAGAGTCAAACCAGAAATTAAATAGCTGCTTACTTTCATGGTTAAAAAAGAAACTATTCTTGAGTGTAGAAAGCCCTCTGTGGGTGATGGGCTACCTCTGTGAAGTGTAACACTGCAGTGTGGAACTGCAGTTCAACATTGCAGGCAAGTAAAAAAAAGAGTGGTAATTCAGTAATTTAGTGACTACCTCAGACATGTAATAGTTATTCTGAAAGTACATCCTACAGGTAAACTAAGCAACTCATATAAAACAGGTAAGCTATTTCTGTATGACTGGTACCTTCAAACTACTGATTATTAAATAAGTTGTGCCATTGTTCTTTGTCCCAAAGACTCCTATTGCCCGACTATCTTCTGACCCAGCTCCTTTCCATTCACAGCCATTCAGCAGAACTGTAGCAGAAGGAGTAACTGAGTATTTACAGATGTAATATTGCCTGTTTTTTTTATAATAGTTGCCCAGTCAGTTGTCCAGAAAGAATAATACCCATTACTAGATAACAAGTAAAGTCACCACTAGGGTTTGAAGAATGCTGGTCATCTGCAGGCATATTTTGAAAACAACCATTCTTTGTCAAGCTGAAAACATATTTTTAACTTCTTTTGCATCACTTCTGCAGCATGGTAGCTTGCATTATACCAGAATGATAATTCAGATTTGGGATACTAGAAAATTTGATATATTAGTGGGGTTAGACGAGTATAATGCTTGCATTGTTCACACATTCTCCTCTGACTCACTGCAAGATTATAAATACCCACCGTAAGGGGAGCTCCACCGCAGCGAGGTTTAATCTAATACTTTCTGCTGTTGCAGACCCTTCTACCTTTAAGACAAAACCAAGCCATTAAGACTTGACCCACACTCTTAAGATTTTTTTTTTCTTTTTACATTTAAAATGATTCACACAACTAGCTTTACACGGTTTCCTGTAATCTCAAGGCAAAAGGTGTTCTGTAAATGTACTTTGTTTCAAATGTAAGAAACATTAACCACCCACTTCCTGTACTGTTCCCTAAAAGGTTTACAAGTACTGCAGGACTAATCCAATTCTGCCAAAAGCCTGCACTTCTTGCCAAAGAGGGACTCAGTTAATGCTAAATGACTGTACTCTTCACATTAAATAATACTTGGAAGCTGAAACACAGCAAGGCTTTATAGACCCCTTTTGAAAATATCTGACAAAGTCTCAAGTTAATTTATGACAGGAGGCCCCGCAGAAAATTCCCAGGGCCAAGCTCTGCTCAGCTTCCACGGCTGCGTGTGTGTAAGGAAAGGGCAGGGCTGGTGCCAAGAGCTTCTGAGCCCAAGTAACATATAAGCAGGTCAGTGGAACAAATCTGTTCCTCTTAGTAAGCCACGAAACAAAATAGCGTGTGATGTTCATTTGGAACTTTGCCTTTATTGCAGGGAAATATGCCTGGAAAGGTAACTGTTTCAGTCAAATCAATGTGAATTAAATGTCAATCATTGTCAATACTGAAATTTATATCAATGCAATCCCACCCAAAACAGGGACCAGAGGAACGGCCAGGCACTTCAGCTGACACATTTGTGCCTGAACTAAAAAACTGGTTATTAACTAATGCTCGCAAACCCCTGCAGGAATCTGAGCCGGGTTAGTTTTCAGCAAGCCCAGGGTTTGGGTCCCGCTTTGGTCGTACATCCTTAACATGTCTAAGAATTGAGCAGAAAGTGTCACCTAAGTCCCTGTCGATCCCCCTGCCGCCTGAATATGCGTTTAAACAGGATACTAAGGAAGTACTGAAATCCTTCTAGGGACGACTAAACCGGACACAACGCCCGCACGCTAACCAGAACATCCACCTCTAAGAGCCCCGCAGAACCGGGGGCACCGCTCCGGCAGAGCCCCTCGACCCCGCGCCG
>WBNO01007582.1:55000-66787 GCA_013400575.1 Peucedramus taeniatus | reverse complement strand
GCTGCTGCTGCTGCTGCTGCTGCTGCTGCTGCTGCTGCTGCTCCTCCGTGCTCGGAAGGGAGAGCGTGAAGGCACCCCCTGAGCGTGGCGGCAACTTGCACCTCGGGAGAGGAGAGAAGGAATGCAAAATGAGGGGAGTGGAAAAGGGGAAAGAAAGGGTAAGGAGAGGAAAGGAGAACAGAAAGCAGAGAGAAAAGATGAGGGAAAGAGAAACCCTTATAGGAAGAAGCAAGTCCAACAAGCTGATTTCCATTTCTGCCTTGCTTTGAAAACCCACATACACAACCCTTGGACAGTCTCCTGTGAGTGCTGTGACTTTGACTGCTGAGCCAGGACAATATGTTGGATTTGCCATGAATTACTTTCTGGTGGTGTTTCTGGGTAGGTGGGTGCACAAGCAAGGAGGTATAAGAGGACCCACTAGAATGTCACATCGAAGAATAATGGTTGTAGCCACAGCTCACATCTTAACACTTTCTCAAAACAAATCTTGCCTGAAAACAAAATAAAACCTAGATTGCCTTTGAGATTTCTAACATTGCCCTAAATACTTTGTCATTCTTATGTGATGTCGGTCAGTCCTGAGCACAGCAATACCTTATCACCAACCCTTTGCCTATCCCAGGTGGCACTGGCACATCATTTCTATGATGTCAGTAACACTGATCACAACTAACCTACTACATCTAACAACAACACATTCTCTTATAAATGATGGATTTCAGCACCCCCAGTTCCACCCCAGAAATAAGCCATGGCACTTCTGCAGCATTGCCTGAATCTCTTTTTCTTCAAGAAACAATGTAGAGGCCATTCTTGCCTAAAACTTAACTATAGTAATTTATGGAACAGATTGCTCAGAGAGGTTGTAAAATCTCCCTCACTGGAGATAACTGTCCTGTCCTGTGTGCTCTAGAATGACCCTGCCTGAGCTGGGAGGTTGGACCAGATTACAAATTGTGGTACCTTCCAACCTCATCCATTCTGTGATTCTGTGATTCTGTTATTCTGAATCTCACTGTGAAAACCTGTGTTTATCCCATGAGTCTGGGAATTACTTTTGGACACTTTCTTTTTTTTTCTTTTTTGGCATCAAGTCAAATACCTCATCAAAAAAATCAGAGCCTGGAAGTCTGCTGTGATGCTGGAAATCACTAATGGGCCCATTAGTGGGCTGAGTTGATTCATTATCTTTGACCATGTTTTCCATGAGTCACTGTCTCCTTCTCTAAAGCAACACAAATGCTTATACCTTAAAAAAGTAGTTAGCTAATGAAAGTATCGAAGTAGGGTTTGTGTTCAGAGGTTGTGTCCTGAATCCTTTAAGAGATCCTTCACTACCCCAGTGGTTAACTGGGAATCTGTAGGTTCAATCTGTGTCTGGAGGTAAGGGAGGCTTACTGACTTGCCATCAGTATGATTACTGAATTTCTAGAGTGGTCAGACACTCCTAGAAGACTCTTACCAGTTAGGTACACTTCTAAATTGGGTGCATTTCTAAATACTCTTGCAGGGCTGGGCTTAGTCTTCTATTTCAACATACTAAGTTGCTCAGAGACTCATATACATCCACTTCAGCTGTTTTACAGCAAAGGATACCAGTCTGAAGTAGAAGAGAATTTACAGAATAAGCAGGTTAAAAAGTTCATCACCTCAATGTCAATTCAGCAAGCAGCTGCTATGTGTATCACCTCCTCTGCATTTGTAATCAGTGTTGGGATATAAATATGTCCTAATCTGAAAATTAAACTTGTTTCCTGGTCCAAGAAAACCTCTGGAACTTTTGACCCACAAAGTGCAAATGTTGGCACAAGTAAGTTTTTGTTGCAGAAATGCCACTCACATTACAGCATCTTGGCAGCTGTAAATCTGTCATCCTGCAGTGCCTGTATTGAAAGCAGCAGAACATCTGAGGTTAGATAATTAAATACAGTAATACAGAGATAGCACCAAATTGGGATATTCATAGCATTTAGGAAAATATGATGACAGTTTACTTTGTGTAATTTTGGTGCTTTATGATGATTTATTTTTCAGAAAAAGTACATAGTTAAAGTTATGTTTTCTATAGGAAATTAAAATTGTTCTGAAAAGTTTTTAGCATTTGGGATCTTGACAGACTATTGCGCTATGCCTCGGAAGTTTCTGTGCTATTACACCTCTAATTCTGATAGTGAGAATAAAAGTGCATAAATACTCTCACTGTCCTTAGGCACTTTAGATGTAACATGTGCTATAGCATTCTTGCCATTTACTTTGTTACGTGCAGCTTCCAGACTCTCGGTTAATGTTATTGATGCCTCATAAGTGATTTAAGTTAGACTTTTTTCATGCCCTGCTGAATCCAGAACAATGAAGTGTTATGTTTATAGTGGAACTCAGTGATCTTAAAGTTGATCTTTTCCTAAACAGTTCTATAATTGTATGATTTTAATATTCATTGCATGCTATTCTAAATTGCTGGCCGGGAAGGTTTCTGATAAATAAAACTTCCAAGTGGTTTTGATATATGTTTCTATTCTTAGCCACTTTTCTGCTTTTTATAGAAGAATTTTTATAAAATGAGCAGGGTCATTTTTGTTGGCCCTGCATATAAATATCCATGGGAAATTTGTCTTCTGTTTCCAATTTCTCTAGTTGAAGAGTTGACCTAAAAAAAAAAAAAAGGTGGAAATTAGATATGTTTCTTTCTAAATGCTAGCAGAAGTGATTATCTTATAGTTAGATATAGTGTAAATCTCCATTTGCTTTTAAAAGTTTCCTATCTATCTCGCAAATTTTGTCAAATACTGCCACTTGCTGGTTTTATTCCATACCAGTAATTTAGTTTTATAAATTTTGCTTTGGTGAGGTACTAAAAAAACTTTCTCAAAGATCAAATAGTTAATACTTTTATCTTTTGTTTTTCTAAAAATTCATGTGTAAGAAATATATAGTCAAATCCTCTTCAGTTTATTTTGTATCTCCATGTTAACATTCCATCTTTAGATATAAAATCAGGCATTCTAGACATTTCAACATATCTTCAGATACCTGACAGTGAAAATGCTTTGCATCATCTTTAGCAGACACTGAATCATGACCTAGATCATTAATTAGAACCTTTTGGTCAATAATAACTGTAAGAGTTAAGAGGACCAGACTGGCAAAATCTCAAATGAAGAACCATAGAAACTTATATTTAAGGTGTTTTTATGATAATATACCAGCACAGGGATCTAAAGATTAAACACATGTGATAGTTGATTTTTTTAAAAGCAGAAACAAAACTCAAACTGGTTTTGAAATCACATAATCTCACCTTTTATTTCTGTTCTATATGCAAAGTGAATGTCATGGAGTAGCTGGATGGCATGTCTGCAATTGTGCTAAATGCAATTATTAAAATTCATAAATGCTTGTTTGTAAGCATTTCTCAACTATCCAGGAAAGCTTAGGCTATACTCAGATACATTGTTCTTGAAACATCTCGTGCATCTTCTCAGCCAGATCTGTCAGAGGCTATGTAACTTCTCTGATCACAGGCATTTGAGGGTTTATGATATCTGCTGGCATAGCAAAGAGCATTGAGGACATTGTCTCCACATACTCACAAATCCTTCTTACTCTCAGTTGGGATAGTAATATTGATGTCTTTTAAAGCTACCATTCTCCTTTCCTGAATATAATATGATTTTCTGGAGGAAATTATTCATTCACTGGCTCCATTATAAAAGATATTCTGTCCAAATTTGAAAAAGAGAGTGCCTAGCTGTGGAATATGATGGGTAACTTTACTTGCCTGGTGACTTGCAGACACCTGAACGAGTGTTGCTAGTTTCTTTACAATAATAAATTCCTTTGACAAATAAAAGGAAAAGCTTGTCTTGGAAGTTATCTTTGAATCTTTACTTCAACCAAACTACCTGGTTGTTGGGGGTTGGATCTGTTTCTTTTGTGTTTGTGGAATTTTTTCCTGGTGGTTTTGCTAGGTAACTGATGGCTGGGTACTTATGGGTACTTGACTGAAACAAAAGGGGGCAGCAGGTTTTCCTGGGGAACAGCAGTGAACAGGACAGTTCGGTCTGGGGACACTGCTCTGAAAGGACGTGGGAGTACCAGAAGACCCTGCTTGTTTTTCCTGCCACTGGATTTTTCTCCAGAGGAAGATGGGACTCATCTCGTCACCACTGGACTTTCCTACAGGACTATTTCCACTTCACAGACTGCANTTTTTTTTGCAGGCAGGTACCTGTCTTTCAAACTAAGACACTGGTGCTAGTGAATGTGTTCAAAGAAAGATGCTTACTGTATCTTAAATCAAACAGTACAACTTACATTTGCCACATATTTCTGTTCTTTCAGCCAATGCATTTTAATGTGTCCTCCCTTTCAAAGGGACAGTTTGTTACATGTAGGAAATGGACCTTGCCTACCCCTTATCTGAAATTTAGAAAAATAAACCATAAGCTTGTTTTTTTCCCAACTGTGCAATAAGGATCCATTAGACCTAATTCCTTTGGTTTGATTCCACACAACTCTCACAGGTAACACAGTAGCAGTAAAACATTTATCAACATGCACTGGCTAGTGAAGCCAGGCTTGAAAAGTAAATAGCACAGGAGTATAACCTGGTTTTATCCTTCTGGCTTTTAAAATTATATACTAAGAAAAATACTGAATAAAATAAATAATATTAAGCCCTGCTTTGGCAAGCCACTTAAATGCAGAGAAACATACAATGGCCAGCCAACATACAATGGAAGAGTTTGCCTGTGATGATAAAGAAAAATAAGAAAACTCCCCATAAGAGATTTTCCCAAAGGAATATGTACTTGAACCAATGAGCTCCTGGTTTCCCACAGAGTAATTTTCCTTAATATCAGCATAGTGGGAAATTGGGTGTTATTAGTTTAATCCCTTGACTACACTGAGGAAATACCTCACCCAGAAGAGATTCCAGGCTATGATTTGTTCTGCAGCTGTGCCTGGAGGCCTCAGAGGATCAGAGCCACCAGCCACATGTTTGTAATCATAAATAAAACCAAATGCCCTCACTGAAGACAGATGAATGCTGTGGGATTGTGCCCACTTCCCAGCTGGGTACTGGGCTGATCCTGGGCACCTTGAGCCCAGTGCCCTGGGATGCTGGGACAATCTGGGAAGAGCAGAGCTGGTCCCTGGGCAGAGGGAGCTGCTGTGGGGAAGGCCAGAGCCCCTGTGAGGGCAAGCAGACCTACTTTTAAACAAACTGCCATTTCCAGCCTGGCTTCAGCCCATCCCCATCCCCACAGCCCTGCCCACACATCCCAGGGCTGTGCGGGACTCTGGTTCCCTCTATGAGCCTGATCCCAACCCCAGCCCAGGGGAAGTTGGCAAGAGGGACAGGCCCTACCCATGGGCATCCAAAATCCTAGGAAGGATCACTGGAGGCAGTGGTGAACAAATGCTGTTCAACTCTCCAGAGCAGTGTAGATGTTTTCTGTTGTTAATTTTAAACAAATGAGCATAATCAGGAGGAACAGAGACAGCAGATCAAGGGAAGATGCTTTCTGCCACAGCTGGTGCATGTGAGGTCCTGCCTGGAAGGACACATCCTGTTCTGCCTTACCAGATCAAAGGGGATGACAATGAGCTAGAAAAAGGAACACCAAGATGCCCAATGGCCTTGAGTACATGACCTGTGAGCATAGACTGAGTGATCTGGGCTTATTTCATCTGGTGAAGTTTGGTTAAGGTTGTGATCCAACAGTAACCTGTGACCCTTGGAAGAAAAAGTACTAACATTGATAAAAACAAAGCCATTTTTTGCAGTGGCAGATGATATAATAGCAGTGATATAGGTGTAATGGTTGTAAATTGTGGTTTGAGAAATTTAGTTTAGCTATTGTGTAAAATATTTTTTACTAGGATGGCCATGTGGTATGGGCACTGGTTACATGGAAATGCTGAGAATCTTCTTTTTGAGACACTGTCAAGATTTGATTAGACAAAACCATAACTGCTATGAGAGATTGCTGGCAATAGCCCTTACCTCAGCAGGAGGTTGGCCAAGAGGTCTTCAGACATCCCCTCCAGGCATCATCTGTTTTTTTCATCACCTGACCTGCCCTTTGGCAATGAAGCCTCACTGTTAACAATGGCTGAGCATAGGTGACCAGATTGGGCAAGATGCCTCACAAGCTTAAAGGGTGAGTCATGAGCAACTTCACCAACATGACACAATCTGGAACAGGAATGGTCTGCTCTATTCATCATGACCTTAGCTTCCAGTGAAACGCAACAGTTTTTCTGGAGCAAAATCAATTTACCATAGTTTGAATGCAGCAATAATTTAACAAAGGTCTTTGGAAAATCATAAGTAATGCAATACTTAGGAGGACATTCAGAATAATATATATTTTTCCATATAGATGTTTGTATTTAAAAATAATGTACCAGAAAGATGTCGTTTCTCAAACTTTCAGGTCAAATACCAAGGTACACCAAAAGGCAAGAGGGTGTGTGCAGCGAGGTTGTCTAAGGTTGAGGCTATCAACAGGCCTCCCTTAATTCATCCACGCTTTCCAGGCTGATCAAAGCCAGTCTAACTGTTCAGCTAAGGTGGGCCAGCTCAGTCCTGTTCTCTCCCTAAGGGTACTTTTAGTGTCCTCTAATTGCTCCCCGGATTGACTAATTGTTGTTTGATCTTCCTCCTCTAGTCACTTTTGATGTTGTTTGTTACAGTCTCTGGTTAGAATTAAGTAATTTTAGAGAGTAAAACAATCCTGTGAACGGGAATACAGACAAATAAGTACTAAAAAGAGAACAAAACAAAGCAATGTTCTTTGCCCCAGGGCATTGTTACAATGGCACTGAACTCGGGAGGGTCTTGATTTGTAACTCAGGTATCATGACCAAAATATCATGTTTGCAGCCATGCTCTTTTTCCTGTGGGCCTTGAATTTATAATGACCTGCCAAGGCAAAACAGCCATTCCAGATACAAGACTTAGATAAGAGTAAAGAAACAGAGTGTGCTAAAGAAGCAGATGGAGTAAAAAATTCACTACTAAAAACTGTAGCAATATGGGCACCTTTTGCGTGCAAATCAGTGTAATGTACAGTTCTCTTCAGTTGCACAGACAGTAATCTTATCCTCCACGATCCTTGCTGTATATGTTCCACTGGCTTCCACTCATCTGTTTGTCCCATCTCATCCACAAAATGGACATTTGGCTGGTTTGGTTCCTTTCTATCTTTTTGCATAGCTTGGGGAAAGCATAATTTATTCCCATCCAGTTCTGACTGAAAGTAGCAATATCTTTAAAATATAGGTTAAAGCTCTGTTATTTACCCTTATCATTTGAAAGTTAGGTGGAAGAATTTTAGAAAATTAGCAAATATTATATTTTTTTCTGCTGATTTTTTTTTACTTTGTTTTTCTTTCATTGCCAATTCTCATTCTATTCTCACTCTCATTTCTCTAGCAGAACAACAGCCAAAACAGCTCTTAGGTAGCAATAAGTTTGAAAGAGACAGGGTTGTTGTTTGATTTTTAATTGCTTTTGTTTGTTGTTTTATCAAAAAAGCAAAATATTTGAAAACCCCAGTGCAATTAAGATGTCCTGTTCTGTGGAGAAACAGACCACAAGAGACTTTGTCCTCGTTAACAAGTATCTATTAAGAAGCTGGCAGCTGGCAGGCATTTTAGTACAAAATACTAGCCTTTAAATGGAAAAAAAACCCTGTATCATTTGTAAGACCAACATGAGCAACATACTTCTAATATTTATTTGTAACTTTTTTCAGAGGCACCAGAATTAAAAGGACACAGTCATTATTTTTCCATTTCAAACTTTATTTTTTCCATCCTTCTTCATGCTTTCCCTGCCCCTTCTCTTCAATGTGCAAGGTTTTTAGGTCTTAGATTAAAAACCAAAACATTAGAAGGTGCTTGAGTGGTTCCTAATTCCATTTCTATTTTTGAATCATGGTGTTTATTTTATTTGACTCTTATAAATTAGTGTTATTGAAAACTACCAAGGAAGGTGAACCCTGTAGCACAGAAGCACAAGGGTTGCTTCTTTGTGCAAATGCAGGGGCCTGGAGCAGTCAGTGTTTGAGAGGCTTGGAGCAGACAGCTGGAGTTACTTCTCAGAGAGGGTTTGAGGAGCCTCTTAGGACCAGGGGGCATAAGCTAGGACTTAGCCAATGACTCAGAAAGTTGTTGGTTAGCTTGGAAGCAAGGCCATGCTTGCAAGGAACTCATGAGAACACCTGAAAAATCTTTTTATTTCTCTTCTAGTTGTTAAAAAAAAAAACAAACCTCTCCTACTTTTGTTAAAAAGCTGTCTTTTTCTGTGTTTAAAATAATATTGGTCTTCTTTTGGAAAGAAATTCCTAGACAGATTCTTTTCAAAGCCAGCTCAGGACCTTGCCACACACATTTTGCAGTCCTGCTCATTACAGTCATACTTCCTCTTGACTGCAGTGAGATTTGGAGAAAGAACACTTGGAACATTTAAAACAGATAATTTAATAGATGAGTATTGTTATGAGTATATATGCTGCTATATATTAGTATATTAGTATTATAGGTGGCATATGTACCTTTTTGTTTTACCTTTTATCTATGATTTATCTAAATTTACCATTTTTATTTTACCTTTTATCAATGGGTTTGTTTGTCATGAATGTTTAACTGTGTATCTGATTCCTTAGGAAATAGTGGGTGAATTCAAACGGCAGTTCGAAAAATCAAGGTTTATCCAGGATTTTCAAAAGGAAGCATGTGAGAACAATGACTTCCCAAGGTGTTGATCATCTCTGTTCAGACAACTGCTGATCATGTGTGGACAAGATGAACCATGGAATGGTTTTCATGATCCCTATCTATAGATGAGATCACCTCCTCTGCAGTGCTAGCACCCTCACCTGAGTCAGCACATCCAATGAGAGGTGCAACCTTTGCCATGAATATTGCTATCACTTCTTGCTTATTTACCCACCTACCCTGAAAGATTCCCTTTTCATGCCAGTCAGTTCAAAATGGCTTATAATTATACAGTCCCAAAAGTTATCACTACAAAAACTTAGTCCTGCTGATACTGCAATATCTGTTTTTAGACGTATCGCATTTTGCTCTTGGTTTTAAGTATTTTGCATCAGCTGTCGTACAGTAAATGCAATTTCTTAAAAAAGATCATTCCTTTCTCTCTCCTGGAATGAATTATTCTTCCAGACAGTCTGCTCCAGACCTTCCTCCTGGGATAGAAATTCAGCCTAAGTAATTTTCAGAAATTGTCCTCAAATGTATTCTGATAGCCACAGATGGTGCAAATGAGTAAGAGTGAAATAACTACCGGGGAATTTCAGAAGATAATTTTTTTGTAAAGGACCATATAACTAAGAAGATAAAAATCAGAGAAATTGGCACCTGATAGAAAGAAGTTTTTCCTGAATAGGCTTGAATTGGTTAAATTTGCTGCTATTACTGTTGCCCTGCCATTTTCCCGGAAGGAGCAGAAAAACTAGATTTTACTGTGAACTTCTCTTTTTTGTAGTTTTCCGAAAGTGTTAGTGATATAGAGATAAAATTCTTTTTTGGTCCAAGAGGCATAGTGTAGAAAGGGTCTCCATTTTTTTTCTTAGGAAACATAAAGTTTTGGGGTATCAGTATTTTTAATCAGAGATTAACTCTACATATGTATCTGGGAACATAGACATGAGAGGTAAATAGGTATCATGTCATGTGTAGTCAGAAGAGGTGAAGTATCTATTTTAGCAATAAAGGTAAGATATTACTCATATCTGAGAAATACCTTACTTCTGTCTAAGCCTGAACATGTTGGTAGAGGTGTTAACAATGATCTGTTTAAATATGAATGTGGCTCACTCATCTTGGGCATCCATCTGGACAGAGTCTCAAGGCTCCAAGGCATGATTGTGGATTTTGTGAAGTGGCATACTTCACAATTTAGGATTATATGCTCATGTGCACACACTAGTCTTTTATGTTAATGTTACAAGAAAAAAATTAAATCTTCAGTTTCATGCATGTAGAGAATAATGCATGTAGGACAAATGTCTCGAGCAAGGACAAGGTGGTCCATACAGAAAACGGTCTCTCTCTGAAAATCTGTTTTCATTTTGTTAACATCTCCTTAATGTGTAAATCCAGTAATGACTTCCATTCTCTCATTATAAAGGCCATGGTCAGTGAAGAACTGAATAAAAACAATTCCATATGTTTTAAGGGTTAGTGAATAGCTCGTTCTTTATAAGCCATATTATTTCCTAGATGCATACTGCTCAGACACAATTGAATTTAACATGTTTACTTATATTAATTGATGTAACAAACCAATTTAAAAATGACCACAGCCATCTCATAATCACTACAAAAAATGGAAAAAAACATACTGCCTCTTGAATTGTTCCTATTATAAGTAACAGCTGGATATAAATTTATGCCTCAGTTTCTTAACAAGTACACAGAGAAAAGAATCTCAACTAGAAATTTTCTATAAAGCATAGTTTGAAGTAGTTAGTTCTGCTGTCACCCCAGTGAAGTCTTTGCTGCAGCTACTGCTCTCCCCAAAGCTGCTGCAGGTATTGCTGCCCCTGGGACCACTTGGTGCCAGCAGCCCCAGAGCTACAGGCAAGGGAATAGCAGGACAAGCATCGCCAGAGGAGCCAGAAGCAAGGGAAATTCTCAGGTGAGGCTACAAGATCTGAAAAAGAAGATAACCTGGCCTGAGGTTCTGTCCTTCAGGGGGATATTCACTTTCTTTAAGTGTCAAATGGAAAATGGGTGCTTGAGCACCTAAACAGGTACCCACAAATCCAGGTCATCCAACATACAGAGTGTTTCAGGGCTGAAGAAAGAAACTTCATCAGTCACCCCCACAGCACAGCTGGTTGCTCATCAGACATATGCTCAATGTCAGTGTATGCAGCCCTAATGTTTGGTGTGCAGTAGGAGACAGGATATCAGTTTTTTTCACTGAAGCAGTTTGACTTTTCAGTCTTAAGAGTTTCTTATTTTCAGATCACAAAAGCAAGACACACCTAAAGCTAATTAAAATTACGGCTTCTCTCATTGGCAGCCTGAATCATATAGCAAAAGTAGCAAAACCTTTGGAAATGGCAGAGTCATGCGTAATGCAAAAACAGGAATTGCAAGTGTCAATAGGTGAATATCAGAAAAACTTAATTACTTCTAAGAAACATCCACTTGGCATGCCTGTGGCATCCTCTAGCTCCACCGTACTCTGCATTCTTTTCCTTCTTGAAAGGGTTGTGCATTATCCCATCACGAGCGTTCCTATCATTTTTTTTTGCTACTTGCTCCATTTTCTATGTCTGCATTTTTGATGGTCTGATAGTCCTGTTTCTTTTGCTTCTTACTGACCATGTTAACTTGTTCTGCAGCTTCTTTTTTTTTCTGTTTTGATCCTTTCCCAGACAGTTGGGCTATTCATGCTTTTTGGAGGCATTTGCAAGAGGAGTGATTTTCAATGTACAGTCAGTGAATCTGGAGAATCCCCAAATTAGTCCTTATCATTCATGAGAGGTAGTGAAGAAAATCAAGTCTACTGTCAGCTGGGTTAAATGTTCTGCTTAGAGATCAATTTCAATCCATTGAAAAAAATGTCTGTAATGAAAACTTGCTCTAGACTTAGATCTGGTTTTCTCCACAAAAAGTGCTGAATGAATAATTGGTTGCACATGCTCCATTCCACATCTTCCCCACTGCTTTATGAGCAAGTAAAACTCTATATTTAGTAGTGACAAGATAGAGTTCAAAGTTATTTGTGCATACAGT
>WBNO01007582.1:0-50000 GCA_013400575.1 Peucedramus taeniatus | reverse complement strand
ACATAAATATAAAAAAAAGGTATCTATTGTATGAGGTGAACTGAAGATCGCCAAATTCCTTAACTTGTGCTCTCAATCACTTACCATATGTGGCAGCTGGATATTAGCTAGACTATGAATTAAAGACTGGCTTAAATTGGCCAATTCATGAAGAAGAGACTCATTTTGCTGTTCAATTACTTTGTTCTCCTCTTCTATCGTCTTCAGGTTGCTCTCCATTGTGGTAATCTAAAATGGACAAATTTGTGTACAATGTAATATAAGGCAAACTGGTACAAAGCATGCACTCTTTGAAGGGAGAGAGAACAGAAATACCAGGGAAGGAAGAAAAGGTCTATTCACTCATGTTTAAAAAGGTTTTGCTTGAGTCTGCAGTTCTTATCATCACTAAGGCTTTCTTATTCCTACCGTATGTTGTATAACTTTAACAGCTTGTCTTTTCAATACTGGTAATAGTGAATGAATGAACTTGGATTTGATTCCACTCCTTTAGAGCTTTTCTTGTACAGTTGAAAGGCATTAAGGACCTTAGTTCTGCAAGTTCACCCATGCAGTTAAACTCCTAGAAGCAAAACTTAGGGGCATTCTGCAGTAAGTCATGCTTATCTTATATTTTCAGCTACACATATGTCTTGTTAATTAAGCATGCACAGCTCCTTGCTGCCAGTGTTTAGCTCTTTGTAAGTATAATATGATTCTGTGCAAACTCACAGGACTGCTTTTGAAAGCTGAACAACTGCATGTTATTGCAATGTATGTACAAATTCAGAAAGTTTTCCAATAGATAAAATGAGTTGTTAAACTGAAGAAACTGAAAACTTTTTGCGCATAGCCCTGTGGCATTGCTTCATGTACATGTGAAAACAACTGAGACTGTGCTCTGCCTGTGTTTCCAGGTGACCAGACACGTTAGCTCTGACCTTGCACGGTACCCTGCTTGAGGTAAAAGCATTGCTGAGAGAAAGAGCTTGTGGAGAGCATTGTGCTAATGGAGTTATAAGGATTTCAGATGAGCACTGGCTTATGTCCAGCTCATCAGGAGCACATGCAGAGCTCACTCACATCTGGCTGCACTTTCCTCTGTAGCCCTGTCCTTACTTTCCACACGGTGTGATAACTGTTAACATCTATTACAGAGTGTACAGTGTGCTCTGTGTCTGTGTAGGTTAAAATATGCATTGACAAGAAAAAAGAAGCCAGTGAAGTGGAAAAAATGCCAAAGAACACAAGGTTTTGAATTCTCAAAATGAGGTTTATCTGTTTCTATAGCGGCCTAGAGAGTGAGCTATGGGAAGAATTGATACAATTAAAATGCTGATGGGGAGGTCAGAGGTTTGTGCAGCAGTAACAGGCAGAAGGGTATAGGTTCTTAAGTGCATATTAACTTAACCTTGGGTGAGTAAATGTTTGGAAACTGGTGGCACAGTCAGGTAGCTAGAGGTGTCACGTTTTATTTTGGACCTAAACTTTTAGTCTGCTTATGGAAATACAGTCCATTAGTTGATAGAAGTAATTTTGAAAAGTGATGCATCTACATAAACAGTCTCCCGGTATCTCTTGCTTTGACTACAGGTGCATATTGCAGTTAATCCAAGTTGCCAGTATTCTGCATACTGCAGCCACCTCACACTAACTTCAGTAGGAGCTGACATTTTACAGATTTTCTATCTAGCTGAGCATTGCAACTTGAATAATTTTTTTTTGCTTTTTTTCATGAGATGCAAAAAGAGTGGCAGATGATCAGCATATCTCACCACTTCACTTAGTATTCATCTGTAAGTTCATCTGTTTTAAACTTAATTATTGTATTTGTTCACTTCAAGGCTGAAATTTCCCTCCCCACATTTTACCCTAAAACTAAGAAATATTTACTTGTATGTATTCTGAAAATAGGATAATCTGTTGCTTGTATGAATCACACAATTATTTGCAGATTTGTTCTTCTTCTCTCCTCTTTATGTGTTTCTGCTCCTCTCATATTTGCATGTTAAATTTGAACAAATTTACTAGAAGATCTTAGGTTAAAATACTTTCTCTGAAGTCTTAAGTAAAAAGGCAGCTGAATAAAGGAGAGTCTTGTAACTGCTCCAACTAAGAAAAAGGACTGACTTTTCACTTTATTAGATAGAAAAACTCTACATGAAAGCATTTCCTGTTCCTGTCAAATGAAAAACTTTCACTGGCACTTACTTACAATCATATGGGTTGCAAATCTGTATCAAACAAGACTGTAGCTACTTCTGGTGTTCATATGAATTCCACTATTTTCCCATTGCATATTCACCACTTGTCAAGTTTTACTGAAATCTGAGTTGCACAATTATTTTCTAAAGGTTTATCAGCAAACATTTTGTTATGTCCAATATAGTTTCACTTTTGCAAGTAAAGGGGACTGTTGACTTTGGTCCTCTTAATAGCTTGATAATGACTATGATGTAACTCTCTGTTGTAAATGAAAATTGCTTATCTTCAGGGAAGTGTATGAATTCAAAACTAAGGCCTCTGAATTTTTTTGTGAAGTTTAACTCAGTTGGGATTCTCTGCAAGGCCTTAGTAGCTAGCTGGGTAAGAACAGATAAGTATTAGACCAGATTACCAGAGACTGTGGATTTTCTAGCATGGGAAGTAAAGAACAGGTTAGACAAGCACCTGTCAGGTTTAGCTTAGGAAGTTCTTAGGAAGTAAAGATGACTGGTAGACAAAATAATGTTTTCATGGTCTCTTGTACATCTAATTTTTAAAATCCCATTAATGATTCTAATCTACCATTTTTCTAAATCTGCTGCACTGAAATGTGAAAAATATCCTTTTAACTTAATGGTAAAATCACCAGCTGAGCTTTCTCTTACCAAGAACATTCAGTGGTCCCACAAAGTGCCTAATATGACTTCTAGGAATATGCAATGGCACTAGTCTGAAGTATGAAAGCTGGAACTGAGACCACTAAAGTCTGGCTTCTGTACTCATTTCAGATCAAAGCTTGATATGAAATTCCTAGATAAATCTCTGAAACTCAATACATGTTTATGCCTGTGATAGTGTTATCATGGCTTTATTTTTCAATCCATCTGGCCAAATATAAAATCAAAAGTGCAGTAAATTCTGACAACTGGAGCATTTACCTAATGTACATGTAAGAGCCATGTTTCCCATTTTTTAAAAACTCAGTCATATCAGTCTGTATGTGAATAGCATCTACACTATTAAGCAGAAGAAAACATAAGGTAACTGGAAGCTGCCAGATTCAAAATTTATGACCAAATTTCTCAAGAGTAAATATATGTAATTTTCCTGCCATTGATTATTCCTCTTGCTTTATGTTCTTGCAGATTTTGTCCTCATCACCCTACAGTTATATTTGGTCACATCAGGATACTGTGTAAACTATGAATCCAATCCTATGAAAGCTGAATAATGACAGTGGAACTCTAAATGCAGGCATGAAGTAGAAGTGAGGTTTCAGTATCAATCTGACTAAAGTTTAGAAATCAAATAAAAACCAAGTTGAAGAAGTAGATCCTGCCTTGCATTTATGATTATATAAGAGGAGAAGGAGAATGGACATGGTGCCCATCTCCACAAGCAGCGGACAAAGAAGTAACATGGAATGGTTTACTTTGTTTCCATTGAGATCATCTGAGTGACTACGATCATGGGACTAAAGACTGACAAATGGTGACTGTGATGAATTTCACTCTTTGTGTCTGTGCTCAAATCATGTGAAGAGACAAGCACCAGAATCTATGCTGGACACTGAAAAATTCTAGGGGAATAAATTGATTTTTCTTCTTTTGCTTTTTCTATCCAGTTTTAGGACTATTGAACAATGGGATTTTAGTTAATAGTCTAATGTTAGGTTTTCTGGGTTTTTTTTCCCCCAGCAAATTTATACAGAATGAAAAAAGAATTAAGCTGGATCTCTGGAACCACTACTGCTGCCAAGGGCTGCATTTAGTGTATCACATGATGAAGTGTAACAGGTACTTCTCTGTCTAAATTTCCTCTGTAAGAAATGGCAAAAGCCATGTTGTTCATCTGGGCTCCTTCACCTTGTAACTTATGTTAACGACCATGTTGTCACACAATATTTTAGCTATTATTAGAAAGGCATAGCCTTATCAAGGGGAAATACCAAGTTGACCATTACAGGTCATGTTTTGCCATTATTTTAAAGAATGTATTTTGATTAATTCTTTTTGTTTTTTATTTACTGTTTATAACTGATGTGGAAATTGCATAATGAACAATGTTTTCAGATTTTATAAATAGGAAATTATGCATAGATATCCTTATATATAAGGGAAAAATAGTTTTCCTATATTTTTTTAATCAGTCATGTAGAAAAAGCAGCTTGAATTTAGGGCTTCATAAAACTGTTACCTGAGTTCTGAGTTTAATCATATCAGCTTCCATCTGGGAGTTGGATTCATTTAGTTCTTTGATTTCTTCATCTAACTGTTTAATTTCTTCATCATTTTCTATACCTGTGTGACATAAAAATAAAAGGGGTGTTAAAATAATTAAGGTTTAAATCAGAGTTCAGTGAATTAATTATTTCCATATTTTAAAATCAATTTATTTCTAGCAAAAAAGGAAGCATTCTTCAAACTTTTATTCTGCAGTTAAAAAGAAGTATTTTCAGCTACTTTTCCTTTCAAAATTGCAGCAATTCTCCAGTGAAAATCTTGAAAATGCCTGAAGAATCAAAAGGACCTTTAACTTTATATACACTCATTTAACTTTATATTATAAGAAATGTACCTGCAGCAACAAATTTTGCTCCACTGTCATGTGTAATTTATTTAAAGAGTGTGTACACTTACAGATCTTCTGAAGGAAAGTAAAAAACCTTAACATGGTAATCTCTTCATATTACAGCATTATCAAGAGAACCTGTAACTAATTCAGACTTTTTTTTCTCAACGAAGAGAAATTTTGTTGATGTACTGGGATATGTTGTGATTCTGCAGTTGTTTTTAATGCTTGATGAAGGCTCAGAATGGTTCATGAAGGGTTCAGAAGGGTGTTGTTAAATAACAATATATAGAGTAATTTTAAAATGGAAGTGCTTTCTTACATTTTGGGACATAAATATTAAAAACAACAGAATTTTAAAGGTATCTGTATTTCTAAGAATTCAGACAGGAATAAATTGTAACAGTTTAATTTATTTATCCTTATAATTATTAGAACAAAGCATAAAATAATCTTGGGAAGAGACAGATCTGTCTTTTTTCAAGTCAAAGAGTGAATATCTATAGGCAGAGAAACTGGTGTTCCCACTCTCCTTCTTCTGCTGGTGTGAATCTTTCACACCTTTCCCCACAGTGCCTGACTCTGATAGGAACAATGTCAGAGAATTATAGAATGGGCTGGGTTGGAAAGGACCTTGGAGATTATCTAGTTTCAACCCCTCTGCCATGGGCTGGGACACCTTTCACTAGATTAGGTTTCTCAGGGCCCCATCCAGCCTGGCCTGAAACACTTCCAGGAATGGGGCATTCACAGCTTCTCTGGACAATCTGTTTCAGTGTCTCACCACTCTCCCAGTAAAGAGTATTTTCTAATATCCAATCTAAACCTACTCTCTTGCAGTTTGAAGCTCTTTCCCTTTTGTCCTGTCACTATGTGCCCTTGTAAAAAGTCCCTCTCCATCTTTGTTGTAGGATCATTTCAGGTACTGGAAGGCTGCAACTGGGTCACCTCAAGTCCTTCTCTTTTCCAGGCTGAATAAAGCCAATTCTCTCAGCCTTTCTTCACAGCAGAGCTGCTCCATCCCTCTGATCATCTTGGTGGTCTCTTCTGGATTTGCTCCAACAGGTCCATGTCCTTCCTGTGCTGGGGACCCCAGGGCTGGATGCAGCACTGCAGGTGGGGTCTCACCAGAGCAGAGGGGCAGAATCCCCTCCCCACACTGCCTCTGATGCAGCCCAGGGCACATTTGGCTCTCCAGGCTGCGAGGGCATAGGGCTGGGTCATGCCCAGCCTTCACCCACAGCACCCCCAAATCCTTCTCGCTCTGGATCTGCTCATCCCCAGCCTGTGTTGACACTGGGGGTTGCCCTGACACAGGTGCAGCACCTTGCTCATGGTTAAACCTCAAGAGATTCCCATGGGCCACTTCTCCAGGTCCCTCTGGATGGCATCTTGTCCTTCAGGAGTGTCACTGCACCACAGCTTGGTGTCATCTGCAAATTTGCTGAGGGTGCACCCGATCCATTTGTCTTTGTCATTAATGCAGATATTAAATAACACTAGTCCCAGAACAGACCCCTAAGGGACAACACTTGTCACTGATATCCATTGGGACACTGAGCCATTGACCACTACCCTCTGGATGTGACAATCCAACCAATTCCTTATTCACCTAACACTGCACCCATCAAATCTGTCTCCAATTCAGAGAGAAACATGATGTGCGAGGCCATGGCTGTGGCTTTATAGAAGTCCAGGTAAGTGACATCTGTAGCTCTTCCCTTGTCCATTGATGTAGTCACCCAATCATAGAAGTCCACTGGGTTGCTCAGGCAGGCCATATGTCCAAGTAGCCAAAATATCCACATATTACTCCTTAAGGCATGGCAGATACTTATAGTTTTCAGGACTACCCAGGTTGTAGAGAAAATAACATCCAGATCTTTCACTCTCTGGTTACAAACTCTTGAACAAAGACAGCCACTGCTTTCTCCAGCTGTGCGGGCTGTGTGGGCTGAGGTACCTCCTGCACCGTGTTCAAATGCTCTGTGGCTCTAAATGCAGTTAACACCAACAGTTAAGAAGGCATGCATTGTCACAGACTAAGTGACTACATAGTTTTCCAAAAAAACTCAGAACCTGGGGGACTCCCAGACAAGTCTTTATCATATTACTTAGTTGAACTGAAGCACCTACATTTTGCTTTTACTGCACTTCAACTACCAAGCTACTATCCTTTCATCCAAGGTACTTTCATAATCCTCCCTGCAACTCAAGGTTCCCAGGAAGAATTGCAGACTACTGGAGCTGAAATGGCACAAAGCCATCTCCATCAGCCAGACGTTAAAGAGCAATAGGTCCAAATGAATTCAAGGGAGCTCAGGAGGAATTGACATTCTGGAAATAAACCCTTTTTCTCTTCTGAATCTTGCAACAATATAAGACTATCTCCCTTTGATGAATGAAATGTGAACCAGCAAATTATAATGGTATATTCTACTTCGAAATATTTTAGTTTTAGATTTATATGGACATAACTCAATCTGACTGCTCTACTCCTGGCTCAGGTTTCCAGAGCATAAGACCTGGTTTCACTTCTACTGACAGCGAATTCACAATTTATATAGAGTGGATTTATACATGTAGGAAAAAAGGCAATAGAGTAACAGTAACTTTAGTTTACAGAGAATTAGTATTTAAGAACGTAATGATTAAAAATTTACCATTACTGGCCCGCTGCTTTATTGTTAGCATTTGTTCTCCAGACAGCTTTGCTTTCTTCATTGCTGAAGTAGCTCTAGGGCATCCTGATAAACTAAGAACAGTAAAGAGCCTGTTAATTTTGACAGGTCATTGAAAAGAAATCTGTAATCCAAACCTGTAATAAAAACAGTATTGGAGACATAGTTTATCTTCACTGCCTAGCATTGACAGAGTGCACTAGTCTGAAAAAAGAAAGGACTTACGAGTAGTGATTTCATTGTTTTGTTTTTCTTCCAAATTCATTTTGCATAGACAGCTAATACAGAAGTCAGATATACAGTTCAATTTTCTTAAGACAAAATAATTTTAATAAAATGTTTTATTTTAAAAGCAGTTATTGTCTAAATACTCCCACTTGAATTTACGTGTCCCTGCTCTGAACTTCCACCCTTTTTTGATTCAAATGTTCAAACATGGAACTGAATGCTGACAGAAGAGGACATGAAGTACCTCTCACATCCAAATGACTAGCTCTTATAAACTGCTTTTCTTTGTGAATATCACCTACTGAGCTAGCTAAACTGCACTTTTCTAAATTTTTTATTAAAATGGCAGTAACTATGTGTTGGCTTTTTGTTGGAGCCCAAGGAGAGTAATTCCAGTAAAAATGACCTTGTTTTAATGGGTGATATATATGTCTTATAATGAGTATTTGTAACATTTATGGATGTACCTTGAGTTATCTCTTCTCTCTCACATTGCCAAAATATTAAGCTTTTTAATTACATTGTACAAAACAGTTTGAGAGCCAACACAGTCTTAGCAGGCTTTATTGTAAAAATGAAAATACAGATCAGACAGTGCTCAGTATTTAACAAATAATGGTACACCGAACTACCCCCTTTTTCCAAAATTACCTCTTTTATGTAGTTGCACTATTGCAGATAAGAGAAAATACAGATTCAATCTAATTTAATGATGGAAAGCTATAATCTTATTCTGAGGAAGCTTTAGCTTTAGTGAAGGGAATTTGGAAGCTTGCTGAACAATTTCCTGTTGCCTCAACATTTCAGTTTTCATAGCCATGCAAACTGAGTAACGTATGCGCTTTTCAATCCATACAGGCACATTTATATTTCCTCTCCAGATCCAAAGGAAGACTTTTTTTAACCTTGCACATTTTTAATTGTGCAAGTCAGATTCAAATGTATTCAAATCTACAAGTAATCACTCTGTAATATGGAGGAAAGTGGTGTCTTTGATTAAAAGCATTCCTTTAAGTAAAGATGCAACTTCCCTCTAAATAAAGTCCTCTAATTTAGGTACAGTGTTTGATTACTGAAAACGTTTCTCTGAAAAGCCTGAACTACTATTATCAAGTGCAGTCATACAAAAAAGGTTTGCTCTTAGGAAAATATATTAAAAATTATTTTCTCAGCGAAAGAATCTGTGTTCAACATTTTATACAGCTTTGTGACTAAGAAGATGTATAATAATACTAGTAGTATCAAGAAATGGCATGACCTAGTAGCTTTTGGCTGTAGCCTAGTTGGTAGGATGCCAAATTACTACTCCAAGGTCTGCTATGGACTCAGTGTGTGACTGTAAACAACTGTTCTCTTGAAGTGTCAAAGGGAGCCTTGAAGACAATTAAGGAGAGGATTTGGTGTCTTGGGAAAAAATGTTGGCACAGAGAAAGAAATGGGATAACAGTTTATGCAAAGTTTCTGCATCATTTCACTGACTTCAGTTTTGTAACCTTTCAGTTGATTTAATGAATTTTCTCATATTTTGTCCTCGCTCTTTTTCAGAAGAAGTTAGCATCACTGGGCATAAAAAGAACTGCATTAGTTTACTCTCATCTTGTTCTGTGGCCTTTTCCTCTCTAGAAGTCTTGACTGATGACAACCTCTCAAAATAAAATCAGCCCTCAAACAGCCCATAGGTACAGCATTCAAACAGACCAACAAGAAACCTGGATCCTAGAACATCTGAGCACAGAGAAAAATAATCAAACAAATCAAATTTGTTCAGAAGTGTTAGAAATCTACTGTGTGATTCAGTGTGCCTAAATCCAAATTTTGGAGCCAAGGACCCAATCTTATTCCCAGGCCATGATTCTACACACCAAGTTTTCAAGACTGCCTAAACCTGTAGATATCTTCTCAGCTAGTCTGGAAGATTATCTCTCCTCTGGTGTGCCCAGGGTGCTCCAAGGTGTGCTCTCACCCTGAGGCTCCAGGCACAAGGTTCCATATGTGCAATACTAAGCTTTCCTATTCCACAAAACAGGGTCATTCTAGCTGCCAAACAGCAACTGTCCGTGGCCCATCACCACTGAAGGAGATGTTTTGCTGGGGTAGGCACATATGGAGCACCTATAGCTTGGCTGCAGTTCAGGCACCCTTCTGCCTGAACTGAACCACAAAGATCTGGGTGCTGTGCTCCATCCTTGCTGCTGGAACTGTTGGAGAATCCTTCTGCATGGATTATCTACCTTCTTCTGGAGACACCCAGATGAATAATGAATTAGTGAGGGGAAAGGCAAAGGGCTGCCTATTTTTTGGGCATACTAATGAGGATGCAGAAGGTTTCCACATTCTGTAGCCAGACTACTTTTCTTCTAACCCACTGATGATCTAATATGTACAGACAGAGAAGGGCTATGGCCGAAATGGTTTTTTTGCAATACATCTGAATGCCTAATACATAAGTTTCCTCTTTTTGCTTCCCCAGTCCTTAAATGCACAAGTTTAACTTGTGCATCATGCACCTTTATAACTACCTTTAGCTTGTAACGTGTCTGTCCTTAGAAGAGGCCAAGAATGAACATATGGTCCTAAATTTTCCAGTGGCTTTATGCAATTTAAGAAAACATTCAAAATTCCCAAAGGTATCCTGCTCACCACAGAGGAAGATGCCAAAGCCAGACCATGCCATTGTCTTCCTCTGCAGATCTTTTCTGGCAAATCTGTCTCGTCATTAATTATATATTGTATTGTACGCAGATGAGCTCACTTTCCTGAGCCAGGCACTTTCAGTTCCAGTGAAGTAGATACCAAGTTAGTAACTTAAATTAATAGTATTGACTTCTACTACAGTTTGTTTAACTTACCTAAATTCTTCAGAAATTAGTTAGTCAAAGATAGCAATGTGCACCCCTTTTGCTTTGCTCTGCTCTTGATTAAGTTACCTAAAACTGTTTTAAGTAATTAAAAAGTAAATTAGGACTTTTAGAATAAGCTTCTACACTGCAAGGACATTATACCTCTTATCTTATTGACTACATTTACTTCTACTGAAGGCAACCGCTCTATGAATGAGAACAGCCAAAAAAACTCAAGATATATGGGAAGATGATGAAGAACAAGGTGAAGGCAGTGCTGCACCAAAAGTGGGCTGTTGTACAAAGGCTGAACCCTACAGAAGCGTAAAGTTAACCAAAAAGCTTGAATTGAGATCCCAGTGAGACTGAGAGTTGCTTGAGATTTCTAGAAGACTGGGAGTAGAAGGAGACAGAAGGACAGAAGGAGATAGGAGTAGATACGCTTTTATTTTTTTCCTGTGACTGGCAAACAAAAGAATACAAGTGAAAGCTATTGCAGTGCTGTAAGAGTTACACAATACACACTTTAAATATCTAAGAAATGAAAAAAGACTATGAGAAATATCTAGGTAGTAGTTTTGTTAAGGATAATACTTATTCTCACATTAAGTATGCTATGAAGCTGTACTGGGGAAGGTTGAGGTTGGATATTAGGAAAAGGTTCTTCACCCAGAGGGTGGTTGGGCAATGGAACAGGCTCCTCAGGGAAGTGGTCACAGCCTGATGGAGTTCAAGAAGTGTTTGGACAATACTCTCAGGCATCTGATGTGATTCTTGGGTCTGGACTTCAATGATCCTTGTGGGTCCCTTCCAACTCAGGATATTCTATTATTAAGTTTGAAGCCTTTACAGTTGATGTTTGTCATAGGTTTTCAAACTTTACACTGACTTTTACACAATTCTGCAGCTTATTCATTCCAGCAAAGAATTAGTATAATTAATCACAGTTATCTCACTTGCTCCTGCCATTATTCTCATTCACACAAGAAATCAGAAAAACATCTAAACAGTTGAATTATATAAACATATAAAGTTGAGTATTCTTTCCATAATAAAAATTAGTTAGGTTTTCTAACAACATTGCTGGGGTACTGCTGTAATAAATTCAGTATAAACATACCAAACCATGAACTATCTCTGTCAGACTCTGGATGCCACAGGGCTTGAAGCAACAGCATTTTGGTGGGACTGTGAGAAGCACCAGCAACCAAATCCGGACTCCCTCTGAGTTTCTGATTCACCAAGAGCTGTGAGTCTCTGCTGTATCAACAACCAGATGACCATCAGCACCTTCTTTTGTTGGGATGCAATGTGTCTTGGCTCTTGATAAATTTCTACTGCTGGGCTTAACCTCTAATTTAAGAAAGCAAAGTACTGTCTGGCACATCATCCTAGAAAACCACCCTCTGCCATAACTTACAAAATACTATAAAGACTGGAGGGTGATTGTATCTATTAGAGTTGAATGTAAAGTGAAGAATGAATTTTCTTTCTGGTTTAGCACTGTTATCTTACTGCAACCAGTGCCTCGCCATATATTCAGTGGATTTGGAAATATGGTGAAATTTGTTCAAAAATAAAATGAAAATTAGTGGGGGAAAAAAGTTTTAAAGGAGTTTTTAGGTAGTGTTCAGTGCACATTTACCAAGAAATTTAGTTTAAAAATAAATGAATGTGGGCTAAAATCCTGAACTGTTTCAAGAATGTAATTGCACTGTCTTCAGGGATGCAAACAAAACAACAGAGGCCACCAGAGTGAAGGATCATTGATCAAGTGGAGCAATTGTCTGGGTGACCAATTTTAGTTATCTGGGTTCCAGCTGTGTGCTAAATATATTTTTTTCCTCAGCAGACAGAGGCAGTTTAGTCCCTCTTGAAGTTGCAGGATTTGCACTTGGCTTTTCAAGTGAAGAAAACAATTTCCAAAGACAGAAATAGGTATATGGGAAAGGAGGAGATAAAGGTCAAATGAACCACAACTTTTATATTTGGTATGTCAAGTGTTGAAATTTACAAAGAAAGAAATAACAGGGTGTAAAGAAACCAGAGCCTCAACCTGGAGTACCCAAAAAGCATCCTGAGGACAAATTTTATGAACCCTGCAAGATGTTTATAGATTCACTACCACAATGATTTTTCAAAAAGAAAATGAAACACTTCTCTTGTTTATTAAAAATAGCATTGTCTATAGACTAGAGAAAGGAACAAGTCACTTTCAAGGGACCTCTTTTAACTAGAGATATATTCAAAACAAGCCCCAGATGTAAATCCTTTTGAAATTCAGGGAAATACAGATCACAGTGAGAATGACTGTTTTATTTTGTTAATGGCTGAAACCTTACTTTTACACTAAGCTCCTCAACTATTTGATAATGTTTGAAATTCAAGTTAAGAGATCAAACTCAGTGATCAAAGTAGCCCATTCCTTAGTTTAATATTAAATCCATGAACCACTCTTTTTTTTTCTGTGTTGAAGGGTATCAGCTTTAGGGACTTCCTTATTCCCATGAGTAAATTCTGCTACACACCTTAAAGGATGAAATAGTCTATGCACAACTCCAGCAGAGATAAAAGGAGCCCTCCCTAAACCAGCACTCATTTTTATTTACATTCAAGGATGATTGGCTTTTCCCCAGGTTCTTACTGAGATGTGAAGCAAAGGGAATCCAGGAGAGAGGTTCTGCAAACAAGGTAGTTTTGTTTTCATGGAGATTGCTGTGACTCACAGAGGAATCTCTTCTCCCCTCACAACCCCAGCTGCCTTTGTGTGGTGTTGGGTGTCAGAAAATAATCATCTGTTCAGCTCAGTTTCAGAATTCTTCATTGGAAAAGAACGATTTTTATTAATGTGGCCTTTTGTAGGTCTTGTTTCCTGGCTAAAGCTTTTTGTTTCGTTTGTTTGGTTGTTTGATCGGGACTTTCGTTTTGTTTTGGGGTTTTTTTGGGCACATTTACTCACACCTGAATGCTTGCTGTTAAAAACTTCAATTTTGAATCAGGAGGGAAATCTAAGTTAAAAATACTAAAAGCTTGATGCAATGTGGAAAGTGACAGCTCCTAATTCAAGTTGTTTTCCAAAGATGATGAGGAAAGTAGCTGAGATTTTATTCTGTTCAAATAAATCTTTGCTTCAGAAGTAAGAGAAATCAAACCACAAACCAAATGGATAAAAAATATAGCAATTATGATTAAAACAAAATGAAAGCTTTTCAAAATTATTTTAATCATATCTGATCCTTGTTTCAGAAAAAACTTTCTGGAAAGAACTATGTTCTTATTTCAGCAGGGGGAGGGTTGAATTAGCATTAAAATCTGGTCAGTCAGAGGCACCAAATGGACATCAAGAGATAATCAAGGCCACCCAGAAGAAGAGAATGTATTTGGGGTTTTTTACTGGAGATTTAAAAGGTAAGGTAGTGTTATAATTTAATTATGCCTATCCCTCATAACAAAAGAACAAAGAAGGCATCAGGTAAGAAAAATAGGAATTATGCAGAAATGTTAACATGGCAAAGCTGAAAGAAAAGGCCTTGAGAGCCGACTCAATTTGAAAGGAATCCCCCTGGGGCATAAATATACACCAGAAAAAGGATTAATGAATCTTGAAATGCTGGAACTTTAATAAGAGCACTGCCAAAGATGCCCTTCAGCTGGGCACAGTAGTCCCTTGGCAAATTTACACCATATTTAGTTAACTGAGGCTGCTTAGTCAGCAAAGAGGCTTTGTGGGTGGGCTTCTCACACGTGTTAATGAGCTTTAAAGACCTGTACCATCCCTGAAGAGGGAAGGAGGTTTGGCTCTTGCCCAATGTGTAACAACTGTTCCAAAATCTCTCATTTATTCCTTGGTGAGTGAGTACCCACTGCAGCACATTACATGACTTACAGGTGGCCCCAGCACTAACCCATGCACTTAATGGGGCACAACTGAGTGCCCCAGGCTGGGGGCTGGCTTCTGCAAAGCTGATCAGCCTCTCTCCTGTCAGGTAACTGCCCACAACAGGACAGGTGACCTGAAGACCACTGGATTTACTGGGCTGTTGAATAGGAAGAAAGGTTGAGACTTCCCTGTGCATAAATACGTAAGGGGTATGCTTAGCTACACACCTCTGATTAGTGTAGTGCTCTTAGGTGGCTGAAAGTTTCATGTGATCTATTTAGTGACCAAGTACAGCTCACTTTGGCTCTTAAAATGAAGCACAATTTCTATAAACACTTTGTATAGACAGCAAGGAGAAAACTGTATTTCAAGAGGAAAATTATTCCCTCCTGAAAACTAAAAAGTCATCCTGTATTCTCTGCTTTTTTATGAGCTATGTCTGGAATGAGGACAAGAAGACTTATAACCAGACAGCTTCTGCTAAGTGCCTGAAATCAAGGAGGTGTCACATTGCAAACACCTGTACAATTGCTGTCTGCTGCAATTTGTCAGCTCTGCTAAGCAAAATTATTTTTCTTGTTTATATTGTGCAGTCTGCTTTTTCTAATATGGATTTCATATTATTTTCTCTGTGACTTTCCCAAGGTAAGTAAACCTCTTAAGTCCTTTTAGATTATCTTACAATCAAGAGCCTTCCAGTTTAACAAATGGTATGTCTGATTAAAATGCTATTCCATCCTTCTTCCAGCTTGTAATTAAAAGAGCTGGCAGAACTATCTGCAAAGGGCCTCTTTCAACAACCAGGTTCTGCATTTAGTCACTTCTAACTGTTGCCATATTTTAACTGATCTGACCGAAATTTTCAGTGGTAACTCTCAGGCCAGGCTCTTTTATTTTTCCCAAATGTCATAGGAAAAATATTTATATTTCTCAGACTATACTTCTATACCACTGTTTTGTCCATATACATTATTTTGTCCCTGCTGAGGAGAACAAAGAAGTCCAAATAATTCTGTGAGTAACTCTTATCTGTCCGTGAACTGGAGCAGGAAATGACATTTCATGGGGTGTTGCTCTGAGTTTAGAGATGCATTCTGCTGTCCTGAGGAAAACAAAAGTAGGTTGGGCAGAGCTATAAGCCTCTGATAGACTGTCCATTGGACATGCTGAGTGGATGTGAGTTAGTATTTAGCATCAGACCCTCCATGAACTTTGTGTGTATAAGTGAGAGCCTTTCCTGCCACCAGCCCTGTTCAGGATGGAGCAGAATGTTGCTGGAAGCAACACCTGAGACTGCCTGTCCTGTTCTGCCAGTACACCAACTACAGCAAATGCTGGGGACTGAGAAGCTCAGGACTAGGATGACTGAACAGGAGTCACAGGGACTGAGAAGGGAAGAGGGCCAGAACACTACTGTAGGAAAGAAAGAGGATGGGAAGAGGAAGGTGGTTTACATTGAAAAGTGGTGGTTTAGGTCAAAAAGTGGTTTAGGAAGACCCTTTTCCTTAAAGGTCAACACAAAATTACTAAGTAAAAAAAATCGTTTGCACTGCAGAACCCAGCACACAGAATTTAATTTTTTTCTTTATGTATATTATTATTGCATTTAATTGCCACATTTCTTTCCTTGTCTTCTTGGAAATGTCAATGCACTTCTGTGCCTGTCATCTTTTAATGATGCCATCATGATGATGCTTATCATTGTCAGTTGTAGCTACTGTTAAATGCAGTGAATTTGGTTATTTCTTCTGTACTCTTGATGTAAGATGTTCTCCTGCTGAATTGCAATGTACAGCTTGTAGGAAAAACTAAGAGATGGGAAACAGCAAAATAAATCAATGGCAGAGAGGGGACAGGCAGATTAAGACTAAATGAACAAACACCCTAAACAACTTAAAAAGCCTACTAAAGAAAAAGTAAAACTGTGAGAACTAAGAGCAAATTAATTTTGACACAAATGTGGCACTCTGTTAACTTACTAGGGCAACTAATAAAATCATGGACAAGAGTTGACCTGACAAGAGACCTGGCTAGAAATAGATGCAATCAAATACTTTAATGCATTGCATATTCAGAGCTTCTTACAAATCTGGAGTTTGACAGTATTTATGTTTCATAAATAGAAAAAAATATTTCTCTCTGCAAGGCTTTTACCATTTTCTTTGTATAGCACAGTAACACCTTTCAAAAGATATTGCTGGACATAACTCCTGACAAATAGGAAGCTTTGAGGACCTTGAGAATTCAGCTGGCAGTTTGGATCCTTTGTATTTTAAAGGATGCTTGCAACTGGCTTAACTGTGAGCTTCTGGGTCTACTGAAAACCAAACGAGAAGTGGACCAGAGATGGAAAAGTGGGCAAATACCCACTGGGAATGACAAGGCTGTAGCTAGGAGATGCAGAGATGCAGCTGGAATAGCAAAAGCTCAGCTCAAATTGAAACTGGCTAAAAATGTCAAAAAACTCCAAGAAATGGTTGTTTAGGTACATAGAGAGCAAGTAGAAACAGAAGGAAAATATTGGCCCACTATTATATGGGAGAGGTGAATTAGTTACCAGCAATGCAGAAAAGGCAGCGGTTCTTGATATTTCCTTCACATCTGTCTTTACCAACACTGCTGGGCCCCAGGCCTTGGGAAC
This sequence comes from Peucedramus taeniatus, assembly GCA_013400575.1. Lineage (NCBI taxonomy): Eukaryota > Metazoa > Chordata > Aves > Passeriformes > Fringillidae > Peucedramus > Peucedramus taeniatus. Next base: position 32,975 of record WBNO01007582.1, on the reverse strand, counting down.
AAAATTCCAGGTTGATGCAAACACAGACTGACCATCACTGATGGAAGAGCTTCAAGTGGCAAGAGGAGCTTGCCACTACAAATCCATGGGCCCCTGGCATTGCTCTCCTGAGGGTGGGAGGAGTGCTGGCTGATATCGTTGCAAGCCTTTTCATAATCTTTGAGAAGTTGTGGAGATCAGGGGATGTCACTGGAAGAGAGATAGTAGCAACCCCACCTACAAGAGGGGCTTGAAGGAAGATCTACAGGCTCTTTAGCCTTATTTCAGTCTCTGGGAAAGTTATGGAATGAATCCTCCTGGGGGCTATCAAAAGTCAGATGAAGCACATGATTGGGGAATGCCAGCATAGATTGACCAAGGGCCAGCTGTGCTTGACAAACCTGCAAAAGCACATTTTCTTTTTGTGACAAAGTAACCTGCTTGGTTGATTAGGAGTGGGGTGTGTGGTGAGCAGTGGACATTGTCTGCCTGGATTTCTCCAAGGCTTTTGATATGGTTTTCCATGGCCACCTCCTAGAGAAACAGGTAATGGTCTGGACAAGTGGTCTGTGTAGTGGGTGGGAAACTGGCTGAGAGGTTGCACACAGGGTGGTGGTAAACAGCTCCTCAAACTGGCAACCTGCCACAAGTGGGGTCTCCCAGGGATCCATACTGGGCCCAACCCTGTTTGCAATCTTCATTAGTGATCTGAACAACAGGATCAAGTGTATCCTGATGAAGTTTGACAACGATACCAAACTGAGTAGGGAAGTGAAATCTTTGGAAGGGAAAGTCACACTGCAGGAAGACCTGGATAGGCTGGGAGAGTGGGCTGACAAGAACCTTAGGAAGTTCAACCAAAACAATTGTAAGGTCTTGCACCTGGGAAAATATTCAGGAGGGCAGCACAGGCTGGGACCTACCTGTCTGTGGAAAGGGACCTGGGGGTCCTGGGGATGACAAGCCCAGTGTGAGTGAGTGGTGCTGCTGTGACACACAGAGCCAGCAGGGCTCTGGGCTGCATCAACAAGGGCATCTCCACAGGGACACAGAATCTGTCATTGTCCCACTCAGTGCCTGTCAGGCCACACCTGGAACGCAGCGCTCGGTTTAGGCTCAGACTGTGCAAGATATGGACAGGCTGGAGAGCCATTGCTCTAATGATAAGTAATTTTTATAATTACAAAATTTTTAATAACAATACTTAATGCTAAGTATTATGTTTTTAAATGCTGAAGCTGAGAAATGCTGCTGTTAAGACAGGATATGACTTCAGGCAAATATTGAAAGCTCTACAACAATTAATGAAAAATTTGCAGCCACTAGCCTGTGTTTTGAAAAGCATCTGTATTACAGAGCTACTGCCTCTTTGGGGGCACCCACCCTAGATAAACCCTGGGGTGAGATGCTGTTCTATGGTCCTGAGCACCAGGAGGTTTGACTGTAGGTGGTATTTGCAAATCTTCCCTTCAGAATCTGAGGATGATCACAGAGGATTTTTATGCAGTATCTATTTCTAGCAAAGCATATTTAATAAGAAAAAGGATCTGCATATGAAAAATCTACATCTCCAACCTTCTTCCTTCACGTTTGTCATCTCCTAAATGCTTTGAGTGTTTGAGAACTTAGAGGTCCTCTGAGGTTTCATGTGAGTGTAGGTATCAGACAGCTTCCAGAAAGCAGCTGCAGAGGGCAGCTCCTGTCTTGAGTTCCTGAGTGGTTTTTTTTGTTCTTTGTTGTAGTTTTTTTTTGTTTGTTTGTTTGTTTTGGTTTTTTTTTTGTGTGTGTGTTTTTTTGTGTTTTTTTGGTTGATTTTTTTTTTGGTCTTCTCCTCTTTTCATAATCTGTCTGTTCCCATGATTAGCAATGCAGTTGTGCAACTCAGAGCTATGACCAACATAGAATTTTTGGAGGAAACAACACTGACAGTGCTCCTTCACCTTGGGACGTGCATGTGTGGTAATGGTTGAACTGAGTGAACTTCTGTGGGCTTTCTGACAGCCTCACCATTAACTAAACCTTCCTATGCATATAGTGGATAGCCTGTAACAAGTGTCATATGTAATAATCTCCCATAACCACTTGATAATTTCTACATACATTCCTTCAGAAGGGAAAAGGCAGTGGATGATGTCCACTTCTTCCCCCCAGCACATCTAGACATTCTGCAAACACAGTGAGTGGCATGCCCTTGCTGCTCAAATACAAATCCTGTTTTTTTATGGATCTTGGAGTCCTACTGTCCTCAGCAAGGACACAGGTTCACTAAAGAAAAATTACCCTTCTCTGTGCTTTCATCTCTATTTAGCATTAGCTTGTTAATGGGAAAAATGTTTCTAATTTGATCATCTCTTGTATATTAAAGCTCTACTAAAATCTTTTTGTACTGGCTTTGGCTGGAATAGAGTTCATTTTCTTGAGACTAATTGGTATGAGGCTGTGTTTTTGATTTGTGCTTGAAACAGCGTGGATAATTCAGGGATGTTTTCCTTACTGCTGAGGAGTACTCACACAGAGTCAAGGCCTTTTCTACTTCTCACCCCACCTCACCATTGGTGGGGCTGGGGGTGCACAAGTACAGAGCTGGGTGGGGACACAGCTGAGACACCTGATCCAAACTGACCCAAGGGATATCCTACAACATATGGTGTCATGCTCAGTATACAGAGTTGGGGGAAGAAGAAGAAGGAGGAAGGGGGGGACACTTGGAGTGATAGTGTTTGTCTTCCCAAGACACCATTGCTTGAGCCTCTCCTGGGGATGTCTGAACACCTGACTGCCCTTGGGAAGCAGTGAATTAATTCCTTGTTTTGCTTTGCTTGTGAGTGTGACTTTTTCTTTACCTATTAATCTCCACCTATAAGTTTTCTCACTTTCACATTTCAGATTCACTCCCCCATGCTGCTGGAAGGGAACAAGCAACTCTGTGGGGTGAGGTCCCAACTTAAACCACAACAGTTTTCCTTAGTAAAGGGAATTTAAAAGCTACATTAATGTGTTTGAAATGGGTGAACACTGATGTAAATGAAACTGAGCTGAAGATGGGAGCAAGAACACAGTTTTTGATCTGAAAAGGCATTTCTGCAGGTAATTTCCACTGAAGTCAGCACAACCACATTCCCTCTCTGTGCTAAGGAGCAGGGTTGCTAAATCCAAGTATATTCTGAGAAAGTCCCCACTGATCACAGCACTAGAAATTATGCCATCCATGAAAATCTTCTTAAATCAAATATAGGGATGTAAGGGTCTGTTCAAGAACTAAACTGCAAAGCTACAGTATAATAAGCAATTTACATTTCATTATAACCTATTTAATTTATCTATCTACTGATTCCATGCTTACATGCCTTCCAATTCATTTTCATACAGCTGATAGGTCACCTAATTTCACACTGGCCTCTCTTCCTAGCAGAGGCTCCTTTTTGAAGCATAGCACACTTAATCCTATGCTTCAAGTTCCTCCTGATAACTCTCTGTTTCCATTATTTCCTAATGCAAGCTCCTTGACAAAATAAAATTATTCACAGACATTTCTGTGAACAGGCAATGAAATGTTGAAAAACAGAAACTTTTGTTGGTACCTTTGATCATAGGGTAGGGTTCAAAATTCACTGAAATTTATTATTCTTTCATTGGCTACTTAATTCTGCTTCATAAGTGTGAATGTAGGAATACACATACATTTAAATTCCATACTACATACCAGTTGGAGAAGGTCTTCATTGATTTACCAGCCCTTGTGGATCATCTCCAGTGTCCACTGATACCAGTGCAATGTGTACAATGTCAACAGCTCTAAGAAATCTTTACCTGAAAAAGGTCTTTCCTAATATATATTTGATAAATTCAACAGCTGGCATCATTTTCACAAGCCAGTGTGCTGTTCATTTCTAAAGTATTACAGCTGTTTAAATAACAGCATATTAACAGCTATCTACAAATGGCAAAATATAAAAATACTGGAGAAGACATAAAGGACAACTACACATGCAATAAATGTATATATACATGCTTAGAGAAGTCTGCCAATAGAAAAATATTTCCACTTGGGAGGAAAAAAATCCTAATAGGAGAACAACAAAGTGTTCTGGCAAAAATGAAGACTAACTCCTCCTTCCTGAGGAGCTTTTACTGGCTGAGTTAAAGGCCACAGCCCTCCTTTCCTCCCATGCATGCTGAAACCAGCTCTACCTGCAAAAGAATGTCCATGAGTGTAGTCTCACTGTGTAAACAGGCACAGCATTGCTTCTCTTCAGAAGGTGAGAATTTGAGATTCACAGCCGTGGCTGTATAGCAAAATGTTATTAGCAGTAGAAGATGAGACCACAGTCTGTTAGAATGGATACATGTGAAGTGAGGGACTTAACCTGAAGTGATTTTATCCTTATGCAAGAAAACAGAGAGTCTGTGATTTAGGTGGGATTGAGCTCCAGATTATGACACCTGGGTTTAAACATCTGCATGGGAACTATGTGTCAAAGCTGCCATGGAGCTTTGGGGCCTGTTCCTTTAACAAGACCAGCACCCCTGTAGATCCCCTGCCAGGCATATTCAGCTCTCGGCTGTCATATTCAAAGAATGGAGTGTCTCACAATTGGCCTATTTTGGCCAACCCAGTACGGCCATACTGCATGCCCTAAGAACACTTCAAATGGCACAAAATACTTGTTTTAGGCAGGGGAAAACACTCCCTTTTGACACACTCAGTGACATTTATGGTACGACTGATTAAAGGCCAGTGTCCACTGAAGTGGACAACTCTCCATGATCCATTGATCCTGGAAGTGGAGTAAATGCATGCTACATCTTGTACATGCAGATTCTTAAGGTAGGTGAACTGTTCTGATGTTCAGTCCTACATTCAGGGTTTGATTCAGTTGTCCATACACAGGCATGAAATGCTATTTGAGAAGATACTTCACTAAGGCTGATAAATATTACACTGGACCTACCTTTCTGAGCAGCAGCTGGAGGCCATATAAGTAACCCAAAGGCATCTAAAATGCCTCCATGTGCTTTTCTTTGTGTGAGCAAATGAACCAACCCCTTTTAACAGCCTTAAGAATTCTACAAGAACTAAAAATATTTTTAAAATAATATGGCTTGTTATTAATATTACCTGCTTATGGAAGCTTCAAGAAGTTGTTCAATTTGCTCACAACTTGGAATACTGGCCCTTTGTTACATCAAGACATTTAAGTAGAATCCATCTACTTCATCAGTCTTTTTAAGCAACCTTTCATCTTGTGGTACTTTCCTCTAACAACAGACCTTTTTGCCCAAAAACTGATCTTATAAGATAAGCCACTTACAAGTCTCTGTTTCTACTTAAGATAGTGATACTAAAAACACACATGGTTGCTTTGTAGCTAAATGCCATATTTAGGTTACTGTATTAGGGTTTTTTTCATTAAAGCATTCCTTAAAAAAATCTCTAGCCACAATTCACTCTTTAAATTATTAAACTTAATATCAGTACATTTCTTTTAGAAGTTAGTTATTCTTGTTGCAAGAATTTTCTCCTTGAAACCATAATTACTATGTGAATACTCCTTGCAAGCAATCTCCCAGTAATTATATTGTACCTTTTAACTAAAGGTAAAAGCATTTCAAAATTTGAATGACAGATCTCGCTGAGTTAAATAAATGTTACACCATAATGAAGAAAGCTGAACTGAAATATAAACACTAATATTGGTATTTTACTGAAATTCAGAAACTTAAACCCACATGCGGTATCTGCATAAATGGTCAGTTTTGCATCTCCTACTTCCTAAAGCCTCTGTGAGCTGCAGGCTGTGTAATACTTTTGGCTACTCAGGTAACACCTCAGGTCAAGGACCAGAATCCCTTCATGGTAGATACCATAAAACATTGAGTAGAAAAACAACTCTGAGCCTAAACAATAAACAGGAACTATGTGCACAAAGTCTGGAGAGGTTGAAGTAAGGATAAGGCTTCTGAGTGAAGCTGTAAAGGATTGTCAAAGAAAGAATCAAAGGAAATAGTTACAGGCAAGAGAAGGAAGAAGCACACTTTTCACCTCTGTATCTAGAACTGACTACAAAACAAGATCAAATTGGTTTAGCTAACTACAGGGTACAGAAGTTCAACTGAGGTCTTCCTGGAGAGGGTGACAAATTAGGGACATCAACTTGACATATTTGAAGTAATAGAGTTCTATATTAGTACTTATATAATAAGAAATTTGCTCTGACATTGTAGTCATTTTCAGGCCTAGCTTTCCAGCCAGAGCTCAAAAAAAATCCTTGTTTCTTCATAATCTAATATCTAAAATGGCAGCAAGTTTTATCCCTAATAGACTGGCCACTTTCTCCTCCTTTTATAAGCTATGAAAAATGTTATCATTGAAGCTCTCGTATTTTTGCCAAATTTATGAAAAATCAAGCTTTGTATTTCTTTTGTCAAATATTTACATTCCATTAGTTTTAAAAAATGTTCTGTATTCTACATATGTTTTTTTCAAGAAACAACAGACATGTTCATTACCAAATGAATAAAAGTGCTTTGATTTTATGGAGCTCTTTCCTAATATTCTTCAGTTCCATGCTCTGATGTTTGAGAATCAAGAATGTGTTTGACATCTCTGAAAATAAGATGGACTCAGATATGTCTTACAATGTCTACCCCAAGGTAATTTTAATTAAATAAAATTACCCCAAGTCCAGAAATGTTCAATAAAGCAATAGGAACTTAGAGTTACTCTCATGCATGATTTTTCCCCTAAAATTTTCTATATATTATAGATTCAAATGCAGGTCTGTATCTGCATATAAAAACTTGCGTGTCTGGATTTCCAGTTACCGACAAATACACGTAAGCAGATTATTTTTTGATGTAATAATGAAATTCAAAAGGAACAAAGAAATGCCATGACATAAAGTCGTATTTTAAATCTGACTTAAATAATAAACATAAGTAAAAAACATAAGTCATAGTTACTCACCTACGATGAGTAAGAAAACTACCACTGACATGTCCTGAGCCATCACATCCTGGTGTTGGACATGACATTCCTTCCGTCTTCACTGACTTCCAAGAGAACTGTGAGCCATTTAGGTACCCATCCTTTTGCCTTTTGGCAGCAAGAGGACACCCTGATGCACTGCGATGGGACGCGTATTTTCCAGTTATATGACCCTGACCATCACAGCCAGGAACTGGACATCTGTATAGCAGATACAGGAGATAAACTTTATTGTCTTGACATTATATACCTGGTAGCCTCTACACAAAGTCAAAATAAACCTGACACGAAAAGGAAAGAATAATCCTACACTGTGGTCGCAAAAGTAGTCAAAATACCCTGTAGTGGGTAAAATTACAAGCAGAACTTTACAATTTGAAGAAAAAAAAGTTCTCTGATAATTTCTAAGGAGGCTAGCCAGTAAGAGGTAGTCACAGCTGCTGACATTATGCAATTGTAAGAAAAGGACTGAGATATGTATTTGAATTGCAGGTGTTTATCACAGTAAATATCACAGTGGAATTGAAATATTTGCTACTGAGCTCTGACCACCAGCAAAATTGTCCATAAAACCCCTATAAGCATAAAATATTATTTACTATAATCCTTGGTACATTTTATTTATATGTATGGAACCCAAAGAAGACTTGTCTGAAGTCTTGAAAATGTCATGTATACACAGTTAGGACGTGCTCAGAGCACCTCATTAGAAATGCTGAGCTCCTTTAACCACTCTTTGAATAGGGGTGATGATATGAAACCATGTGCTGCAGCCCAGAGACCAATGAAGGCAGTTCTGTATTCATCTGATGGTTTTCCTTACTTGGAATCTCCCCACACATTTGCTCTATGTACTGCTCTGTATAGTTTGTATACTAAAATCCAAATAACCAATGTTAGAAAGAACAGGTTGGAATCTTCAAAGTGAAACATTTAAAGAAAATTATGTCTTTTTTTTTTCTCGATGTGTTGCTATGTAACACACGTCCAAACTGAAGGCAAATTACTTCACTGTTTGTGAACTAAAATATTCCTGCAACTCTCCACTGAGGATCTGGTCCTTAATGGTCTAAGCAATCACTGAATCCACCAAGTTCAGTGACTATTGATATCAGAGTGTCTTGCAAGAAGAAACCAAGACCAACAGGTAGGCATTTGTTTCTCTTGCAAACTGCATGAACAATCAGATTTGTTGCAGCAGTCTCATATAAACACTCAGTCGTCTATTCCCATAACTACCTTTATTTAGCATGTATAGTTTGCCTGTAGTATGCAAACGGATTATTCATTTTCAGATTATTCTTCTGAAAATGAAGAATTTAAAACTATTTCTAAATTACAGATGATTGTATCTTTGGCTAATGCTGTATCCTTTGCTGAAACAATCAGTACAGAAACTAGATTTGCTCATATAAATCAATGTGGTCATCTGCCCTTGGGTAACTATCACACAATAACATTTATGCCTTAAAAAACCCTGAAGATATATAAGACCTTATAAAACATACAAAGGCCCTTTGACAATATTTGTTCTCACCTAATTGGCTCTTGGTCTTCTTTGTCTTCCTTGCTTTGTGCTATCCTGATTCCACTTTTCTTTGCTCGTGGACAGCCTGAAAGACTGTGTGAAAGAAAACATTTTAGAATGCAATTTCTCATTCTTGGGTACACTTTACAGGAATACACTTTCTGTCTGAGAAACTGGCAAAATAGGCAATCCTGTCCAGTTTGCACAGTCAAAGCTCAGGTGGATTAAACAAGGAGAGCTGCAGCAGCCACATGAGGGGGGATCCGCGCGTGTGGGTCTGTGATGTAGGACAGGACTGCTGGTGCTGTGCACAACACATACACAGGAACTCCCCCAGGAGTCAGGGAAGGTAGCTCTTAAACCCTCTGCCTAATAATTCCTTCAGCTTACTCAACAGCAGCAGTGGCATCTTTAATAGGAATAGAAGCCAGTGTTTCAGGGCTGAGAGACATTATATCGTCTGTGTCTGAGAGGAATGGAAGAATAGAAAAAACAGGAATATCTCTTCGTTGGACTAAGGAATTCTCTCAGGAGCACATTAGTAACATTATCAAACCTTCCCAAACATCACATAACAGTTCTATAGGATCACTGAATAAAAACATGACAAAGCTCAGAGCTTTCAATGCCTTCCAGAAAAGGGGTTCAAGTGCTCAGAATTCACCCAGACAAAAAGACTTAGTAGAGACAAAGTTATATGTTAGGCTAACCAATGTTACATTTTACTAAAGACTGAGAATGTTGTTTTCAACTACACAAGCTCATCTTCCCTTTGCATCTGAAGAATTCATTATAGAAACCACTTAGTGGACTTGACAATGACCTTAACGGATTTTTAAAGATTTTTTTTAGGTTGTTGTTATCTGAGGATACAAGTATGTCTATCAAAACAATCATGCTTGGTCCTCTATTTAAATGTTATTTCCGTCTTAACTATCCACATGAAAAAAGAAATCCACCAGTAGAACACCTTCAAGTGTTGACACGAGAGAGAAAGAACTGTCACCAAAGAAAAAACTCCCTAGAGAAATAAACAAAATAGAAGATTAAATTTTTGTTTTCAGCATGAGGAAAGGTAGTTGAGTGTTGTGTAGTAGGTCCTGTCTTTGTGAAGAAGAGACAGAAAGAGTGGTAACAAAATTTTCAGTTATTTTGTCATGTCAAAAGCAGTGAGGACTGAGGGGAAGAAGCACAGAAAGAAGTGATGCAATCGCAGACAGAATTCTGTGTTAAAAAATGAATAGACAAAACCAGAGTTTACATGCTGCAAAGTCATAAATAAGTCAATTAAAGAAAGAGAGGAATGCGGGCACAGGATATTGGACATAGTACATTACCTAGAAATTTTTAGTGAGATGTCATGGCTACATCTATAGTGTTAAATAGAAGGGACCTAGAACTGTTGCTTTGACCCAAGACCAGAAAGTTCACATTTGTACAGCTAAACTCTCTATCTCTGTAAAGCAGAACAGCTACACCCATATTGTTTGTAAAGAGCGATCTTGAACTACACTGAGTCCCAAATCATATCTTAGAATTGCCTGCGAGACCATTAGTGGCCCAGGGTCAGTGCCATACCAGGGGTCATGTCACCATTAGTGGAATAGGCGTCTGCACTCTGATACATGGGCCTGTGCCCTCATCCCATTTTCCATTTTCCAGTTTCCATTTTAAATTTAACTATCCATTTTCCTTTTCAAAGCAACCTGCTGTTTATTCCAGCTTGCATAGTCAACACCAAAGTACCATAGTTCTTTGTGTACAAACTAAATCTGAGAAAGCCTGTGCCAATTAACAACAGTTTTCTTCAAAAAATAATGTTGTCTGTTAGAAAGAAGTAGGAGGAAGAAAATTTGGGGAATTCAGAATAAGAGAAAACTGGCTCTGGGGCAAGGGAACCGTTTAGGAACAGGCTGGTTCATTGCCTGACACACAACCTGGTCTGCAGAAAGTGAAGTGGAGTGGACAGGAGTTAAATATACGCCTCCTTTATCTCTGAGAGTAGTTGTACTCACTGGGTGAGAATAACTAGAATTTGCATCTGAAAACTAAACAGTTAATAGGAATTCCTCAGAAAGCAGTACTATTTTTAGTAGGTGTACAGATGGGTATGCTTGTAGATGATATTTTCATAACAAAATCTGAACAAAGAATTTCTTGACTAATGATTTAAAGCTTTCTACATATTAAATCAATTTAATTATCACCTACTCACTGGTATTTTGCTGCATCACCTCTCTGTAACAGAACTTTCTATTCTATTTCTATTTATTAGAAAATTCTAAGACCTTTCAGGTCCCCTAAACAGACATTTCCAACAGACAGTTTCTGAGGCTGTGATTATTTCACTTTTCCTCTGACAGTGGATTCAACGAGAAAACATATGCAAAGCCTTTGCTTTAATTTTTCTATTCTGTAATAATCAAAGCTATTACAAGATAAGCATATGACTTCATTTTTTAATGACTTTAATTCTTCATATATGAAGACAAAAGACAAAGAAGGAAATTCAACAGCAGCACACGGTGCTATAATTTCTTGCAGAAATGGAAGGACTGTGCAGAACTGCAGAGTTATGGCAGAGTTAAATCTGCCTTAGGTATGCTTGCTGTTGAGCAGCCATTTTAAACACCAGTGATAACCTCAGCAGCCATTTAGGAGAGAAGTCTGTCATTCCTTTCCTTCTGAAACTGAGAGGGTTGTAACTGATGGTGTCAAATACAAACAAAAATGCTAACTCAGATGCAGGCAGAGCTAAATGCTAATTTTCAGTCTGGGAACTAGAAAGCCCAACTGACACCATGCTGTGGGGTCTTCCATGCTTAACAGCTCCAGATTTAGGCTACTGGTTTGCTGCCCTTTGAAAGCATTCATTTTGCCAGCCTTCCCACCTCAGAAATGGCCTTGACAGATATCATGATCTGAACAGGGTAAGGCTGGCTCTGTGTAAATGTGACAGGTCTCCTGAGGACATCTGTGGATTTAAGCAGAGAAAATGTTACTTCACTGACTACATGTCAGTGCTTCTGTGCCTGCAGGCAGCCGAAGACATGGGGTTGCCAGAGGCCTTTTTGGAAGAAAAATTAAGGAGTTATATGGCCAATACAGACACGGTGGCATTTCAAAAGGCTGCATGTGTTAAATCCCAATAGCCTAGGCAAAGTCCAGATATGTTTGTTTTGTAGAACAACTTTTTATATCTTTATATGTACTTGATTATGCTGCACAATCAAATGATAACTTGGTCCAGCAGTCGTCTGCAAAAATACAAGAATGTAAGAATTTCCAGACAAAAGCAGGTAACACCATTCAGCTCATGGTCCAGTCCTTTAGTGGCGAGGAGACAACAATGTACAAGGAAAAGGTTTAAAAAATGAATCTACATTCAGTGATTCTCCCCTACCAACCTTGCCAGCTTTTAGGTTGCTTGTTAGTAACACTTTTCTTCTGCCTCTTCACTCTCCCACCTGTTTCTGATTAAATAGATTATCAAACACATAAATAGCTTCCCTATAGCATAATGCTGGTAGAGTGGTAGCTGATAAATTTACATATAGTTAAATGTAGTTCTAAATTTGACCTTAAATTTCTCTGAAAGTGTGGTCAAATCTCCTGCATCATCTAAGTGCTTTTTAAAACTTATACTTATATAAGTACTTATACTTATATACTTCTTATATACTTACTTATATCTTCTGCTTTATAATTTTATTTGTACTTTTGATGTTTAATGCTGCATTACAGAAATTGATATTGTGATCTCTCATTTTCACAGCACGTAAAATACGGCATGTTCCCACTCTCTTATTTTATTTATGGTTTGACTTTAAACTCTTAATTGCTTTTAGTGGGAAAACATTTAAACTGGGAATTTGTATATTGACTAGTTAGAGCCAGTTGTAAAACTACAGGGACTTGGTGAAGAAAGCAAATATCCAGACTCAACAGTACTAGTCTGCGTGGGAGTAAAGCATCTTTACTAACACAAGAGAGGTAGACTACACTATTATTTTTTGATTAAACAGTGGATAGATATTTACAAAATATGGCACAGCTCTCCTCTACTGATTTAGTTCTCCAGTAAGCACAGGGGAATTACTAATTACACAGCATTTATACCATTACCTCTACAGTGTAATTTATCAATATCCTAATTAGTGAATGAGAAGCATTCTTTGGCCCTTGGTAAAGTTATAGTTAAGGCAGCTTTCATCCATAAATTTCTTTTTCCATTCTTCGGCTTGATATAGTACAAAGTGTTGCAATTTAAGAATAAGCCAAACTTTTCTTCTGAAATGTACTAACAAGATTGGTGCATATTAGATGAAAGAGGTACTTTTTTCCTTCTGATAAAAGCTGGTAAGGCTTAATCTGGGAGAGGAGGTAAAAAACAAGATCCAATTTTGCATTTCAAGGAATATAGAGTGAGTCTGGAAGAGACTGACATGAACATTCAGGAAATACAATTTGTGGGAAAAAGATGCAGGAGTAGGATTTCAGTCTAAACTGTGAACAGTTAAGTTGTTCTAAATGTAAAGCAACAGAAACATGAATGTTGAATTGCTTCCTCAGGCTACTAGAGAAGGCAGAGAAACTGAATTTATTCTGTATAAAGATTTTGCTAGATATTAGCAAAAATATTCCTACCTGTTTTGGTAGTGAGTCATGCTGAAGCTGAGAAATGGTATTCATTAGTGGTTAATATGAGTTAGACCAACATATGTCTGTGCAGCACTCAATCCTACTTCAGCATTCAGAGAATAAAGTTAGGTCAGTTGAGGCACCTTCTAGCCCTGCAGTTATTTGATTTAAATAACAAAGCCTTGTCTTTACATACCTTCGATGAGAAGCATAATTTCCAGTAATATGCCCAGAGCCATCACACCCAGGAGTGGGACACCTAGAATAACAATGGAAGAGACACCCAGCAGTTACTGACAGGAAAGATATAACTACCCATTTAAAAATATCAATTGGCTCATCCTTGTTTCCTCAGGTGCCAGCCTTTGGGACCCCTACCCATTGCTAAACCTGAGCTTCATTCCACACCAGGGACAAACGTAGTTTTTTATTCATAAAATGTTTTTGTTTGCTACTCCTGAGTTGCCCTCTCCAATGCTTCCTGGATAGCTCAAGTAATGGCAGATTAGTGGAGATTTCCCAGCAATCCAACATCCCTACACCACCAGGAATGAGTAGGGTTGACAGCAAATGGACTATCCCCATGGTGTATGCTTAGGCAGTGGCTAACATTGCAGTGAGTAATTTTCTTTTCCACTGGAGCTATTGCTCTAATCCCACTGCACATTGTCATGAGGTCGTACCATGAAGAGATCCCTTCACCTCTCCATGAAGCAAAGGAAATGCCTAAGAAAAAGGAAGTGTGTAGACAGGGAAGTAATGCTGGCCTCTTGCAGAGAGATGATAACCCACCCAAACAGTCCCAAACACCAAGATACAGCACCAGACAGAAATGGTACAGCCCTCAGTGGAATTTCTAATAGCTGAATGATATTAAGAACCATCAAAGAAAATGGATGGATTTTTCTACATTGCAAAGATGATTGCGATCATCACAGAAAAAGCTACATTATAATGCTAAGTAAAATCATTAGCTGGTATTTGAACTGCTATACTACATCACAGAAAAGACAAAGAATTAATTTATATGCATTTTACTGAACAGACAAATGCTACATGAATTCCAGAAAGTCACTTTTCTTGAGCCTGAGTTTTGAATTTTAGCCATGCTATTTAAAGCTTCATTTGGAGAAAGCATTCAAATTTAAAAAAGCTTGCTCACAAATTCAGATGTTGCATTCTAAAACATCGGATTTCCATAACATTGAATTTTTCCACTATTTGAATCAGTTCATGCAGACTTTGGCTTTGGCCCTTTACTTAATGTGTGCTTTCCTCAAAGTTGGTCCATACTTTTGTTTCACAAGGTTTCTGCAGACACTTGAACATTTTTTAAAATCAGTAATTAGACAACGTAGAGTTCAGTGTTATGGAGTTGTCATGTTCCATTAAGCTGAATTTCAGCTGCTTTAAGCTAGTAAGCATTACCTACTTCTGAGGAGCTCAGCAGGGCCAAACTTCAAACATGATTATTGCTACCTTGAAAGACATAAATTAAACTGGAATTATTCAATGAAGTTTCAATATAATCTTCATCCAGACCAATTCAGTTATTCTATAGAAAACATCAAAATATGGTAGCAGTTCTCAGATGTGAGCTGGTAAAACTTATGGGGTTCCCTACAACACTGAAGTTTCTCTTCTCCATCCCAAACAGGCTGTGCAATTTGGACAAGAAATCTGAAAAACATGCTTAGAGACAATTCTCCTTCTCTCTTGCTTTGTCTTTGCACAGGACCAAATATATGACTGTGGTCTTGCATGAAAGGTGTATTAACATGGCTCATAAAGACCAACATACAGGTTGACATCACACATCAATCTTTCTGCTTATAGAAAGATAAAGCCCATAATTTCTGCATAGATCCTTCTGATACCAATTAATTAAAACTATGATCCTTGATAAAAAAGTCATAATTCAGAGGCATAATTCAGTCTGTATGCATCTTACCCTTTATTCTTTGTTGTGGTTGCACATGGCTAGCATAAACTTTGATGATTTCTTTAAAATAGGTGGTCAGGGCATCTAATATGAAGGGTCATAATTTAAATACTCTCTCTCTCTATATATATATATATATGTTCCCATTATTTATTTTTAGACAAATATTTGAGATCTACAGAGAGACAACTCTTGCTTCATGTGTTTTTGTTTTTTTCATGCTAGGTAGCTTTGGTGGTCTCCAATGCCTATTTCCATCAAGACTAGCGGCATCACTGAAGCCTGACCAAAGCCTCTAAGATGCTGAATTATAAGATATGGAGATAAGAACTAATTAAAGGAATTGGCTCTACATGTCCATGGCATTTAAATCAATAAAGGAGAACTGAGAGCCATGGGAGTATTCCACTGCAGTCTGGGATACTACAAGGATTTCTTCTTTATAAGCCCATGATTTGAAGCCACCATTTTCCTCTCCAGACTCTCTATCCTTTTGAGGATAAGCTATTAGCTTAAAAGTGAACAATCTTTTTTTCTCATCTTTTCCAAGACTTTTGGTGCAGGCAACAAGATTAATAGTGTCTTAACAGAAAGGATTTATAAGAAGCACCAGTATATCCCATCCATCAGTCTTAAAACAAGACCATTGCACCTCAACCATTTAGACAGTCTCACACAATTTAAAAACTAGCTTATTTCTGTGTCATTTAAAAAAAAAAAGGCAACAGAAGCTAAAGAGGAAATCAGCCTGCTGTAAATTGGATTGCGTATCTTCAGAAACGGCTTTGCACAGTTCATATCAGTTTAAAAACGTATTTTTGATTAAACCAGATGGGATCTTTATGTTGACAAGGATTTCAGAATGACCTTTCAAATTTTGATTTTGACACTGTAATATTTGTTTTCAAATCTTGTAAGTTTATATTTACCTTCATGTAACAGATAAAATGAGAGTTTAGTGCAGTTTGGTAAGAACATCTTAAAACTCTGGAACATTTTTATACTTCTGCTGTTCCCATTCTATGGGAAATGCTCTTAACAGTGTGACACATAGGATGCAGATATGCAGCAGTCTGTTACAACTATGAAGCAATTACAATATTTACTTGCTATCCTAAACAGATTAGATAAGGAGACAACCCCAAGTTCTTGTGCTATTGGAATTGGGAGTCTGTGTTTTCCAAATGTCTGAGCATATGTAGGACTTGAATATACCTTACTACTTTGCTATCACTTACTACCTATACATATATGACATAATCATATGTACAAACAACAATGCAAGAAAAATGTATGCACTGCTTGTAAGAGGCTGCTGATGTGAAAATCTTTGAAAATGACTATCAGAGTATGTGGCAAAAGAGAGCTGCAGTTTTCCTTGCTTACTCAACGTATATCTGATTTGGAAGGATCAGAAACTCATTTGTAGAATTTGCATAATAGCTTATTGTAGCACAGGAAATACTTTAGTACTGTAATGCGGGAAGTGACAAAAGGACCTGACTCTGTGAAGAGTGAAGTTCAGGACATTGAGTACTAGCACTTGACTACAAATTCAGGGCATCCAGTAAAACAAAGGGCTTGTCAGGGAAGGGGAATGCAGTTAGCAGTGCCTTGATGTCTCATTCATTTCACAGATCATCCCACAGAAGCATTTTTTGGGAAAATAAGCAGAAGGAGGAAGTAGGGCAGGCAGCAGAACAGCAACAGCTGTGGCAGCTGGATTCAGTATTGGGTGTACATTCAATAGCAGGAGAAAAAAGGGTGAGAGTTAAATTGAGAAGAATACACTTAAGCCCTGCTACTGATTCTTCACTGTGGAAAGATTGAATGTGTGCAGCAATTAAAATAAACTTCTGGCAGCTAGAAGAACTCAGGGAGATTCCTGGGACTGGGGACTACATGGATGCAATGCCCAAATGAGCTCTGGGAGGGTTTTTCCAAATGCCAGTGGTTACAAGTCTTGTTGAAACCTCAGCTCACAAGACCCCCCAGCTCTCACCAGCATAGGGCACTACAAATAAGACCCATAATAAACCTATATTTCTAGGCTTTTATCTAGGTCTACAGGAGCAAGATAAGCTTACATGGATTAGATGCACAGCTTTACTAGCATGAGAATACATAGGATTTTACATAAAGTGCAAAGACAAAACTGCAATAGTTTTCTCCTCATTACTGCGTATGACTTTGGTTGACTTACTTTTTCAAATTATTTTAAAACATAAATTAGATCCAAAACATAGAGATAAAACAAAGGCATAAAAAACTACTTCAGCATTTTTATTTTTGTGCTGCGGGTATCGGCTCCCATGGAAAAGAATTAAATCATCAATTTCTCTCACACTGGCCAACTGCAATGAGTTCCTACAAAATACCTTTCATGACCCATCATTAGTAAGCTGATGGATCAGCACAAAAGATTGATGTTACCTTTACTATTTAGTTTGCAACATTTAGTACCTAGGTTGTGCAACCAGTTTTCCCTTGTGAACACATGTATCAATAATACAGTCTATCAGATAGAATATCCTGTAAATCGCTAATTAACTATTTAAAGCAGATGTAGCTAGCAAAAAAAAAAAAAACAAAAACAAAAAACAAACACTGAATTGAGCAGGGGAATAAATCAGGAAATTGTGCAAAAATTCAGAATGGTCCTCCATAATGTTCCACACTGCAAAAGAACTGGGATTAATAAAAAATTATATCTTTCCAATAGTTTTATTTTGACCATTCTGTCAATCTCTATAGTAGAGGTGTGATTTCCTATTTAAGATTCAGAAAGGCTAGAAAAATGTAATTGTTTCCTGGGGGATTTTTTCATAGCAGAATGTAGAATTTTTTATTGTCTGGTGGTTTCCATCTATTTGAGATTCTGTTTTGTTTCACTGAATCACCAGGAATGGAATTCATAGGTTGGGAGGCTGGAAGACAGACACAATAATACTTGCATTTCTGTTTTTGCCTGAAGTTCTGAGAGTATTTTAGAAGCGTTAGTGGATAAAATCTCTCAATACTGCTATGGAAAAGGGAAGGATTTGGCAGAGGAAAATTAGACAATAAAGAGTCTAAATTACTTTACACAAAAGTGGAAAATATGCTAGAAGTATAGGTTCTTATTCACTGTTCTGTTTGCAGCTAAAAAGCTGTATGTCTTCTGAAACTACATATGGATTCATAAACAAATTACTATGGTTTTCTTTTTTCCTAGTGAGGTAGTCCCAAAACAAATTTTACAAAAGTAAAATTGTAATGAAATTGTGTTTGCAGTTCCCTGAATTGAATATGTGAGAGAAGAGAAAAAACCACGAGAGGGCAAGAAAGGGAAGGGATGAGAAGAAGCTCTGTCAAATTAAAAACTGGATTTTCTGTAGAGTATAGTAGGTTTATTGAGTGTCTATTCCTTTATGAATTTAAGGGCTTGTCAAAAACTACAGGTTTGCAGCTCTTGACAAACAAGTCCTCTTTTTTAACTAGCTAAGAGGCCAAAAGAGAGAACAAACTTTTCTCCAGTTCTTCCCTATGCCAGTCACCACTAACCTGCAGGGAGCACTCCAAGGTGACAAACAAGATCATGAAAAGAGCTGTGTGGTCCTCAGTACAGACTTTTGGCCACAGGTGAGTCAGTAAGAGCCAGTGTTGTGGCTATTGTTATAAAAACATCTCTTTAGCAGGAACTGGACAGATAGCAGCAACTCATTTTTTTGTCTTTACTCTTCTGAGTCAGAGCAATGCCTCCAGCCATTACTGTTCTAGCCAGCTCTGTGAAAGCAATCTGGATATGTAAATCTGTAAAAATCTTATTTTCAGTTCCAGGTATTTGGTAGATTGTCAAGCTCTAATTAAGCATGTGAAGTGGGAATGCTGCTGATTCTTTTCCTTATGACGAAACAGAAAAGTTGTTGTCTATTCTAATTCCAGTAGGAACACAGATATTTTCCATTTTAATCCTCTTGTCTTTTATTTTCTATTTTTTACCATAGCATTTGATTTTTGAATTCCAGTGATGATACTTTCTTTTCATGTCTAAACCAAAACCCTTTACCTACACAATCTACCTATGAATTTGCAACGAAAAAGAGTTTTGTTAGGATGGACATATTTTTCCTTAATTTTCCTCAGAGAGGTACTAAATCTGCATACTTCTTCACTCTATTTCACTCCTTCCATTTTCCTTCCTGATGCATTTTACTCTGTTTTCAATCTGCTATCTTTTTCCTGCAGTGAAGCAAGAATCTCCATTTGCTTTTGCTCCATAGCTTGCTTTCCATCCATATTCCTTTCCAGCAGTTCTCTGCTGCCTTCTACTCCCTTATTTTCCAAATAATTTTCTTCTTGTCTCTTCTTGCCTCTTTAACATTTTCTCTCTCTCCCTTTTGCTTCTTTTTTTCTCTGTTCCCTTCGGCTGATGCCTTCCATCTCTGTTCCTCCCTCATCCTTCTTCCTTTCATGATCTCTAATAACCTTGAAATTGATGTTTCTTTCTTCTTTTCTCCTTCCTCTTTGTTGTTTTTTCCCATTATCTTTTCTTTCATCACCCTTGTTGTCCTCCTGCTCTTTTCTCCCAGCTGATTTTATCATTCTTGCTTCCTGCATTGTTTGTGGTCCTCTCACATTGCTGAAATGACTGGGTACACATTCTGCCCCTTGTGTCAGAGGAGAAAGTGCTGTGTGTGAAACCTTAATACAGAGTTTATCGGCTGTCAAGACTCAATGAGTCATTGTAAGTATCTTGCCCTTTTTTATTTTTATTGAAGTCCTTGTGAGCTTTATCACTGGCTTCAAAAGGAGCAGAACCAGGCTAACACTGGGCACTCCTGGAAATTGCATTCAGAGCTCATTTGAGTTCATTTGAATTGGTGCAAAAGGCAACATAAACTCTATGGGACAGTCATGCAGATAATGAATATTTCAGGAGATTTTACATCTCTGGTTTCATGTTCAAGGCTAAACTTATGTTCCAATCCTCACAAATGTACCTATAATGACTGCGCAAAGTCAGACCTCTATAAATATCAAAGTTTTATAAAGATGCATTGTAATCCAATAAAAATAAAGAAGTTAAATTTAGATTAATATTTTAATTATTTCCTTCTATATGTTCTAGCTAGGAGTATTTAAGCACAGAAATTTAGTTTTAGCAAAAATGCTAAATATCACTTTGTCACATATAAAATACTGCTAGCATTTCTCACTTAGCAGAATGCTACTGATATGACAGGTCTCACTGGAGGTAATAGGGAGATTTAAACACAAAACTCACAGCAGATATAAAGGAAGAGGATTTCAGGAAATGACAAAAACCACACGCAAAACCAAAAAATTGTGAGGAAGGGCAAATGGGTGAATTTAAAAAAAAAATTCTTTTCATCTTGTCAGGGTTTTTTTGGCATTGGATCCAATGCAGTTCCAGTGGGAGTGGGCAGGAGAGCAGGGAGATCCAGACAAGGATCCCTCCTGTTGAGGCATTACTGAGCCCTCTCAGAAGACATTGGGAGAAGTACAGATTGGAGATTGGAAAGAATTGTAGAATGGAAAGATTTGTTGTTGCCATTTTCACCGTACAGTGTTTCTATCCATAAAGGAACAATGCCAGGCCTATGGAGCTAGTCCAGGCATGAGACTAAAATAATTTTGGCTCAGAGGCTTCATGGAGTAACTTCAGTCTCTTTTATCTCTGCAGAGAGATTGCTCTGTCTCTTTCTCTTTGCCTCTAGAAACCCCCAGCAACGGAATGGTTCTGAACTGGAGCGTGCTGACTGCATATTCCTCTCCTCAGGTACAATTTAATTAATTCCCTGATTTTCTGCATATACTATTTTTTCTGTCCTAAGATGCTGCTATTATCTGTATTGCATTCCTGCATTTTTTGAACTATGGGAGGGTGAGAAAGAACATGATATGTTTTTTAATTACACTGAAATCCATTTTCCTATAAGCAGCCTAAAATGCATCATGCTGGCACATAAAGTATTGCTGTGGACTCCAATGCACAGATACACACAATGAGTTTAAATTAATTATATTGCTTTAGAAAAAAATATTCCTGTGCCTTCCATTACCACCTCTGCATGCTGCCTCTTTTGCTATCAGTCAGGACTTCCCAGCTTCCCAGCAGCAAATGCCATGACGTGCTGCCTGCTGTTCTCACATCTAGCATCAGCACATAGCCCCTCAACATGCCAGTTGCCAAAGGCAGGGTATGTGCCTAATGTGAAATAGCTTCTGTGCACCACCCAGGGGGTGCTCTGTGCTCAGAAGCTGCCAGGGGGAAGCTGTGAATCAGTTCTCCCCTTGGGCCCCTTGCCCACGCTTTCTCTCCTGCCAGCATCGCCTGCCTTGGAGGCAGCACTGGGCAGCTGCAGATCCCCTCCCTGCAGCAGAGAGCACTTCCTGGCACCAGGGATGAATCAGTTCCAACATATGCAAATTCAAATGTTCATTTCCAAACAGCTCAGCCTTTGGAAAAAAGCTTCATTTGTATGTGAAGGAATAACATAAAATGATGGAGGCACAGAGAAAAATGCAGAAGATAGCCTTAAGAGAACATGCCCTACAACTAGGAACAAAGCCATGCAGATTCTCTTGTGTCCTAATAGCATTGCTGTAAGCCTGTGCTCAAAAAAAAAACAACAAAAAAAACCCAAACCAAACGAACCAAAAACCCACATAGGCTTTTTTCAGTAAATTTATGAGGACACATTTGTCTCTGAAGAAGAATGTCCTATTCCTGGTTAGTCTATTAATATGGGAACCACTAAGCCTCTCAAGAATATCTGCCTCTCAGTCACTGCACAGCAAGATTGGTCCAGGCTTGTAGAATAGCCAGTGACATGATTTCTATAGCTCCCTGCATGTGACAATGCGTCCAAGTGAAGCACTTGAAGACAGTAACACAGGTATAACATTTGGTATTCTTCACCTTAAAAGGTGTCTTCAAAAGCTCATGCAACCAGCCTAACTTTTCTGTTTATGATGAAATTCAGAGTTTTAGCTCAAAATTAAATTAAAATTAGGCTGAATGTTGAGTACTTTGAAAATTCACTCTTTAAACTAAGTAATTTTTCCCCAATAAGAGATGTACATTATAGTCAGTAACCTGCTGGTTACCTTGAACACCTTATCAATGGAGTAATTCTTTAATTTTCATCTCTATGCTGCTGCCTCTTACAGGCTCTGCTCTTTTGTGCTTTGTATATCTTGTCCTAGGTGAAGCAACTAACAAAGGGTCTGATGGGCACTGCAGTATGACCTTGAAGCTGTCACTTCCTGTGAGTTTCCTGGAGGTTTGGAATGACTTCAAAATCTATGAATCTGGAATACTGAAGAAGGTCAGCATCACAGCAAGGGGTGCTGAGACAAGCTATCAGATTAGGATCACTACAAGCAGAAGAAAAAAGATTACCAGATTTCATGTAGTCTGTGGCCTTAACAATACACTGAAGCTGTTGGTAGGAGATTGGACACAAGCCAATGTTAGGCATTCCTTAGCTATTCTATTTATCTGTTTCTTCAACTTGTGCATGCACAAACAGCAAAGAGAAGGATTCCAGAAGATGACAGGAAAGGAGAGAGCTGGATCAAATGTATGAGGGAAAAAAAAAAGGCCGAGTGGGAAGGATGGAAAGAAAAAGAGCATGGAGAAAGTCCAATTTACATGTCCTTTTTCAAAATGGTGTATCTAATGTAAGTATGAAAGACCAAGCTTACAAAATACTTCTAGATCTATATAATAAAGAAAGAAGCAAGAGTCCTGCCTCTAATGTGAGTTCTCTCAGCCTAGCATTATGGCAAAACCACAAATCAACAGGACTGTAAACATCTGAGAGTTCTCTGGGAAATATATCCTGGGTAGCATGAGGGCTAAGATGTTTACAAAAAAACCGCAAGCCCATTAAAATAATCCAAGTGACAAAAAATGTAATGGGCTGGGATTTTCTTCACTATTAACAGCTTTTTTCTTACACTCCTGTTTCAAAAGAGCAATTAAAAATATGATTTTCAGTGCACATTCGGAAAGGTAAGGTAAAAATAATGGTTTGGTGTAAAATGTTTAGGTGGCTAATTGCATCTTAAGGTTGAGAGTTGTTTTGCTCCACATGCAGCCACTGTGCTGTGCTCATTAGTAACCCTGAGAAGTGCTATTGTAGCATGAAGTTCCTTACACTGGATGGACTTTTACATGTGTTCTGCATGTCTGTGTTTCTCTCTGGAAACATATATCATCCAATGACAGGGACAGGCTAACACTTGGATAAAGGGAGCAAACTCAAGAGTTTTGCTACCCCAGACAGATAAAGCAGAGATACTACTTTCTATTTTGGACTGAAGTCTCTACAACAAGTGAACAAAATACTCCAGTTTTCATTTCATGAAAACAAGCAGCTTTTCCCCTCTAGGCCTAAAAACATTTGTCAGAAGCCTAAGTGAAGAAATATGAAAATATTGAGTGTGAATTATATCAGACTGTGAGAGGCAGTCTAGTCTAGTAAGAAGGCTAATGAACAGTGCAGCTAAGGGAAATCCAGTTTTGTTACTGATTTTCTTTGTGACTTTACACTGACTCTTGAAACCCTCTCGGACTTGCTCTAATTTTTCATGTGGCTGACTTAAAATTCATGCTCCACGCTGAGTGCTAACTTACCTCAGGCATGCAGTAAGCATATTTAATTCATACTGAAGGGAAAAATCCCTAGTGAGAGTCTAGTTACAAACCTGTCTGCAAGGAGGAGAGCTGGGCATTACCAGAGTTATGCCATCCCTACAAGTATTCCACCCTACTGCCTCGAGCTAGACTCTGCTGGCAGACACTGGGCAGACAAACCAGATGTGATGAACTAACTCCTAGGAAGGTACCATTTTCTTCCCAGAACTCTCAGAACCACAAACACTAAGGTGCAGGCTTGCACTGCTACAAGACATTGCCAGATGGTTTTGCGCCTGAAGGACTTGATATCCAAGGCTGAGGAATTTAGCTTGCTCATTCTGATGAACAGTGTAAGGGAATTTTGCTGCTGTCTACGAATACCTAACAGGCTGGTGTGGTGAAAGCATAACAGAAGTTTTTTCAGAGCTGCAAAGCTGAAGGACAGCCAATACAGGAATACATTTCAGCATGGGAAAGCCAATTTATTATAAACGAAAAAAAAAGCAACCAAACATCAGTCTGGTCAAACACTGGAACAGTTGTGGGAACTCCAACCTTGGCAAAACTCACAACTTGACTGGACAAGGTCCTCAGCAATCTATTCCAACTGGACTTGTTCTGAGCAAGAGCTTAGACTAGCTAACATTTGGATACCCCTGGCTACATAATTTTATAATTCTGTAATGCATCTTAAAAGCTGTATCAGAGAGAATACTGCTTGGCCTCCTATTGGCAATACAGATGCGGCCCTTAGTTAGAGACTCTATTCCAGAAACATCATGCACTATCATTTTTCCTTGATTCCAGTCCCTTCAGTTCAAGTTTCAATCATCAGCAAATTTATTGTATAGTTTTATATATTCAAAATATCTGTGTATTCCTTTGTATTTGTATGTGTTCTTCTCAACAACTGAAAGTGATGATTTTGAAGGCCAGCTTGCAGAGTTAATGAATGCTCAGAAATTCTCAGTGAGGTAGATGAAGTGGATCACAACAAACATCCTGATCAGTGAGAAGAGACTGTGGACCCGAGATAACTCTCAGCTTCTATTCTGGGCATCCATCTGCCTCTGCTTCGGAGTTTCCTGTTCCCCCTGAAAGGAGGCTGCAGCTGTCTGGGTAGCAGTAAAAGAAACAACAGAGCTTTTAGTACAGCATTCAGTAATCTGAAATTGGTGTCATTTCACCCTAACCTGTCAGAGTGGATGAGGTGGTTTGCACATTATGAGAACAAAGGAGATATCCCTTCAGTGAGGGCAGGAAACTCTGATAAGACTGTTAAAACTGTTTCAAGCTAAACTCTTCATTTTTCTGTTGGAATCTGAGACTGTATTGAACACCACTTCAGTATTACATCCAGCTCCATGTGAACGTTCCAAGGTATCATTAAGTACAGCACTTGAGAGTAAATTGTGCTTTTCATTGTCATGGGATATGCTCTCATGTCTTTTCTTACTTTGGCCCTCCTTGCTTCTCAAAGTTAACAAAGGTAGAAAGACCATGCTTTCTGTACAATTCCCACTTCTGCAACTCCCATAGGACAAGGCAGTGCAAGCTTGGTTTATACTGTAAACACCTCACGAAAGAGCTACATCAGGTTTGCAGTCAGAGCTGCAGCAGGAGTTTGCCAAGCAGCTGCACAGTGCAGGGAGGTTGGAGGTTCCAGCAGGGATAAAGGGCTGTGCAGGACAATGGCCCCGTGTGGCTGCACACAGTGCTCGGGCTCTGCTGTACCTTGGGGCTCACAGCTCCCGTGCACTGCAGAGGTAGAAAAACAGCTCTCAGTGAGATGCTAACTTTGCCTTACATTACTTTTACAAGGTTTCCCTCTGATTTTTCCAAAGCAATAAACTTCTTTTCCAAAACCACTTCCTTTTTTTAGTGTGCTTATAATCAACTCTGAGCATGTATTTACTGCTCCTTACTCTGATTTCTAATTGAGTTGGTTAGTGTTGATGCAGACCTTACCTAAAATTTGATTAATACTTTTCTTTTTCCAGGCTGGTGAGGAAGAACTATAACTTTCTATTATCAGAGTGAATGCTTACATCTTCTAGTCAAACTCTGCAAAAGTATTTTTTAAGAAATCACTATCCTTGCAATCATTCCTACTAAATAAAAGCCCCTTGCCAAGGGCTTGGAAGAATATTACATGGGGCAGGAACCTAGCTGCAACACAAATTCTCTGTTTTGATTAGCTCTGAGGTTGGGCTCCTCAGCTATACGTGACACAGAAGAAGAACATCTTCATGCATGAAGTAGAGATAGGTGTAATTCCACTCAGCACCCATTCAGACGTAGGAAAACCACTAACTTCAAGATGAATACAGGATCACACGAAGGTCAACTGTGGAATAAGTTACCCAGCAAACTACATCTTACAGAAATGTCTCCCATAGATTGCCACTTCCCAGTACTTATAGTTGTCAACTGTATCTCTTGCACAAAATGTAATACATTGGCAGTGTCTTTAAAAACAGCCAATTCCCCCTTTTCATGGTGAGAGAAGTTTGTAAGAAAAATCACCCCTTGGATAAATATCTTATTCATTACATTTACTTTACCTTTGAATGGAAGTATCTTCATTGACATGAACAGATAGAAAGAAGTTTTTCTTAGCCTTTAAGACAATCCCACTTCCTTTTGAATTTTAAGATGGAATAAAAATATTTTTGAGAATGTTCTTGATTATGTAAGACCTTATATGAAGATATAAACACATCTGGTCTGTGGTACATTAACATTCACAAGAATTTTGCAAAAATTTGAGATATGTGATCCTGATGTGTTTACTTATTACAATTTGTGAATCAGCAGCATTTACTCTGGCTTCAGTAGAGTTAACACAAAAATTTGTAAAAATGAAATTTAAATCAGTTAAATTATTATTTAACATAGTATACTGGATAATAGTTTTGAATAAAAAAATTGCAGAAAATTTTGCATTGAATATCAATAATTTTTAATTTACAGAGGTTTATTCTATCAAATAGAATTCCAACTAAAGTTAAGAACTTCCTTACCAATACCTGAATAATTAAACTTAAAAAATACTCTTTTCTTTATAAATGAATAGTGATAGGACCCTGTCTATGACAGTATCAATGTGAAACTGGTTTTATCAAGTGGAAAAAATGCAAACTCTACATGGAATTTGGCCTTGTAATATTGTTCTAATTCCATTGAAAACATGCTACCTAGGGAAAGCTCTTCAAAGTTGCAGAACATAATCTTGGATCTAAAGCCTGCTAAAGATAGTGGGAGGTGTTCTATTGACACAGTTGTCCAGGGATGCTGTGGATGCCCCATCCCTGGAGGTATTTAAGGCCAGGTTGGGTGGTTTTGAGTAACCTGGTCTAGTGGAAGGTGTCCCTGCCCATGGCAGAGGGGTTGGAACTAGATGATCTCTAAAGTCTGTTCCAATCCAAACTTTTCTGTGATTCTATGATTCTATCACTTAAAAAGATTTCGGATTAGGTCTCAGTAAAGAATTAGAACCATTAAAGAACTTTTTCTGTGAATGGGAATGTTGAGGAATAAACTTTAGTTGGCTTAAAAAAAGTAAAGAAAAAAATTCTTAATAATTTCATTCTTTCAGATTCTTCACACTCAAGTCATAAAAGTTGTATTTGCTGTGATTCAAAAGCAAGGCCCTTGCCCCTCCTTCATTATACCTACACTTATAGAAAATACTTACGCTTTCCTGACAGATGTTGCTTGATTAGTGCATCAGAGGAAAACAAACCACCACCTAAAAAGGTTCCTGGAGAAGCCTTGAGGAGAAACCCATGATCTATCATTTTTAAAAATTATTCAGTTATTTTCATATAAATTTCTATGATTCCCCTGGAGTTTTTTCCTATAATTTTTTTACGACTCTTACTCATGAGGAACAAAACCAGTCATTTTTCTCTGCAGTGTCCAGCATATCTCTGCAGTGCATAACCAACATTTACAGCTTTTAAATTAAAACTTATTTGTGAAATGCCCAGCAGTTATCGAATTCACTCCCCATTAAAGAATAACACTGGGATTTAAAAAAAACCCTATAAATATTTTTTAGA
The DNA here is from genome assembly GCA_013400575.1 of Peucedramus taeniatus. NCBI lineage: Eukaryota > Metazoa > Chordata > Aves > Passeriformes > Fringillidae > Peucedramus > Peucedramus taeniatus. The sequence goes on along the minus strand of WBNO01007582.1, from coordinate 5,183 downwards.
AATAATTAAGGTTTTTTTTTTCATTCTTTACCTATTGTCTGACATCATGTCTGATTCATTACTGAAATAGGGATTCCAATCATAGAGTCAGAAACAAGTGTTTTTTACCTATTAGACTCTGCATTTGGCATTCAATAGATTGCATTTAAAGCAGGGTCATTTTATTTCTTTCAGCTATCATCAGTTCATATAAGGAAACAAAAACCCCTAAACTCACAGTTTTATTGGTAAAAGCAGTAAGCTGTGATTTTGTAATTCTTCTTTAGAATACTTCTGGTGTGCACCATGTATTCAAGAAAAGTGCCAGACTGGCCTACAGAAAAAAAATAGCTCTCTACCTGTAAAAAATAAAAGAAAGTCTATGACTTGGTTTTCTTATAAACTGCATCTGTATGTTTTGATTACTTTCCTATTTAATATAGAAGAAAAATACTTGTGTATGTAAACTCTTCTGAATAAATTATAGTTTTTTTAACTGATCATATGCTTTTCATAATGATGTTCCTATTATTTTGCAATCTGAAAATTTGGAAACTAGCTTCTGCTCATCTTGGTGTACTGTTAACTCTGAAGCCTGAAGAAGGCATTTTAAATATTACTCTGACTACTTTACATCTCATTATTTGAATGAAGCTATGACAATCTTATAACTCTGGAAACTACATCTTAAATATAATTCATTCAGATTAATTTTCTGAAGAAAAGAATCTGAATGAATTCATTCTTCTGAAGAAGAATCTGTCTTTTTTTCCTTTTGTTCTCCACAGTCCAAAAAATAATACCTAATGATAGTAATGTGCTTATACTTTAGTCCTCCTCTGTCTCCTTAATACAGAAAACATATACTGCTGAAGCTGAGTACAGTGCAAGCACAGTCAAGCATACAAAAATAATCTATGATGGCCAGTGGTAAAGTACTCCTCAAAATTTAAGGTTGTTTCATACAATTGAGGCCATGCTGAAAGAGCACAGTGTTCTTATCTGTGGAAGGAGAGAAATCAACAGACTTTGAAGCAGTGGAAATTCTGTGTGTGTTAGGGTAGAAGAGCAGTTTTTACATGCAGATGAGCAAATGTAAATTCCACTAACTGGGAATACAAAAATATTGTAAAAGAAGATTATGATGAGGTGTTTATGAGGGATATGGGATATTTTAGAGATATAAAACATTGATATAGATACTACAGTGCTGCAAAAAATGTGCGCCACATAAAGTCCCAATAGCACTGAGATAAAAGTAAAGGGATGAATTTAACTGCATGGCAAAATCAGATGTTACTGTGCAGATACAGACACCACATAATCAAGTTAACAACTGGCCATTTTAAGAAACCAAATAATGCAAGGAATTCTGTAACTTCAAAAAATTTAAATAAGGCAATCAAACATGAATGCTAACCCAAGAGAGTAGCTGAGGGCATCTGCCCAGATCATCACTGTTGTATCTTAGCGTAACTCTTCCAAAGGCAGCAGAGCTATGCTAATTTACACCAACTGAGGATCTGGACAATCACGTTTAGGACTTCAAGTGACAAAATTACTTTTATTTTGGGGTATATATTAAAGGGTTTTGGCAAGTCTGACCAAACACAGAAAGTGCAAAACACTGCATTTTGAACTCCCCTTTTAGCAACTGTATAGTTTATGCAACTTCCCATGGGGATCGCCTCAGCACTTGGGATATACCACAGCATCATGTTGCAGATCTTTGCAGATCTGGATGGAATGAGCAATTGGTTATGATCTGTTGATTTGAAGCAAAAATGATCAACACCACAATGGGAGTCTGCACAATTACCAAATTGTGCCAAAGAAAAGACCCTTGAATTGATTACAAGCAAATGCCAGGCTGAATGAGATTAATTATGTAGGACAAGTTCAATGACAAAGAAGTATGACCAAACCCAAGGAAGACAGAGGCAACTGTACAAATGGAAAAACTCCAAGACAAGAAGGCCTTAGAGATTCATTGGGCATATTAATACAGCTAAACAAATTCATTTATAATAATCACAATTAAGTGCTCCTCTCAGAATACTTGCTTAGAAACTGCACAGTATGGCACTAGAATGACTGACAAGAGAAAAGTTTCAAAAATTAAAATAAACCATCAAACAGACATTCACACTGAAATATTTGGTGATTAGTGAAGAGCTAGGAACTAAAGAATGTATCTTCAAAACTGCCTAAGCTGTTATTGCAGACACTGAATTCCAATTTCAAAGTTAGGCATATAAAAGTTTCAGGGATGTGGATGCCCACCACTTAAATTCCTTCTAAAAACGAAGACTCTTTAAGTCATAGAGGTTGCTTTGAAAAAATTACTCTAATTCAATGACTGTTCATCTGAATTGAGACTATTTTGGTAATAACTGAGTAGCAAATGGTTTTAAATAGTGATTCAAATCCAAACAGTATAAAAATAGAAGCTACTGTTATCTTTTGTTTTGAATAATTAAGTACATAAAGAAACAGGCCATGAACTGTTTGGCTGTTGTAGATACCACTATGCAAAGGAAGCCTCTCGTTTCAGAGCATTTCATAGTATTGGCAGCTTACTAAGGCACTGATTCTGCAAGGTGCTTCATGCAAACAATTTTGTGCCTGCATGGAACATTTCACAGCATCAGAGATACTGATATGCAGATGGCTTGCAAGGAGCTTTTTAGAGAGTACATGCTTTTAAGACTACCTCTGAGTAATGAAGACAATGATGAAGGGTCTTATGTAAACAAAACTCAAGTGTTTTCCATTTCAGAGACAAAAGTTGACAAACTTAAGTGAGAAAAATGGAATGACTCAACCTTACCAGAGTCTGAATGAGTTATTCTAACAGAGAAAAAGCCCAGCCACTTCCATATGTAAAACTTATTGCGACTACAGAGATGAGGTTGCTGCAGATGATGGGTTTCTATACAAAGGACATTATCATAACACCACACAACATGAGGTTGGAAATGCTAGGTATAACCTACAGTGCCCATTTGAGTATTGAGAAGTGCAGGAACAGAGCCCAAGGTGTTCTGTTCTGGCCAGGCATGCATGCTGCCATCAAAGATAAGGTATCCAAGTGGAAATCTGCAATAAATACAGGAAACAAAAATGCAAAAAAAACCCACTGAAACCACATAAGATTCCTAATTTCACTTGGCCCAAGGATTGTTGAGCAAAATGGGAAAGATTATTCCTTATAGGTGAACTAATAATTGGGGATCTATGTTCCTTGGTTTTGTTTTTAATAATTTAAATTAGACTAGCACACTAACTTGCAATTTAAGAACACATAAAGAACTACAGTTTGTTCAGTTTTTTTTATCACAACATTGCAGATAAATTAATAAAACACTATCATTTACAAATGGCTCACTCAAGCACTTTTTAGCATTTCTCCAAATACATCACATTTGGTCCTTGCAATCACATTTCCTATACAAAAGTTAGCTAAAGCATCAAGGAATTTCAAAAAGTGTCTGCAGATTCAAAGGATACATACTTAGCATCAAAGTAGTATTTCAACTTAACACAAGATTACTTACAAGGCTCAACAACCTTAGTATTCAAGAAAAACTGTAATGACAACTTACTATTAAGTTTCCATATAGAAAAAAAAAGACATTAAACAACAGGAGTAAAAAGGTGATAATAGGAACGGAAATGATTATTTCTCTTGCAACAAAGAGTAATTTTCCAAGATAAATGTGAGTTAAAACTATACAATGGGTCTCAGTCTTGCTGCATTCTTAGAGTAGGACAGATGTAATCTCAACGGGAAAAGGGGAGGGGAAGGTGGGAAAGGGAAGGCAAGGCAAGGGATAATACTTCTTTGCAGATGAAACAACAAATGCACATCCAGGAACTGAACATCAGAAACACCTCAAGTGGAAAACACAAGATATAGGTGGAGAATTCACTCCAGCAGGTAAACAGAATTCTGCAGGAATAACTGGTTTAAATACACAAAGTGACTGTATATTGGGAGAGCTGTCAAGGTTTAAAATAGTACAGGCACTGGTCGATGTCCAAGAATAATGTGGTTACCTATCTAAAGAGGGAAATATTCCTGTGGTGTTTTACAAATATATCCTAATATTTTTTGTCTCTGTATTTTAAATTTATATTTGAGAAAGCCTATTTTTTACCAAATGACTACAGCAAGGAGGAAAATACTACTCTTTTCCAGTAATATTTTATTTGTTATATTCATAAGAAGAAAAACAACAGAAGTTTCTCGATTTCTGGGAGGATGCCTCTTCTTCCCAGTTCTCGCTGAGCAAATTGCAGTAAAATCACATCAGCAGAAATAAATAATAGATAATATATTAATATAGAAGAGTTTCCCTAGAAGTATGAGGTAAGGATATCCTTTCTATCATGGTAACACTGTACTACATGGAGTTGTTTTTCAAGAAGAATCATGGCTAACAGGGAGAGCTTCAGAGAAGTTCACTTTTCTATGTGAACACTGCCAGGGTGACACCTCTGGGAACAGGGAGATGAGTGAAAGGAAGTTAAGAGAAAGAGTAGAAGATCACCAAGAATATGGAAATCACCATGGCAGAACAACATGGAAAAAAGATGGAGGCACAGAAATTCCAACTCTTACTTTATTGTGGAGAACACGCAAAAATAGACTGAGCTCATCACTTTGAGTTAAGAAGAGATGTGGGAAACAAAAGCGCTCAGGCTTCATTGTAGTGAGGGAAAGGAGGCTGCACTCCTCTCTCCATAGGAAATACCAAAAGATATCCACCACAGAAAACAAGAAAATCTACACAGATGCTTTGGGACTGAAAGACTGGGCATACTACAACAGTATCAGGAAGTATCCAAACTTGAAGGCACCTCCTTGAACTGCAAATCTTCCTGAGGATCAAATTCTTCAGAATAAGCAATAATGGGATTTTCTGGCAGAAAATTGACCCAAGACAACAAGGGTATATGTTGAGGATGGGATATTTAGTTCCACAGCAGACCAAGCTAACACTTAGTTACCTATATACATAAGGTATATATGTATGTGTGTGTATATATATATATGTGTATATATATATATGTGTATATATATATATACAAATGGCCTTTGAAAAACTGTGATTATCTTTTCATAAAAGTAGCACTAAGTACAAATAAGTGTGTCACTTTCTGGGAGTCTCTGGTACCTGGGTTCTCAGGTTCCCACACTG
>WBNO01007580.1:29723-86296 GCA_013400575.1 Peucedramus taeniatus | reverse complement strand
TCGTACGGGATCAAGGTGAAGAGCGGGAGCTGCCTGGCGGCGGCCAAGGCGCCGGGAGCTGCAGCGGCGGAGGTGAGCGGCGCGGGGAGCTCGGAGGGCTCCGCTTCCCGGGCCGGGCAGAGCCGAAGCTCGCAGGGGTCCAGCGGCCGGCCCTGTGGCCGGGAGCGCTGGTTCCGGCAGCAGTGCCGTTCCCGTAATGCAGCGGCTCCTGCCAGCCCCTCACAGGGCATCGCCTTCTGCAATGGGGAAGGAGCTTTCTTCCGCTTTCCTGCAGCGTTCCAGTGCTCCAGGGCGCCCTTAGAGAGCCGTGTTGTCATTCAGGAAGGCAGTGGCGCTGCGTGCCCCGCCCCCGGCAGTTTGGCAGGCCAGATGGCGAAGGAGCTCTGTTCCTCTTTTGTCCGTGGGCTTGCTGGCCACTGAAACAGGCACGCTCTCCTCTAATCCGTGCAAGAGCTTTTAGTGCTTCTCTGTGATTGATGTCACTCACCACAATTCAAACCTTAGTAATTGTGTTATTTCTTAGAATATAGATACGGTGTTGTTTCTAAAAGCTGTGTGTCTTCTAATTGATTTCTTGGATTTTTTGGTTTTTTTGAAGCACTTTATTTGCATGGTTTCTTAGTATAAGGCATGTCTAAGTATTTTGGCATAGACAGCTCTTGCCTTGATTTGCCAGTGGTCTAGGAATGCAATCTCTCCCATTACCTTAAATATCTGTTTTGAATTTGATGAAGGAAAAAAGTGGTTTTTGTCTCAGGACTGTTATTTAAAACTGACGTGTTATAATGGATGGCAGCCCTGAGATCCATTTCAGAGCATTGATCTTCTGGTAGACTCTGTAATTTACAAAGTGTGGACCACGGTCAAGTCCTGAACGAGATCTCTGTGCAGCTGGTATGGCACAGAGCTGAACATCCTCAGACTGAGCTCTCTGTGAGGCTGAGATGACATTACACAGTGCAATAATCCTTCATCAGTATAAACTGAGGAAGTTGGGAACTCGTGCTTGAGTTGGGTTGTTTGGAAAAGGGGAAAGCAAGGGTAAAGTTAGAATTAGTTTTCTTCCCCTTGTCAGTATCAAACATATGGTTCTAGACTTTTCTTTCCTTTTCCTCTTGAAGGGAAGATAATAACTGTGAACAATATATGTATGTCTTGATTAAAGATGTCTTTGGTACTCTCTGTAGTGCTTAAATTGTATGCAAGGAAAAAAAACAGAGTAGCATTAGTTTTGCCAAGGGATGCTTTATTTCTTATGAGGGAACAGACATAATTTTATTAGCTTTATTATTTATTAAGAAGAAATTAAATCACAGTTTCTGATACTTCACACGAAACCTAGTGAAGTGAGCATATCAGTTAGGAATTTTAAATGTTGAATTCCAAACGACTGAAATTTTCTAGTATGTAATCTTGTACATACAGAAAAAACATTCTCTCTTGGAGTTAATTTTCTTTTTGTAGCTTTGGTAGCAGCCTGGAACACAATGACAGATGTGTTGCTTCTCTTTCCTGACTCTGCCATGTTTGTTTTCTGTAGGACAGATTAGATTATGTCCAATGGGTTAGTTACTGATTAACTGCTTTCCTAACATGGACAGCACGTTGAATTTCAGCTATGAATGACTAATAGTTTGCATTCAGCTCTAAGAACAAGTTAGGCATGATCCCAGACCTTTTCTGGTTGGGAGAGGGACTGGCTTGCAAGTTCTGTAAACATGAATATAAAAAAATAAAGTAGAAGTTGTTGATGCTGTGGGTGAACATCAGTAGTAAAGACTGATGAGATTTACTTATTTTCTAATATGTAACATACTCTAATGTCTTGCTATAAGGCAGTAGAGATCAGTTTTTTTAAGAAAAAGTGCTAAATATGAGGTTCAGAACAGTTCTCTGGATTGTTCTGTTGAGTTTAATCCTTCCCAAAAGAGCAATCTTGAGTGTCTGAGATGAAGAAAAATTTTTTTTAAAAGAGTTATTTCAATTGTCTTCTTTTGATTTTTAGTAAAAATAGGATATAGTCAGTTTCAAAAACTAAGGCAAGATTCCCAAACAATCTGGTTCATATCCTTACTGATTTGTGAGTCCTATAAGAAAACTAACTTCTTGTAAAATAAAAAGTGTAAAAGACACTGCAGAAAAGCTTTCTACTCTTTCACAATCATCCAGGGTGTTACCTGCAACTAGAATCAGTTTTAGATCTCTGGAGAGGACAGTGCTTTTCCAGACAATACTCTTATCTGTCTTACCTGAAAGACTTTGTGTTTTGTCTTAACTACCCTTATGTCTACTTGTGGAATGTGTGCTTCTTTGTAATATGTAGTTGATAATTATATCAACTTCAAATGACATGATTTGAATTTTGTATTTCAGGGTAAAATCTTTGGAATATCTTTTCATGTGTTGCCACAGTCACTTGTGCCAGAATATGGTTATATTCCAAGGTAAATGAACAATGTATCTTTAGATTTTGTGCTTATTTTGCTCTCTTTATGGTATTGAACCCTTGTCAGAAGAAGGAAGGTAATATTTGTTCCATGCTTGCTAGAGCTTCTCCGGGTTATAAGAATAGTTCCAGGTGGAAAAGGAGGGATGCAGAAGTTAGGGAATTCAGAGCTCTTATTCAGTTGTGTTTCTTTATACTCTTGTCATTGGGGAAAATTATTCTATATACTAAGTTTTACAAAAAAATTATTAAATCATATTTGTGGAAAAAACCCAAGCTTTATTCTGAGCATCAGAACTGTTACTGTTCTTTTCTCAGATTTCTCGTTGATACATGTGAATATTTGGAAGAACATGTTCATACTGAGGGACTCTTCAGAAAGTCTGGATCTCTTGTTCGCTTAAAAGCTTTGAAGGTATTTTCTAAAGCTGCTCTTTTTTTTCTTAATAAGCTGCATTTCACTTGATCATGTTTTAATTTTTGGACTCTTTTCAGTCATGTTCAAGTTTTAATACTGGAAGTAGATTGGTAACATTGCCTGCTTTAGAAATGATAGGAGATCTAGTCCAGAAGCTGATGGGCTTCCCCTTTTTTTTCTTTTTCTTTTAAATGTTTTGCCTTCCAGGTGGTGAAAATAATTTGGAACTAAACAAACTCATTAGCAATTGTGCACACTGGATGTTATGAGGATACTTGTTTAGCAATGGTCTCCTGCTGGAGGGAGGATGGGCAAGCTCTAAATTGATACACATGGTCTGCTAGCCTTGCCTGTGTCTCATTGTAGATAATGTAGTTGAGTAAAATATGACAAAGATGAAACTAACAATGGGGAAGATATGACTGTCTGTTGTAACATGGGCTAGAGCATTACTACCTAAATTTAGAAATCTGGCAATATGTTGAAGACTTTAAATCGCGTTTCGTATGAAAAATTTCAGAGCAAACTGGATCAAGGTGAAAACTGCCTCTCAGCTGCACTGCCGTGTGATGTTGCAGGGCTTCTCAAACAGTTCTTTAGAGAGCTGCCAGAACCCATCCTTCCACCTCACCTGCAGGAAGGCCTATTCAAAGCTCAGCAGCTTGGAAATGAGAGGAAAACTGCAACCATGTTGCTGTCCTGTTTGATGGCTGACAGAACAATTGCAGCTTTGAGATACTTTTTCAACTTTCTGAGAACTGTGTCCTTAAGGTCAGTATAAAGGGTGTGTTTGTAAACAGCTCTGAATTCCCTTAATCACTTCTCTGTCAGGGCAAGTGATGTAACTTTCTGTGAGTGGTTTGCCATTTTAAACTTTCGTATCTGCAGATCTTCACTAAATTCAGTCATAGTCTTTTATTTCATAAATCCAGTGTTTTCTTTATGAAAACTTAATTAACTGAAGACTTGACTTTGTTCAAGCTTTGTTCAGCAGAATTACCATAATTTGATACCTTACATTCCCTAAAATTGAGGGGGATCTATAACTTCTTGATTTCAGTAACATAGTTGTGCAATTATTCCAGTTGGCCTGGAATGCATAAATCTATACATTAGTCTTGTTATATAAGCATTCCAGTGAATGAGTCCATTTTAATTTTTTTAACTGCATTTATCTTATTTAGTCTTTTCTTTCTCCACTGCTTATATTTGGATAATTTCATTTAAAAAAGCCTTTTCTTGTTCAGATCCAATGAAAACAGAATGGATAGCAGCAATCTGGCAGTGATTTTTGCTCCCAACCTCTTGCACTCAAATGAAAATGAAAAGATGTCCTCTAGTACAGAAAAAAGAATTCGCTTGCAAGCTGCTGTCGTGGAAACACTCATTGACCATGCGGCTGAAATAGGTAAGATGATAAATGCTTATCAGCATTGTCTCATGCACCAACCCATGTACAGCTTTTTTCAACTTTTAAGAGTAATTTAAAAAAATATATTTCGTAACTATTCCAGGACAAGTACCAGAATTTATCTTGGAAAAGATTCCTTCAATGTTGGGTGTTGATGTCTTTCAATCTACTCCCTCACTGTGGGGCCACGAAGACAGTGAAAATGAATCTCCCAGTGAATGTAAGAGGAGGCACCGAAGTGTTGGGGGTAGGTATGTTTTGTGAAACTCTCAAAACCAAAAACAGAATTGAGAGTTCAGTGACCCTAAGCACTTGCTTCTTTCACAAGCAGAACAGATGTCTTCAAAAGTGTTTGGGTTTGCTTTGCAAAATCTATATAAGACTTCAGTAATCACATTATTGTATATTTACTCAGTTTTCTAGTCTGTTGTCTACTAAAGAAGCTATTTGAGATTTGTGTAACCAAATTAATATTCTGGCTTTTTGTTGAGTCAGCTTCAGATCCTGTTGCAGAAGGCTAAAGGGTTGGTTTGTTTGTTGTTGTTGCTAATTTTGAAATGGTACCTCAATATATACTTTGAGAAGTCAGATCATGAGAAACCAGGGATGCAAATGACAAGTGTGTTTTGAAGTGTAAATCTGAATTGGGTATTATTGGATACTGTGTGCTCTGATGTCACGGATCTAGGATTTTGGGTGAGGTTTTTCTGTTTTCAATAGGGTTGAGTTGGGTTTTTTTGCCAGATGTGGACAATCAAATGGTGCATTCTGAGTTCTGCACTCTCTTAGAGGAAATAATATGAAATATGTATGCTTGACTTCATTTAAATCCATTGCAAAGGGATTTTTTATGTATTGCTGTAAAAAATAGATATTTATTTAGCTCAGACAGTAGTTGAAATTAAGACTGTATGACTGTATGTTATGCCATGCCATGGCGTGGTTTTTTGTGTATTGTACTTCTCTGCTCTGTTTGTTTGGTTTTTTGGGATAATTTTTATTTTAAGGGAAACAGATTTTTCAGCTATTGTGAAAGCAATAAAAACTATGTTGGTGGGAAGATCTGGATTATAATATTCTGTACATAAAACAACCATTTAAACTGATTTGCTTTCTTTTTCCTTGAAAAAAAATACAAGTTAAATGTGAGTTGAAAATAGAGCAAGACAAGCTTCACATTTAAATTTGATTGCTCGGTGTGTCTTGCATTTCAGATATTGTTAGTGGAGCATTGAATAAATTTAAATCTAACAGAACACCCTCCACTACACCTCAACAAGACAGAAGCGGTAGGTATTGGTGTATTTGTACTGAGTAAAGCCCATGCAGTATCTTCTGGATTTGTTAACTATATTCAATAATTTTTTTTTTAACTAATGAATTAGAACTTAGTTGAAGGTAAGTGATTAAATTTAAATTGTTTAAAATTGAATATAGATACATATTTATTGAGGATACTGCATTTACTCCAATTCTTGGAGCAGCTACAATCACTGCAGTAGTGGGCTGTGGGGTTTAGCTCTGTGGGGATTACCCAGCCAAACTTGGGCTTTTTAGCTAACGAACCACTAAGGCTTCAGTGCAATAGTGCAGCATTTTATCATCCTTGGAGTGAATCCGCGATGACTAAAATTCTTTCACACTGACTGTCTCTAAAACTTTTGGAAGATGACTGTGCATTTACTTCCTCCTAATGCCTATATTGTGTTATTGATCTGTGGGTTTGGATTTTCCTTTCTGGTACTCTAAACCTGTAAAAAACCCAACAAAATAAAGAATCAAACCTAAGCTATATTGATTGCTTTGCCTGTTGAAAATGCATGTACTTCGGCTAAGCTTTTGCAACAAGTTTTTTCAGAGTTAGAAAAACCCAAAACAACCATTTAGTAAACTATCCAACTTCTAAGCTATTACTGCAAATTTGATTTTCTTAATTTCAGTCCTTTCGTCAGTGACTCCGGTGGTTCTTACTCCAAGTACCAAGCGGAAACTTCCAACGGATTGCTCTCAGGGCTTGTCCAGCAAGAAGAGACGATCTTTTAAGCATAGTTTTGCCTTTGAGTTTTTACCAAGTAGCATATTTAACAGCAGCTCAACACCAGCATCAGGTACAGTGCCATCACTTTTTCTTTGCTGCTTGAAGTGATTGTTAGTGGCTCTTAATTTGAGCAGAGCCGTTTGTTCTTGTTAGACAGTCATTGATGCTCATTGCTTGCACTACTTCCCCATCTTGGTAAATAGTGTATGTTTATGTTCATTGGTGACTCATATTACATGGATTGAGCAAAAGCCAAATTCTCTTGCTTGTTTTTTGTTCTATTAATCTCTCATTCTTGCAATCCTGATGTCCTTTTACCATTTTTACTCTGTGGATCACTCAGGTTATACTCCTGTTTCTTTCTTGATGAACAAACCCATGAAGACTGCCTATGCTGCTAGCCTTTTGAAAGTTGTAGCCTTCTGTCTCCTATGCTTAAGTAGCTGATCTTAGTTTTATGTGAAATGCAGTTGCTGCTTTTATAAAGCTTCTTTCTTGTGTCCTATCACCTCTTGTTTTTCCTCTAGATGCTACACCTCAAAACTCTGGAGAAAATTTTACTATTGTTTGACAATGCTTTAGTACCACTTTATTCTACTAGAGTGATTCCAACCATCAGGCTATTATGAAAAACCTGTTTTATTTTTATTCGGTTCTTTAATGTGCTGCCAACTGAAGTTAGAGTGGAAGGATATTTCTAGATTGGCTGTTTTGCTTGTTTGTTTTTTTTTTTCCCCCTCAAATGAGTGTTATAAAACTTGGTGCTTTTCTTATTAAATCATTTCATGTTCTCCATGAAATTCTTGTTTCCATGGATAAAGCAATGATACATTATAAAGATAGCAGTGATGCATGTATTTCATAAAATGTCCAGTAGTAAAAAAAAAAAAAAAAAAAAAAAAAAAAAAAAAACCAACTCTTTTCTTCATCGTTCCTTTAGCTGTTCTGGCTAGGTATGTAAAAAAAGCACACTGCAAATAATAATGAAACTATGTCTTATTTTTCTTCTTGAGCTCTTAAATTTGAGGAACTGATCTGATGATAATAGTTTGGAAACTTATTTGAGGTAGTGATATCTGTAGCATGTAATTAATTACATCCAGCCACTTTTATGGATGCTACAAGCAACAGCTTTCTTTAATTTTGAAGTGGAAGTCAAAGTAACTTCAAGCCAGCACTCTACAAAATAAGCAAAAAAAAGTGCTGTTTGAAAACTTGTTCTTTATTGTGTTAACTCGTAAGTCTTTTGTCTGAAAAAAAGTGACTATTTTAAGTTCATATAAATACAATTTTGTCCCTGTAGTTCAGTTTGAAGGAAGTCCTTGTGTGTGTCTTGAGTCATCACAAACATCACTGTCTCCTTCAACCATGGGTGAAAATCATGTGTCCAGTACAGGGAATAGAAGAAGTAAAAGACTTGCAAGCAAAAAACTATACAGGTAAGTAACTCTCAAAACCTAAAAATAAAGTAGAAATATGTGTCTAGACCCCTTGAATAATGACCTCAATCTGTCTCTAAAATGATTGGTTTTGCTAAATTTTTATAGTGATCTTATAACCATCAGATCTTCTGTTGTTGCAAAATTGAGCTCATAAGAAAATAAGATCTGGTGTAGTAGCTTTCTGTGCCTATTAAAGAAAGGTGGGCAAGAAGCCAATAAAATAAGTAAATCTGGAGGAAATAAATGTCAGGATGTTTTCATTGTCCTCCTAAAGAGTTTTTGTCCCTTCTTCTCTTGTTTCCCTCCAGGGCTGAATCAGGAAAGACAGGTTGTTTTTCTCCAAAGATAAGCAGAAAAGAAATGGTTCGTAGGTCTTTACGCTTGAAATTTGGTTTGGGGAAAAGCAACAGAGAAATGGTAAGCACCCCGTCCTCTCATTAGACTGTAGGTTTTAATCCAGAGTTTGGGGCATTACTTTTCAGGAGAAGGAGGAATATTTTGTAATGGAGGGATCCCAGTGTTAATTGAACCTGCTTGCTGTCAAGTACAAGAAGCTTGAGGTTTATTTGCATAGCAGTAACAGATCAGCTTGTGCTGTGTTTGGCTGGCATGGGGCAAGATGCTGAGGGAGGGAGCAGCTGACCTGAGCTGACCAAGGAGCAATTTCGCGTCATGTAATGTTAAGCTCACAGGTAAAACTGGGATGGGGATAATTTGTGGAAAGTAGCCACTGCTCAGATAACTGGCCTGACTGTAAGTGATGACCTGTGGGTTTGGGTTTTTTCATCTGTGGTGTTTGTGTGTCCCTTTTCATCTTTCCAACTCTCTCCCTCATCTTGCTGGGGAATGGGGAAAGTGAGCATGGGGCTGGATGGGAGCTTGCCTGCTTGTTGGGATCAACCCACCACACTTGTGGTCAGTGGGTCTCACAGTTCCTGAGAGTCTGACCTGGCAGAGCCTGTGCATGGAGTCAGTCTGTTCACAGTGTGATTAACTGCCTGGCTGCAGGGAGGCTGTTCTCCACCTAGGTCTGCAGAGAATCAAGGCAAGAGGAAGTATGGCCAAGAAAAGGCTGCTGTGGCTGATTTGTGTAGCGGTTTCCTGGAGCTTCCTCTGTAAATGAGATTCCAAATTCCAAGTTTATATAAAAGCAATTAACACTTTTTGTTTGTTCAAGAATATTGTATCAGGATGTGCAGCTGGCAATAGATCAGAAAATATTGGAAGGCGTCTTGCAAGTCAGCAAGGTTTGGAAAGCAGAACTGAATGTGCAAGAAGAGATGTGCTCTTCAGCCCATATGTCAATGAAAAATTCCCTAAGAAAGGTGATTGCCTAACCAAATATATTAGATGGGGAAAACTCTTTTTTTACTTTGCAAAAGCAACTTTTTGGATAAAAGTGGAAAAGCAATTGGATTAAAAGTATGCTTCTAGCTAAGTCAAAAATCACTTGTATGTTAATGGCTTCTTGGGAAAAAGATTTAGTTTAGAACAAGCTTGTATTTCTAGCATATTTTAGTAGCTCTAATAGTTAAACAAGAGGAGATGCACGATTTCACTTAATATTATAACCTTTTTTTACATTTCTGAAATTTAAGGGTATAATGACATCTTTAAATTCAGTGCTGCTTTGATAATTATATTTTTAGTAATAATGTTTTCTATAGTTATTAAAATCACAATAAATTAAACACTGTGGCATTTATTTTAAGGTTCAAGGAATGTAAGCAAGTCAGAAGAAAACTTGCTAACTCCAAAATGTCATGATAAAGTAGTTCACAGAATGTCATGGAATAGTCCTGCTGTTACAGATTCTCAGGTGATAAGCAAGAATGAACAAATTCTGCCTGGACACTCTGAAATGGGAGTCAGCTCTTCAGAATCTGTTTTGATGTTTGGAAAGCCTCCAGTTATTCCAGATGAATTCAAATCTGCAACTGTAAGCAAGCAAGACAACAACTTGGAGCTTGTGTTTTGTGAAGACGAAAGTAATTCAACTACAGAAACATTACTGAAAGTTAAGGAAGCCTTCTCTGCATCTGGGAGTATTCTTCACAATTTGATAGGTGATAAAAAATCATCCCTCTCAGTTGTAGCAAGTGAAATATTAAATGAAACTCCATGTCCCTCAGGGCTCAGTTCAGCGAAAGAATTCTTAGTGGAAGAAGTTTCTGAAGATCTAGCAAATGTAAAATCCAGAGAGCCGTTGCACCAATTGACTCCATCTTCTGCTGCTGATAAACAGCAGTCAAAAGAAGAGGAAATTGATGTTTTGGAGAAAAGAAACTTCAAAACTTCTATTGCAATTGAACTTCAGGTTCCAAAACCAGATATTAAAAAAGTAAAAGAACTTCCTATGCCTCAAGTGCTAGCCAAGGAAGATAAGTTTACTGTTGAAAACAGTTCAACAAAAGATGACTTAGACAAATCAGAATTCTCTGGAAGAAAAGAGGAAATAGAATTAATAGCCTCACAAACAGCTGAAAACTGTATGGTAAAGTGCTGTAATTTGGAAGAGGGTACTGCTAAACCTTCTTTGGCAGGACAGCTGCCTGCTTCACAGTTGCCTAGATCACAAAATGAAATGGGCAACCGATACTTGGAAGCTGAAAATTCAGATAAAGTTTTAACTAAAACATTGACTGTTTCTGACCATGGGAAGGTTTCTGACCACATACATTGGTTCAACCAGCTTTCATTAAATGATCCAAATTCTGCAAGCAAAACTAGACCGCCTCTGAAGTTCCAACGTACTCCAGTTAGACAGTCTGTGAGAAGAATTAATTCCCTTTTGGAGGCTAACAGACAGTCTGTAAGCTCTCAGACGGTTAAACCAAGTGTTGTTGGCTCACCACTTGTTAAATCTTTGAGCTATGATTCTGCCCTATTCCCCTGCACAGAAAAGCCCTCAAAGAATTCCATGCTTTTGCCACGCAGGAGTGAAAGCACACGTGAGCAAGTTTCTGTAGCTCATAAGCAGCTAGACTTAGCATCCAAATCATGTTGCAGGCCATTAAATCCATCAGACAAGCCTGATGTTTCTGTCAGAACTGTTGGGATCCATGAACAGAAAGCAACTGTTCATCCATCAAAGTCTGTTCTAGAAGATCTAACCAATCATGAAATGGTTAAATCCAGTTTGAAAGCTAGTGCAAAAATAATTGTTCCAGGTGCTGCCCCAGAAAAATCTATGATTGCAAGAAGTGCTTCAGGAAAAGAAAGGGTTCGTTATAGAGGCTCTCCAAAGAATCCAATATCTGAAGTAAAACTGTTACCAACTGCAAAGCCAGTAGACTTATAAGATCAAATGTGATGGCTAAATGGGTTCTTTGTAACTTTGTTAACCTTTGGAAAAGTCTAATTTTGTGTGATTTTTTTTCTAGTTCCTTTTATTTGTAATATTTCATTTGTTTTAAATGCGTTGTAAAGATGTACAAATAGCAATTTGTTTCATGTTGAGGTTTTCTTCATTTACTGAAAATTCTGTAAATGCTAGTCAGTTCAACTAAATGAATTTGACTTATAAAAAAATAGTCTGTTAATCTCTAAATAATCTAACACAAATGTTTGTGTTAGATCTCCGGTTTTGATTATCTCAGCTTTTAAAAACATGCTGCATCTCCCAGAGCTGTTCTTGCAGTATTTAGATTAGTATCAAGTTCAAAAACAAATTCTCAAATATTTAAAACAAATTTAACAGACATATGAAAGGAAATGTTTTGATGCTGAGTATTAGTAGTTAAATTTATTTACTTTTTTAGTTTTAAGTGTATTGTAGCACCCCTTGATACTACTAAGTTGGACCTCATATGAGCTCTATTTCTTTTGAGGCAATTTTTTTTTTGTTGGAGTCAATTGGGAGCGTATTTTACTTGTTGAGTAGGTAAGTGTCAAAATATAATCCATGTGTGCACACACACTGGAGAATTATTAGAACACATGGAAAATAAGTGTGCAGTTTATTCAAGGATTGAAAAGTCTTAAAACTTCATCCAGTGTTGTGTTCTGCAGTAGGTACCAAGTATTTTCAGTTATGAGTAATAAAATGTTTTATCTTAATATGAGAGGGGAGTTTTAACTTATTTTTAGAGCTGTAGAATTATGTTAACTAAGTGGTGCAGAAGCTGAGTTTAGATGCTGAAAGTGTTGCAAGAGGTGAATGTAAGAAGCCATAGCGTGTTAAAAGTTAATTTGCACAAGTAAATGTTTACATCTTTTGGAATGAAAACTGTTTGTCTGTCATCAGTTGTAAAATTATTTGAGTAAACACTTGAAACCGTTCATTAGCTTTTTATGTGTGTGAATTGCTTATTGGCAAAATGTTAGAGCTGAAGCACTGGATACTTTTGGTTTTAATAAAACCATTGTTTTTTCCCTTTTCTGAGTTTGTTCTTCTATAATGACTTGGAAAGTTAGATTATGCTGTTATATGCAGACTGTAGACACCAAAATTAGTAAGTCTGAAAATACTGAAGCCAGAAGTAAATCTGTTCTGGCTGTCCTTTTTGTTCATCTTAGCTTCATGTTGGTAATTCTCACAACTAGCAAAAGGCATGAATAAAAGAATGGTTCTTTTCCCTGTCTCCTTCCCCATGTATCCACCAACTTGCAAGTTGAATTGGTTCAGCTCATTCATCTGTGGAAACCTCCTGCCTCACTCTTGCTACACTGCTATAAAATCTAATACCAGGCTGCCAGCCATGAGAAGATTTTAACCAGGTTGCTTAGTGTTGTGGTTAAGAATGGGAAGCTTCAGTTTCATGAAGTAAAGGAGTGAATATGGCAGTTTACCACCATCCAAAGAGGAAGCTGCTTCTCTTTGCAAGGTGCTCCTACCCCCTGCCTTTAGCTGGTGCTGGCAGATCCCTCAATAGGCTGAGCAGGCACCAGAGCACCATGTTTTGGATCATCTCACTGAGGTAAGTAAGGATCAGAAAAACAACTTCCAGGTGTCATGGCTGCTGCAAGAAGGTAGGAGCTGGAAATAGGACAGAAGGAGATAAAGGCAGCATCAGGAAGAAAATGAGGTCTGACTCCTGTAATAGGTGTCACACTGATTTTTGTGTAGAAGACTAAGGCTTGTGATTGTCAAAGCTGCATTAGCATTTAAAATATTTGGTACATATTAATGTGTCTGTCCTATGTGGAGCAATGAGCTACATTTGATCATCCATGCGAGCTAGTCTTGAAGCACCTAAACTTAGCTTCTTAGGGGTAATTTGGTAGGGCCCTGACAAAGAAACCTGTAGCAGAAAAAGAAATTGTTAAAGGTTACGTTCTGTTTTTAGAGGTTTTGCAGAACGATTTGGACATGCATCCCTTTATATAAAGTTACTTATTTTTTGCAGAAAGGAACACTAGATGCCAAGTGGAAGTCCCTACTTAATCCTCCAAGTTACCCCTTGCATAATGTACCAGAGACCAGCCAAAAAAAGAGAAAAAACTACATGTGCAGGTGTAGTTCATGGGACTGTTGTTTATGGAACATAATCTCAGGGTTTTTCTGTGGATAGCTATACTAAACTGGGATGTGATGCATTCCCATCAGTACAGTGAAGGTGTGATACAGAAAATAACCTTTAGAAGCTACCGTTGTGCCAAGTGTTGTGTTAGATGAGAGACTTCATTTAGCAAGACACTTGCAGTTATCTTGGTAACCTGTGCTCTGGATGATGTGTCTAGATTTGCTTGATCTGGAGCCGTTTATCTTCAAGTCCCTGGAGATGGTTGCCGTGTCGCTACACTTTAAACCAGTAATAGTAACACTATCACCCCGTAAGTAAAGCGCTGATCATATTATTCTAGAGACAGAAATCACAGCAGGCAGATGGATACTCTCCCAGGAACATGCAATGTCTTATTTCTGTCACCGTTATTGTACCAAACCCCTCGAGTTTCATTTTTAGACTGTTAGGTTTTAAAGGGAGGTTTTTTATATCCCCCCGAGCTTTGTGTCTCGGTCTNCAGCTGCCGGCCCTGGCTGCGCACGGAGGATGCGCGGCCGCGGAGCCGCCGCCCCCGCAGAGCCGCGCTGGGAGCGGGAGGTGAGCGGGGCGCTCCGGCCCGGGGCTCCGTGCTGCTACCGAGCTGCTGGGGGGCCGGGAGAAGGGAAGGGATCACGGCCCAGCTGGCCAGGGGCCGGCGGTGCGGGGGGCAGCGGCGATGCTCTGTGAAAAGCAGATTTTTCCCGCTGCAGCGGCCGATGGAGCGGGAGGGCTGCGGGAGGAGCGTGGTGCGGTGGGGGAGCCGCGCACAGGCGTAGCGGGGAATATTCCCAGCACTGGGATTTTCAGCCATTTTTGCCTCAAAAACGTTTCCAGGTGCCTTGCGCCGGAGGCTGGAGCATTGGAGCATCTTTAAACGTCTGGCGTGAAGAAATCAGGCAGCTGTGCGTGTGTTAAGGAATAAAAGGGGAACTCGAGGGGGTTTTGTTTATCCAGGGGACTGGAAGTGATGCGTTTTAATTAGTCTCTGATGTGAGGGGGAAAGGAGCTTTAAGAAAACAAGCATTCTGATTAAAATTCAGCCTATCACAGTGAGTGGTACTTGCTTGTTGCGGTTTTTTTTTTTTGCTGTTGGTTTTGTTGGGGTTTTTTTTGTTTGTTTGTTTGGTTTTTTTTGTTTTTTTTTTTTTTTCCTAATTAAACTACACTGTGCAGCCATTTAGTGAGAGGGATTCAAGGAAACAAATGAAACCTATTTGCTTCAGGTGGGAAAGACGGTGCATACGACATAGGAAGCCTTTTGTCTTACCGTGCAAACAAAATACATCCAGGTTGCTCGGCAGTCTCTTTTTATTGATTTTTCAGGCAATGCAAGAACAGAGCCTGGAAAACACAGTTACTGGATGAAGAGTGCTTGGCTTTTAGACCAGAGCTTTATAAATAGCATAATAACCATGGAGGGGGTGGAGGGGTGGATGGGGTAGTGGGTGATGTATTCTCGTCAAATGAAAAAGTGGATTCATTTTGTTTGCCATGACTGTTAATTAATGTTATGGGAAAATGCAAATCAGCAAATTGATATTGCAGTTTGCTACTTAATATTTCTTTTAGAAGACAAGAACATATCCACCCTATTCCCTCTCTGACTCCCCCCACCCAGTTTCCAGCTGGCTGGACTTCCAGCTGCCCCTAGATGCTGTGCTAGTAAACTGTGAAGTGCAATTGTAGGATCAGATGTTATTTCCACCACACACATAGGACTTTTTCCCCCCACTATAATTTCAAATCAAATTCCTTTCTTTTTGACAGGATGAAAGTGGCTGCCACTATGATAACTACCTTGCTTTGCAACATGGTATTTCTGCTGGCATTTGGATTGGCTTCAGCTTTTAGCCACAGCCCTAGGACACCTGACAGGGTTACTGAAGCAGATATCCAGAGGCTCCTCCATGGGGTTATGGAGCAATTGGGCATTGCCAGACCCCGGGTAGAATATCCAGCACACCAGGCTACGAATCTTGTTGGTCCACAGAGCATTGAAGGTAGTTAATTTCTATTTTGAGTTATGATTAATTTTTTAGCATGCTTTGGTAATAATTAATGGTTTTTTTGTAGATACAGAAAGAATATTCTGAGCTTAAAGTCAAAGATTTCTTCATCATATTGTTGCTTGATCTTTGTTTTAAAATCACCATCCATTTTACACCTTCCTTAATGTAATGGTTTTGGCAGAAGTAGTGGGGTTTTTTAAGGTACAGGCTTTGCAGAAAAAGTTATCTTGTCTTGGCATTGTCTGATCTCTAATGCCTCAAAACAATGGGTTTGCTAAATTATTCCTGAATATTATGTATAAATATATTACATATATTTTTCAAGTGAAACAAATGTTATCTATAGAGCCCAAATTCCATGGATTTTTATAAACATTTGTAAACCAGAAGAGATCAAGTGTTTGTGGTGCCATGTGAGATAAAGGGATAAACTTTACCCTGGGGGTGCTCCTCTTCTTGTGTCCACAAGTAGCACCTCAAAACCATGTTGCAGAGATGAATGCTCTGGGCTCAGCTTTATTTTTTTTGGCCAGTACCTCTGATTTCACACTGTGTAAGTTTTCCCTGGAATCAGTCTTTTATAGCTATGTAAATAATTTGAAATATCTGGCTTAAATGTTAGGATATTGGGATAATGTTTCAGTGTGTTGCTATTTTAACAGAACAAACCAGGTTTTATTTTGGCATGGCAGCAAGAGGTTGTAGGTATGAACCTCCAAATATTATTGTTTATGTGTGAACATCAAAACAGGGCAGGACCCCTCAACCTTCCTCTCAGAATTGAATCAGTCTGACACAGTGCAGTAAGACTCCACAGTTCATAAGTCTGTGTTCTCTATTTTATCCCCATTCTGATCTACAGACTGTCCTAGCCAAACAGATTCAATTGCTTTAATGAAGGCTGAGGAGAGGATTAGAGCTGAGTAGGCATTTCTACCAGATAATTGCAAACCTAAGTTTATACATATTTTTCAAAGAAACTTTAATGGACACATGTTTTTCTGCAAATTTAAATAACAGAGACTAAGTTTAAAGAACATTGTTTGGTCTGTACCTTTTTCTCCTTGATGAATGTTAACACATAGAGAAATTGGGACAGATGGTAGAAGTGAGTAATTTTACTCTCCATTTGCCTCTTTTCCCTAGACATTTTTTTAAAAAGAGAAACCCTAGAAAATATAAGCAAATCTGAATCTCTGGCAAAGATTTAATCTCAGCTGTTTGATGTTACTTTCTAATTACAGTGGTAACAAAACCAGACTGTGCATCTCTTTGTATAAGTATCAAAAGTTTTCTAGTGTTTGTGAGATTGAAGTAATGCTGGTTTTCCAGTAGTCCATACAGTCTTCCACAAACAGCAGGTTGGACAAATGTTTTCTGTTTCTCCTTTTTTGTTTTAATAAAAAAATTCATCTGTGTAACAGAGTAAAACTGAAAGGTGGTAAATCCAGTCGATTTATCATATTTAATTTTCCCCTCTTGCTCAGATGAGGATGACTCTTTTTTTTTTTTTTCAAGCCTACCATGGATATTTAACCATTTATTAAAAATTTCTGCAAAGGCAAAATGGTCTTGTGGGGTAAACATTATCAGTCAGTGTAGAAATAGGCCAGCAAATCAGACCTTTGTATCAAATACTGCTTTCTATAGAGTATTCTGTGGTGAGTTTTTCAGGTGATAATCACTTACTCTTTCTTTTGTTTCTTGTGGTGGTGTGTGTCTATCTATAGATGGATATGTCTAAAAGTATCTGATTAGAAATTTGCACCTAAGAAAGTGTTGTTTGCAGTTTCAAGGTTAATATGGTCTTACATAATTGAACACAATATTTCCTCATTCTGCTTTTTTAAAAATGTACATATAATTGAGTGAATTTTCACTATGAGTCTATTTTTGAATATAGACCATGAATTATAGGATAGTTAATCCACCAAAACTTGTATTTTATTCTGAAAAAATAAGCCTATATGTTTTTAGATAATGTCAGTACAAGGTTCCACTTTCTGAAGAATTCACCTAAGGACCTTCCATGACATATTCACACTGTCATCACTGTCCAATAATTCCATGTGCAAGTGCTTAAAAAACTCAACATGATAACAGAGAGGGAAGCTAAGGGGGAATGAAAAAAAGAGGTTTTAGAATTTTTAGAATGTATCACAGCAAAACAGGGTTTTCATGATAAATACCATCATGGCAAATGTTGGTAGTTCACCAACTGCTCTTCTGAACTACTCTTCTGTCTTCATTGGGATTTTTTGCCTAAAAGTAATGGACAGTAAAGTTGGGTATGAAAGAATTATTATTTATCAGAAATTCTGAGCTGCCAGAAGTGTTGACTTCCAACCACTTTTCAGCCTGCAGGTTTCAGTGACCAATATAAAAATTTTAAAAGCAGGTTAAGTTCATGACTGCATTCTCATCATTAAGGCCCTGACTGCTCTGGGGTGCCTTTGTTTCTCATTTTGACTAGATACTGCATCTCAGCATAAAAACAACCCTCTGTCAATTAGACCTTAATCAATTTAGTATGTTCCTACAGAAAATTGTTTTACTTAACAAAGGGTTTTTGTCAGAAATAGCCCCAGCAGCACAGACCTGCAGCACTGTTGGTGGCTGTCGTTGCCATCAGCTTCAGCTGAGCCACAGTTCCAGAGGCACCACTGACTTCCAAAAGGCCAAAAATTCACCCATTGTATGTGTACACCTGCAAGCAACATACTGTCAGGAAAAATTACTTTTTATGGCTTTGGAATTTGGAAACAAATTTAGGCTGCCATAATATAAACAAGTTTACTCTAGCAACCTGATTATAATGAATTTTTTGCAAATTTGAGGGATTATTATAATAATATTTTCCATGTTATTATTATTATTTCCATGAAGAAGAGCTTAATAATTTAATACACAACAAAAATATTATTGTTGTTAGTTCACAGGCAGATTTCCTGATCATGCTTATTTTCCATTTCAGCTTTCTAATTTTTTTCTGGTGTTAATCATTATATTTTGACTTTAAAATGCTAAAAACCAGAGGGATATGTTGCAAGGAACTATATATGATCATTCCCATCCTTACCTTCACACACACCTGATCCCTTCTCCCCAGAAAAGGTTTAGGGCTGACTTGGCTGTAGAAAATGCAGTCACAAACATATTCTACACCAAAGAAAACTAAAAAAAAGAACACTTCAGAAAATATATTTAGTAGCATATGCTCTTTTTTTGAAGTGACCAGATAGTTTTCCTATTGATGGATATAAAAAAAAATTTACAGTTTTCTTGCTGATGGATAAAAGAAAAAAATACAGCTTGTTAGTTGAAAGAAATTTCTGCCTTTTCTTATGTTGGAATATGTAAACACGTGGCTTTGCTTTTTTGATTTGGTTTGGTTTTTTTTTTTAATCTTCTCCTTAACTTTACATTTGTCAATTTGCTGTTACTTCAGGTCAGGCTGCTGAAATAGGAGTAGTGTCTAGAAAATGCCTGATGGGAAGTTTAACGCACTGGGAATTACTGTGACGTTCAGGGAGGTGCAGAGGCAGCGTGAGCTCCCTCCCTGTGCCAGGGCTCTGCTGGGTGAGGGCAATAGGACAGACATGTCCCAGAAATGGGACTCTGCTGGCTGATTTCTGGCTCCTGCAGATGGGCATGGCACAGCAGCGTGGCAGGAGCCAAACAGATCCTGCGCGATGAGAGTCGAGTGAAAATGGTTTTACTGTCTGAAAGGGGTGCCTTGGGAGCAGCTGGTTTTTGCTGGCCACTTAATAGATTTCTCTTTCTGCACATCCCCTCATTCCAAATAGTAATAAACTCTTATTAACTAGTCTAATTTATCTAATAAGATTCACTCTCCTTGTTAATTCATCTTATCAGAAAGCTATACTGGGGTCACTTAGCAGCGTCTATAAAAAGACTGGAAAACATAGGAAATCAAACCAGGAATTTTTAATGAGTAGCTGTGTTTCTGTACTTACTGTTCAGCTTATCACTAAAATACTATGCAAGCCTTACTGGGCTATATTCAAGCTTTCTACAGATAAGAAGGGGGCTGCATCTATGTTAAAAGAGAACAAAAGAATAAAATAAAGAAATGCATTCAACATTTAAAAAAACACAAAAGTTAATTTTTCTGTCTGGTAGGGCGTTTATGAGGTAAGAGACCAGGCTTTTTTGCTTTTTTTTTCTTTCCTTGCATGCTTAAAATTTTGTACCAATATTTAAGGTTTTGTTGTTTTTGTTATTGTTTTGGTTTTTTTTTTTTGTTTTTTTTTGTTTTTTTTTGTTTTTTTGGTCATTGTTTGGTTTTCAGTTGTTTTCCTTTTTCTGAGGAGTAGAAGGGAATAAGCATATAATGTAAATTTCAGGCTTATTATAGCCTGCATAGGACAACAGTAAAAATCTCACTTAAACACACGGGGGCACCAGTAGCTCATCTTGAGCTGTTTATAGCACTGAACTTCCCAGCTGGAAATGGGAAGTCCCATTTTCCTTTTGCAAATATCATTGCCTACCATAAATTCAGTACAACAGAAAGCCTCTTGTGTGGTTTGTTTGTTTGTGTTTGATTTAGCTGGTTTTTTTTCTTAAAACCACTTCAAACAAAATGATTGTTGGTAAAGGTGCTGGCCTGACAGCCCAGAGCCTGAGATCTTCAGTCTGCAGAAGAGGCATAATGCTGTCAGCCTCAGTGGCTACATTAAATTGTGATTGTTTGCAGGTACAAGGAAATTTAAAAAATACAATGCCTCTTAGGGAGGCTTTTGATTCTCCTGCAGAGATTCCTCATAGCTACTGGAAACAGGCTGGGGTTTATTTGATTATTTTGAAAGGAAATAAGTACATTTATTGTTTTAGAAAAATGTAATTACTGTTTGTCAGATTGAGATGATAAAATTCAAGAGGGTCTGGAACATTATGAAATAGGCCTACTAACAACTGGTAATCAATGGCTTGTCAGCATGGACTCTGTACAAATAACACTCTACAGCAAACCTACTGTCCATAAAATTATTCAGATTACTCATGCATGTTAATAGTGTCTATTTTGTTTACATTTTACTAATAAGAAAAGTAAAGGTTTTACTTCTCGTTTCCTACAAGAACAGTAAAATCTTTTTATTAGAAAGTTGCAAAAACTTTTGCTGATGAGTTCCCTTATGAAACCAGGGCAGAAATGACCTTTGCACTCATTCACTTTCGGGCTAACGTGTGCCATGCTTATCCCCCAGTATATCTGGACTTCTTGGGTGACTACAAGTACTCATTGTACCATATCTGGGGGTCAGCAAACACAGCAGTGTGATGGCTGCACCCTCTGGGCTGCAGTTTAGGTGCTTTGTGCCAGAGTCTGTGCCAGCATCCGGGGGGAGCAGTGTTGGAATTTGGGGCTGGCTGCACAGGGCTGAGCTGGGCAGACCTCCCACAGCCAGAGAGGCTGAGTGGTTTGTTGTTGTGGGTTTTGGTTTGTGTGTGTTTTTGTTGTTTGGTTTTTTTTATCTAAATAGCCCAGAAAATATTATTCCAAAATTTCATATGGACATCTCAAATTTTTAAGATAAAGTGAAAGTGGAAAACCTACAGTTTTTATATGACAATATGTAAATATCTAGATTTGTATAGATTTGACTAAAAATACCTATTTTGCATTTTATTCAACAAGTTGTAGTGTTAAGTGTAACCAGAATTTGAGTATCAGGCAGTGATGCATGTCATAAGAGAGGTGCCTTAGAATGCTAATTTCTGAATTTAAAAGCTAATGGTGGTGCCAAATGACAGCAGTGGCTTACAGTGGATTTTCTTTATCTAAGTGATATGGCACAGGTCTGTGAAGAAACTGCACATAAAATGTTTATACCTCTAACTCCACAAACAGGAAAACGATGAGGTGGTGTGACTTTATTTTTATTAAGGAAAAATCTTTGAAATTTGGCCCGTAATATCCTTGATTCCATATGAATTTATAAGCCATGACCAGTAGTGAATAATAGGAAAGCCAAGCTGGTGTGTGTGCTGCTGCGTGGAGGTCACACCAGGTTACCTCAATGTGTTTCACAACTTTCCCTCCTGAGGAGCAAGGGCAAAGCAGAGGCAGTAGGTGTTACCACCTTGAACTTTGGGAACTGCCCTTCCTCGATGCCCCAGAGCTGCAGGAGGGGTGCAGGTGCTGCTCTTGTGTTCTCAGTGTGGCTGGGAACATGCAGGGGAAATTCTCAAGTCTAGTATTCCTGTCAGAGAAGTCAGTCAATGGAGAAGAAAAGAAGAAAAGGATATTAATCCCCGTTTCTCTCTAGATCTCTGTTATTTGCAGGTGGATCTGAGTGAGGAACCCATTTAGATTTGAGGCTCTGAAACCTTTTCTTGAAACATCCTCCTCTTGTGATTGCAGGAGAGTGTGCAGGCATCACACACCTCTGCTGAGGAACCAAGAAGATAAAGTGACTCCAACTCTTAAAACGTCCCACTAACCCCTGTTATGTGGTACAGACTACTGCTGCTATTCATAAAGTCATCTTTAAAAGATGCCACCAAAGGAGAAAGAGTCCTATCTCAAGCAGCTTTTGGGAAAGAAAGATGGCAGGTCTGTAGGGATTTAGAATTAAGTAGCTTGTCATGTACCTAAAGATAATTAATCAATTACAATGGGATTTGTAGCCACAATTTTTTTTTTTGGGACATTTTAGTAGAGGGAAAAATCCAGTAGGAGAGGTAAGAAACCTGAAGAAGAGGGGGAATATGACAGCTTCTGTATTGTCTGATGCTATAGAAACTGTATTTTCTAATATTGACAGAAGGTATAGAGAAATTTAATATGAATCTATAAAATTCCATCTACCATTGGAATATGGTCCCAAAGTATTTTAAAAATATCTGTCAGTGAAGGTTGGCCAAATTATTATGAGCTCTTGTTTTCAATGATTTTTTTTTCTCTGCCTGTCTCTTGTGAGGAAATTGAGAGGAGACCTCACTGCAGTTACAGCTGTGAGGGGAAGAGGAGGGACAGGCACTGATTTTTCCTCTGTGGTGAGCAGTGATAGGGCCCAAGATAATGGCCTGAGGTGGTCAATAGGTTGGATATTAGGGAAAGGTTCTTCACCCAGAAGGTGTTTGGGCACTGGAACTGGCTCCCCAGGGAAGGGGTCACAGCCCCAAGCCTGACAGAGCTCAAGAAGCTTCTGGACAATGCTCTTGGGCACAGGGTGTGACTCCTGGGGATGATGGTGTGCAGAGTGAGGAGCTGGACTTGATGATCCCTGTGGGTCCCTTCCAACTCCACATATTCTGTGATTCTGTGAGCATGCTAGGATTTATACCTTTCTGCATTTGTTCTCAAAATCAACTGCATTTCCCATGCTCCCACCTGAATTTTAAATTAACTTGCAGTAAGAGAATACTTTTAAGTTTGCTTGGTTCCATGACGAGAGATTTTAGAAATCTAGAGAAGAGTCTCTTACTCTTCTTGATTTTGGTGTTGTGCCAGGAGATAGGATCTCTGGCCCTCTCCAAAGGTTTCCAGAGCTTTTCTCCCCGTGCTTGCCATGGTGTGTGTGCTCAGCTGCAGGGATGAATGAGAAGAATGTTGTCAGCTCAAGAAGCTGGTTCTTCTCCTTGGGGTGCTTTAGTACATCAAGTGAGATGATCTGAGCCCCTTTTTCAGCACCAAAGAGCAGCATTGGGCCTGGTCTTACCTGCCAGGGCTCTTCATCTCTCCACTCCATTGCATCTTCATTGTGTGCCAGTGCTTTTATCCAAGTGCAAAAGAAGCCTCATCTTGACTGGGGTGGTTTTGCATGGCAAGGCCTCTGCTTCTGGAGTTCTGAGCTGATACTGCCTCACCAGGGCAGAGGCTGGAGCCCTCTAGCTCCACACTGGGAATGCTCACAAGGATGCTTGGGGCAGTTGGGAAATCTGCCTTGTAGCAGCCATCAGACAGGCGTGGAAAGGTTTTAAACCTGCTGTTGAACCAGCTGGGACTTTGAGCCATCTGCATGGAAAATGGAATGGAGTGGATATGGAATGGGGAAATGAACACGAAAATTTTCTGAAGTTCGGTGGAGCAGTAGAGACAAAAACATGGATGTTCTGGATGTTTCTGGTGCATCCAGGCTTCTCATTACAGGAGTGAAAGGAGTATTTTTCTCTGAATGTGTTGACACTGATGGAGTATTTGGACTTCTCGTGCAGCTGGCGTCAAGTGAATAAAGTGCCAGTGAATAAAGTGTTACAGCCTTTCATTGGCACATTTACATTTATAGGATTGAAATAATGTCCCATCCCTTGTGGGATAAAGGAGGTCACTGTTTTCCTTTTGTTGCCTGTTTCCCAGAACCACATGCTGCACACGTGGTCAGTAGGAAGGTTGTGCTGTGGCAGTGACAGGAGGGTGCAATTTGCTGGCTTGGTTTCATTTTTTTCACTCTACTGGTGTGTGGTGGCTGCAAGGCAGGGGGCAGAGGGGCCCCTGTCTGTGTGCTGCACGATGCACTGTGTGTGTGTCACACTGTGTGTGTGTCACACCCTGTGTGTGTGTCACACTGTATGTGTGTCACACCCTGTGTGTCACACCCTGTGCATCTCACACTGTGCGTCAGTTGCAAAAGGCTGAAGGACAAGTTAATATAGTCCATTAGAGGACTGTTCAACCAAGGCAGGCATTAGAGTTTTCTTTTTTTTTGCTTTGTCAGCAAGTGGCTGCTGGATTTTTTTGTTGTGTATACAATTTGAATAATAATGACATATAAGCTACTGTTATAAATTAATTGTGAGAGGCATGGCCATTATTTTGGTCCTAACTATTTCACAATAAGAGCCTTTAATATCTTAAATATTTGTACTGTTTGCAATTAAAATATTGGATACAACTGAATTCTTTGCTGAAAGCAAGGTCAGGAATTGTGCGATGTGTGTGCTTAAGGCTTTAGGAAAAATTGCCCCTCTGCAGAGAAATAGAAAATCATTCTTTATAGTTTTAAGAAACTTTTTGTCATTAAGGAGAAGACAAGCTGACTTGGGAATGCCTGAGCATGTATAGCTGTAGTGTTTCTGTGTTTCTCGAGGCATGCTCTTGAATGGTTAAGGAAGTTGGCTAGGTTTGCATTTTTCCATTCTTTGTTCTCCTATGCTCTTTCTCCTTCCCTATTCTCTTATTTAGCAGCTTCTATGGAATACACAAAATGTGATCATTTATAATTTTTTCAGTTCTTCTCACTTCCTTTGCTTAATCAATTTCAGCAAGCAGGATAAGACTCTCTAGGATGAAGCTAGCAGAATTAGAATTTCAGCATTGGGGCAGTAAAGCCCTTCAAAGTGTTAGAAAAGGTAAGGAAATTGTAAATGCATTTTCTGCATTCAGGATTTTTTGAGAGTTTACATGATAGATGGTCCTGCAGATAATGAAAGAAAAAAAAAGTTAATTAGGGGATGGTGTTCCCAGCGCCCATAAGAGCACTGGGAAGAATTCTGTCAAACCTGCCTTACACTGGGGAGATGTCCCTTTTGAATATGACAAATGTGAAAACAAATGTAGATACAGCAAGATGACTGAAGATGAAAGTGCAGGATAGTATGGGAAGCTGTCACTGTGAAAGGAAAAAGATGTATCTCTGATTTGTTGAGGAGACACTGTAAACAATCTTGAAGATTTTCCCCAGTGACAAGAACAAATAGTCCAGGTTAACAAAAGATTTTGCCAAGTAGGAAGTATGGTATTACATCTCTGATTAATATGTATTTTCTCCCTCTAGAACCTTGGGCAAATGGAATATGCTGCCCCAGGCTTCCCTGCAGCTCATGTGTGCTTGGAGTTTGTACAGGTTGAGATAAGAGATGTGATTTTTGCTCAGGGAGAAGATCCCCCTGTGAATCTATGAGGGGCTTGGACACCCTGAGGCACCCAGTATGACTCACTAAGTAAAGGGCTTTAACTTGGGATTTGGGATTTATTTACTCAAAACACATACTCATGATCCTTCCTCTTTTGTATCTCCATGCTAACATTGGCCAGACAACCTCTTTTCTGAATTTGTAATTGGGGGAACTCTATCTTCTCTGTGACATGGGAAATGGTTTCAATGAGACTGAAAGGAAAATTTGTCCTCTTGTTTATCTTTAAATGTTCTGCTATAATTTTCACTTTTGAAAATCCATTCTCATTGACTTTCTTAAACTGACTCTTCTGGGGGACAACACTGCCTGTTTGTATTTGGCATGGAGGATTGCTGTCCACAGATTTGTTCCCACTGTGCTTTGCACTACCAATAGATGGGTAGCAGCAGCTAAAACTTCAGTGGACTAACAGCATTTCCATTGGATGTGTTTGATCAGGGAAATATTCAATACCTGCAAGAAATCAGTTGCTCTTTATGTTTCTTTCCCTTTTTTTTTTTTTTTTTTTTTCTGTCCTCCAAGAATGGAGTAGTTATGTTGTCTGCATGGGTGGGACAGTATTGCTCTTACAAAAAAATGAGCTGAAATGTATGCATTTCAAACTTTTAATCATTCCAAGGATCTCTAACTGAAATCAGCTGATAAAATACTTTTCCAGAATTATAATAATGCTGAGACGCATTGTTCTTTTTTTGTTTTCCACCCTGCAACAGTTCAAGACTGTACTACATGACTGCATATATGCATATATTTTAGATTAAATTCAAAGCTTACTCAGGACAATGCTGATCTTAGCCCAAGACACCTAAACCTCTAGTTTATCCTGTAGGAATGTGAAATACCTAATAATAAATGCTCACAAAAATCCTGCCCATGAAAGGGAGCTGATTGTTTTGGAGTGTTTTCTGTCCTAGTATGTGGCACAGAAAAGCCTGTTCATATAAGTAAGGAGCTATGGAAAAAAACATAGATTTATCTAGCTCATCCTTTCTCAGTACAAGGGTATTGTCTGTATTACTCTGGATTTTTGGTAGTCCAAGTTTGAATAATTTAACAATGATGTCTCTCATGATTCCTTTGGATAGAAAATTATGAAAAGTTTGTCGGTATTGAGTTGCCGTGTCTTTTTCTTTCAGGCTCTGCCTCAGGGTTCAAGAAACTGATGTTCTGCTATTTTTGTAGCTGACTGTATATGTTTATATCCCAATATTTTGACTTGGTAGCTGCAGTGTATTTAACCCTAATATGTTTCTTTAAATCAGTAATGTTATAATACCAAAACTAATGCAATTAATGAGAGTTACTGTACATAGTACCCCAACTTCATACATTCATAGCATTTCATTTTTATTATTGTAGTCAGAGTTCATAAGGAATGAACTTTGCTGATGCTATTAAATCACTCAAGTGTGCTAAATTATGGCACCAGAGCAGGTGCTATTGTCTGCAGCTCTTTCAGAAAGAAAAGAAAAACCCTCAAATGATCCTGGACATTTATACCTAAAGGAAACCCTCCTTTACATTAATATAAAAAGATTGGTTTGTACTCAGTCAAGGGAATTCTTGGCAGTCGGTTTAAACTTACATGTATATATAGCACACTGGAGCCTGCTAAGTACCTCTGTTTTCTTTATGGATGGAGCTTTGGTGCCAAGAGGTCTGCACCACATGCAAGCACAGATAGGCTTCTATCTGATGGATTGTCCCATAGTGAACCACATTGTATACAGGACGTTCAAACACGTATTGATTGTGTGGTTCCGTAGTTTACAGCAGAATCATAACCTGATGCTTTTAAGTACATATATGTAATCTATCTTCATGTGAAGGAACTCAGGACAAAAGAAGTATTTTATGCTGTATATTAGACATTATATTAAATTACATTAGATTAAATGTATGCTATACTTTTTTTTTTTTAACCTCATCACCATAACATTGTTGTGTTAAGAGCATCATCTTTGTGTGGGCTATGGACTAAAGGTATAAAAAAGTTCAGAGTGGAGATAATGCTGTTCTGGTTTTAGTACCAGGTCTCGTGGTCAGCTACAAGCAAAATTCCCATATAACAGAGATGCAGTTTTTTTATAGGGGTAGTTTAATGTTTTGTTACATAGCTGTAAATCTTTTCTACAACACTGCATTAGAGAATAAGAGACTTGTACTTGAGGGGGAAAATTAGCACATTGATTAGATTTTAGTCCATTGAGCAAATAAAATGGAAATATATGTGCTTATAGACTAATTTGCTTTACTATAAGGCAAACATCCATTTGCCATTTGCAAAATTATTTTGCAAAATTTGCCTCAACTGCCACTTCTAAATGTAGAAATGAATACAAAATTTGAATTTTGTATTTGAGTGCCTTCTGTTAGCAATTTTTGCAAGTGATTAAGTTAGCTCACAATGTTTGGCTGTATAAAAGACAATTTAGGCTGGTAAAGTTTATTTGTAATTTGGGACAGGAGTAATTAAATGATTCTTTTGGAGCAACTTTCATGTTCAGAGGCTTTATTCACATCTTCTGGATCTATGAAAAATAAATAAATTTCAAATAAGACTATTTGGTGATAATATGGTGATTTTGCTATTTACCCAAGAAGTTGTGTCTGCATTCACTCTTTAACTCACATTTTCCAATTGTTCAAATTCCTTTTCCTCTCAATTCATTGTTAGTAGAATTCATATGTTGACTGTATGTTGTTATCCCTCATTATATAGGGCTTAAAAAATTACTTTGCTGTCACACAACCATCTCCATTGCTGCAGTGTGTGTGGTGGCTGTCTTTGTCAGGGAAAAAGAACATGCTTGAGACTAACGTTTTATGTCTGAAATTCAAAAGAATAGTGTACAATAGTATTTAAAAACTCCACAAGCAGCTGGGGTTTAGCCTGTGGAAGCATTTGGCCAGTAAGGCATGCAGAAAAGATCTGGGACAGATAATTTTTTTTGGAGAGGCATAGTGAGACAGAGTGGCCTGAGCTTCATTCCCAAATCTTTAATGGAAGAGCCTACTTGTCAAAGGCAGGGCACTGTCAAAAGCTGAGCTGTGTGGGTGGTGGCCACAGTACACCAGTTTTGGGTGCAGTTGCCCAAGCACAGCAGGCCCATCCTTGTGTCCTCTGCCAGGGGGTTACAAAACCCCCTGCACACTGCTGCTGTAACCCTGCAGTGATGCTGCTCTGGGTCCCACAGGGAAAAGGTAATCCTGTATGTAAGAGTGTGAAGTCACTGCCTGGGATGCTTTGTTACAGGCTGGCTACTGTGGAGGTGTATGTGAGCAAGAATTCCCACCAACAGGGACTCTGCCCACTTTTTATCATTACAGCAGGAAACGCAAATTTACATTTAAGAATTGGTTTCATTTAAAAATATTTTTTCTAGGTGTACACAACCACATTTTTTAGAATACGCTGGGTCCCTAAGGACCTTAATATCTTAATCCACCTTGGGACTTAATTTATTAATGTATTTCTAGGCTGTGCAGGTAGTATTTCTTTCTACAGTGTCATTAACATGATCTTCCTGCCATAATGCTGTCTTGCCATATCTTCTATTGTTAGTTGCTATAATGAACAGTAATAGTATCAGCGACTGGAGATGATTGTGCTTTAGATGTATCAGGTTTCATTATTTCATTTTCTTCACATCTTCTTGCCTAAAACTTCCATAGTTAAGGGGAAAAAAAAAGAGCAAGTGGCCAATTTTGTTTCCTAGTTTCATTTTTAATTATCTCAGTTACTGGATTTAGGTCACATGGTTATGTTTCTAAAAGAGATGCTTGAAATCTAAACTTGGATTTGTCTCTAAAACAATTATATATAGAGAAATTATATTTTAAATTGAAGTGTAGATTACTTGCACCAGCTAAAGTACTTACTCTTTTAATCTTGTAAAATGACTGTGCATAAATTGTCTTTGCTAGGTGGTGCACATGAGGGTCTCCAGCACTTGGGTCCTTATGGCAATATCCCAAACATCGTGGCTGAGCTGACAGGAGATAATGTACCAAAGGATTTCAGTGAAGATCAAGGATATCCTGACCCTCCAAATCCCTGTCCTATTGGAAAAACAGGTAATTCAGCTGTAGCCTTTGTACCTCTGTCTTCACTGTACATCATCCTGTCCTTCAGCACTGTACAACCTGTTATCAGAAATGAGGGTTTATTTCATTCTATGCTCCAGGATAAGAACTGTTGAGAAATTGTGTGTTTCAGTGTTTCAGATGAGCTTTTTTAAATCTTTTTTTAAGAAAATGTGCATATCCTATATTGCTGTATGACGATGGAGAGGGTGGAAGAAATCATCTTGATCTCAGAGTAGAAGATAATGAGATTTATGAGAGCATCATGTTCCCGAGGGAGTTCATTTTTAAGCTGGCCCCTGAAAAAAGTTACTCTGTACAGATGAGATTTACCCTTATTTTAGAGACTTTCATTGTGCCAAGAGGAATGAAACTGTCTGCCCTGATCTCCAACCCAGACCATGAGTCAATATTTAAGATACCTTGGCTCCAATCCATGCGTCTTTACAGCTCACTGAGGGTGCATCTGTGCCAAGAAATGGAGAGCTCCATGGATGCTCCCCACGGCACTGCATGAGGCTGACTCTGGCAGAGGGGCAGCACAGCCTCAGAGAGCCAGAGCAGTGCCCAGGACATGCAGGGTGTCCCTCAGCCTGCAGCCAGCCCAGCCCTGTGGGGCTGCTGCTGAAAGGTACCTAAAGCAGCCCTGCATGTGCATGATACACACACAGCCTGAGAGAATGGATCTCCTTCCTGTTACTGGAGCCAAAGAATGACTTCCAGTACTGAAAGCAGTAGTAAAACACCCATTGGCTGCCTTGGGACCTGGAACTGGGAATGAGCACTCTATTTTTCTCTCATTTTTTATTTGTGAGCTAAGAGGTCCTTTCAGAATGTTTTCTGTTTAGTCTTCTTTTATGTTATTTGGATAACGCAGAACAGTTGTTAGTATTCTTATTTAAAATGTTCTGACTAGCTTAGAATTAATAAAAAAAATAATATTTGTTATGAAAAGTTTTGTGAAGTGTTTTTGCATTTCATTCAAAAATTTGACAAAATTTCAAATAGTCCTCCCTTACTGTTTTCTATTACAGCCCATTTGGTGATGATGCCTTCATCTCTTCTGCAATAATACCTCATCCTCCAATTTGTTCACTATAGCTGTTGTCTGACAAGTTGCAAATGATGGGTTTAGATTTTCTCACACACACAAGCACATACATGGACTTTCTATCTTCCATGTTTGCCCATTAGACTGCTGTTTGTGATTAGATAAATAAATTAAAAACATAGCATCCAGGGAAATGCCTTTCAAAATCCCTTCAATTTTTCTGTCTTAGGTGAAGCAAAAGTTGTTAGCTAAGCTAATGCAGTCAGACCTGAACAGAGGGGGAATTTGCAGGGAAGTGCTGCCTGCTGAGATAAATGGCTCTGTCATAGGTATGCTGTGAGTGAAGATAGTATCTGCTAGGATTAGAGTAAAATGTTTTTCAGTGCCTTAAATGGAAATTCAAGTGGTGACTCTATTATGCATACAAATTACCAGAGGCCTTCCTCAATCAGGTCTGTGGATTTGCTTAATGGAAAACAATTTTTCCAGTCACTGTCTACATATGCACATTCCACAGCAGGAATACATAAGCCTGGAGCAGAGTTGAAGACTTTTGGATTAGCAGTCATAGAGGACACCCATGAGTCCTACTGTCCTTTGTGTTTTCTACCAAAAGACACAATGCTCTGAGGTCTATCACACTTCTGTTGCCACCTGTTTCTCTCTTGATATAACCTTGTTCCTGATGAGACTGAAATGATTTCTAAATGTTTTAATAATTTCTGAGTTACTTAGCCAGTATGGAGAGTTTTCCCCTGTTTTCTATTGGTAATTTTATTTTTTCCCAATCCCAAGAGAAAAGCAAGAAATCTGGATCTGTTGAACTCAGAATAACTTCTCAGGTCATTGAATCAACTCAGTTTTAAGTCAAGACTTTACTGTTTCCCACATCTGAGGGAAAAAGATAATCCATCTGCAAATCTTTTTACATGCTGACACACAAGGACAGGAGGGAAAGTCCACAGGTGTGTGCTCTGGAGTGCCTGTGTTCTGGCAGATGCAGCTGTTTGAATGCCCAGCATCATGCCCTGGCTGGTAGGATCTCCTTGGGTATGTCTGAGAGGAACTTGGACTGCAAGCTCCCCATGCTGGCTAAGCAGTAGGAGCTCCAGGAGCAGACTCTATCCAAAAAGCTACTCTGGCCTCAAATTACTGAAACTTTGCTTAAGCTAAAGATGACTTATTTTGGTAAAAAGACCCCAAGTTGATTTTTAAAAGGATATTATCTTGATGTGACACTGTCAACAAAACCATCCATTGTGGTTAAAGGCGGTTTCTGGACGAATCAGATTAGTTACCAATCTACAGAAATGTCTTCATCATAAAACTTCTCCTACATAGCATTTTTATGAGATCTTACGATGCAGAAATGATTTTCAGCCAGTTTGAACAAAGTAGCAAACCAGAAATGGAGCTCCAGGAAGAGCTACTCAGTGAAAGAAATTCTGTCTTTGCGCAGAGCACTGTTTTGCCATGACCTTCAAAAGTATTGCCTTACCAATTTCTAAAACTACTTGTGAGCATTTAAAAGAGAAAATAATATCTCTTCTGAATCAGAAAAGGATGCAATGCTAGGTAAAATCAAGTGCAGTAATTAAAAGAAAAACATAAAGGAGAGAAAGAGCTTTGAAAATAAACTTATTTAGTTTTCATTAAGTTGTGAGGATTTGGTTTTTTTAAAAAACAAATACATTCTGACAAATCTGTTTCAAAAGAAAAAAACCTGTTATTTTCTAGTCATCCAGTTCTTCATGTTTTTTAATTGCATGATTGCATTTGAGAAGTTTGCTGACTAATGTGGCACATACTGTGTGTTTCAAAGCTACTAAGCACTCAGTGCTTTCTTTTGCAGTTGATGATGGGTGTCTAGAAAACACCCCAGACACAGCAGAGTTCAGCAGGGAATACCAACTGCACCAACACCTTTTTGATCCAGAGCATGACTATCCCAACAGGGGCAAGTGGGTGAGTACATGATTCTTGCTTATTTTTGTTGCATGTGAAAATGGGTATTGTCTGCTGTGGGGGACACTATGAAACCACGAGGACAATATTGTCCTTAATGCTGGAAAAATTAACACCCCAAGGGAAATTTCTCAAAAAAGGTGAACTTGCCCTGAAAAATAGAAATAGTGGTTGTGATTGATAAACACCCCAGAAAAACAGAAAGTAGAAAACCTTGCTCTATTACCTGTCCCAAAGCATGATAGCTTGGTAAGTGCAAAAAACCACATTTCAAACTACGGCGAACATGTAGCCAAAATTAGTGCAGATTTTAGGATTTCAAAACATAGAATGGCCCTGATCTGAAAGAATATCCAGGTTCAGTTGCTGTTCAGCTACATATATAAAAATAGAAAGAAAATACAGATAGAGTTCAGCAGCTTAAAACACCTTAAAAAATCTAGGATCAGACAACTTGCCTTAAGGAATCCTCCCCACCTTAAGGATTTTGGAGGACTTAATGCTGCTTCTTCCTCTAGTCAGGTTATGCTCTGTATTATATTGAAAACCTATGTGACACATCCCATATAATAAACACAGTGAGCTACACTAAGGGCAGAAATCTTGCTCTGAGCGTACAAGGACTTTAATAACTGCAGCTAGACTATTTCTGCAGGCTAGAGGCTCCAAAGAAAGCTCTGCCACTTAATCTTGGATTACATCAGTTAAAATGTCCAATCCCAAATCCATTTTCAGGCGCCAGGAAAACAATAACAATGATTATAATTTATGCTTGTAGAGCAAATAATGAAATCTCATTTTACATTGTTATAACACTTCACTTATGATTGCACTAAACCAGTGCTCTGTAAGCATATATCGATAAATGGACGTTTGGCAGTCTCTTCTCCTGCTGTAATTTTGAGACAATGATTCATCTTCATAATCAAACCAGTGTAAGATTTATAGTCTTAATTACTTATGCGAGTGCTAAATTTCTGGAGAGGATCATGCCAAAAATCCAAATTTTGGAAACTTGTTGCATTCTAAGTAATTACCATCAAAGGTTTTCATTTAAAAAACACCAGATGGTGAACGTTCTTATTTATGCCAGATAAGGCTGTTAGTTTTCTTATTATTCATGAGTACTTTACTTTCATA
Organism: Peucedramus taeniatus; assembly: GCA_013400575.1. Classification (NCBI taxonomy): domain Eukaryota; kingdom Metazoa; phylum Chordata; class Aves; order Passeriformes; family Fringillidae; genus Peucedramus; species Peucedramus taeniatus. The sequence goes on along the minus strand of WBNO01007580.1, from coordinate 52,919 downwards.
ATACCATTCTGAAGACTACAAAGGCACTTCTGTAAATCTTTGGCCTATAGCAATATTTCAGAAGCAAGCATACATACTGTGTTGTCATCAGCGACATATATACTTAATAAATGACAGTAAATCATTAGTGAATCCTGGGCTTTTTTGTATCTACATCCATCACTACTAATTCAGGAGAAAAAGCTGCTCATATATGGATTAAAACACTTTTAGGTGATAAACAGTAATCATATCTAGCTGCAGCTTAGCCAACTCCAGATCTTTTTATTAGAGATGAAACAGCTGGTCATGTGCATGAGCAAATGTTCTGCTGAGATCCAGGAGAATAGCCCTGATCATCTCCTAATTGCATATTACCACATGGTAAAAATATAAATACAGTGGTATCTTTTTGTGGCTAGAGTTTTTAATTCTCTGGAAAAATCAGGTAAGCACTCTAAAAATTAGCTGTTTGAGACCTTATAAAGCAGAGCTGAAGTAGATCAGATCTTTTAGGGCACTTACTCTTGTCTGCATTAAGTTGTAGATGACCAGCACATCAGGCTGTGGGCTGCCTAGTGGGTAACTGTGCATCCTCACCCTCCCACAAGCCCCCAGCACCTAAAATTCTCTCTGCCCACGAGTTTGTTCCTGCTTCTCCTGTTGAAGAGCCTAGGACCAGATGTCCAGGGGCTGTGATGTCTGTGTGCTCACAGACTGTTTCCACCAGCTCTTGGCAGCTGAGTGGGCACCAGGCTGTCATCACCAGCTGCAGCTCTTGCAGCCAGTGTCTGCTGGACCCATGGCGTGCACTCCCAGCTCTTGGGGGAGCTTCTCCCCAGCCTTCTCCTACCACTGTGTGGTTGAGGAAGTGTTACAGTTCCCAGTGACTTGATCTTTCCAGGAGCCAACATACATTCCTTAGTGTAACCACAGAAAAACCCAGATTACATTAGCAGGTCAGAAAAAAGGACCTGCTTGTCCTACTGGGACAGAAACAGGTTGGTTGGCTTGATTTGGTGACAGACTGTCGTGCTTGCAAAGCTGTGGGACCTCTGCAGTATCCTGTGAAGAACACACATTCCATAAGGGTCAAGCTAGTCTAGAAGATGTCTCATGCACCAAAGTGGTTATGTAGATGCTAAATATTATGTGTAAACACTGCTAATACATCTGTAGATACAAATATATAAATCATAATAAATATATACTGGGTTAGGAGTGGGAAGAAAGGGGAAAAATTCTCTAGTTTTGGGACAACTCCCCATAAATCAATATGCTAGGCTGTGAGAAGTCTCAGGAACAGACATTGTTTATAGAGTGAGAGCCACAGCTTAAACTCTCCTCCCCTCTCCTCATATGGGAAAAACATAGAGGGGAGTGGAAATAGGATGAGTGGCTTTTGGAGTTTTCTGTCCTTGTGTACAACTATGGTTTCTAAGATTTCAGAGTTTTTTCCCCAGTTCAGACTTTTCCTTATAGGACACAGACACTTTCTGAGTGTGCCTTTCTTGCATCTTGCAAATTGGCTCCTTGGAGGGTTTGAAGAAGAGTTGTTGGCATCCAGAAACACTTGCACAAAGATAATTTACAATATATGATTTACAATCAAATCTAAAAACCTCTTACATATTTTGTTGGTTTAAAGCATTTTTTCCACCCAAATCCCAACCTGTAGTACTCTAATCCAAGTAGCCAAGAGGATGCAAAGGAAGTTCCAGGAGTGAGGGAAAAGTAGAAAATCACATGCAGCATGGGGTATACATGAGGTATATCTTATACATGAGGTATATCTTATACATGAGGTATATCTTCTTTAACCGAAGAAAACTTTGTGCCTTCATTCTTAACAACCTCTCAGTGAAGGATGAACACTTCAGGGGCAGATTTTGGTGGCTGATGAGGTCAGGCCATTACGCAGTGGAACATATTTTCAGGATTGCTATTATGATACAAATATTTTCTCAGCTCATGCTCCACAACCATATTTGCTTTGCACTCCACATAATGCTACAGTAGTACTTTGAGTCTTAAAACATTCTCAAACAGACTAAACAAAATATGGTTTCCTTGAGCAGGAACAGTTCAATTGAAAGGAATTTTTTCAGAATGACAGAAATGCTAGCTCCCGTAGTCCATTAAATTCTTTTTATTTCAGAAACACCCTTCTTCCTCTCATGAAAGTACAAGGTCAAATACTTTACAAAGAGAAGCCTTGATGGTGCTTTGCGTTTTATTTAAGGAGAATAATTCAGGCATCCTTGAGTTTCTTTAAAATGTTAAATTTAAGTTTTCCTGAAGTGAGCTCGCATAAATGACTAGCCAAGAATGTCCCCTTTGGCCAACTTCATCTCTGTTCCCTTTTGGAACAGTTCAGACAAAATAACTGAGGTTGGACAAGAGATAGGCCTTGTGAATTTGAGGTTTAATGAACACAAGAAATACAAAACAGACAATTTTGGCAGATTTCATTGTAACACTTGAAAATGTTTGTTTTTTCTCATATCAAGGCTGCAGAGAGAGTTAGAAGTGTTTGGTGAATTTGTCTCGTGCTAGAATTACACTTTCTATTTATATAATCAATGTTAGGTCAGTTGTTTATAGCAGAATTAATGGCCTTGTTTATATAGTCTTCTGCTTTTATACATGTAATTCTTCTCTCCTTCCATTTTCAGGTTAGGGTTTGGTTTTGGTTTTCTTCATAACACAGAATTGAAACAAAATGTGTTGAACATGTGTGTGTTATTCCAGACTTTATTAGAATTCACTACTTATAAGAAATATAACAATATGTGGATGCACTTATGTAAACTATGGTCAGAGGGGGTTTTTTGTGTTGGTTTTTGTTTTTCATTTTCTTTTCTCATCATCATAACTTTCTCTTCTGCCAAGATGTTTCTGGCAGTTTTTAAAAGGTTTGCCATTAAAAATGTTATAGACCAAATGGTTTTTAGAAGCTTTATTGAGGGCACTACTTAAACAAAGGAAAAGTTGGCACTGAACTCCTTTCAGCAGAACTTTGCACTGGGAAGTGTTGATATCTGGAAGGGAATAAGCAACGACAACAAAACAGTAGGAATGACGCCTCTTTCTGTTTTAAAAAGAATTAGAAAATCCCTTGTAAAGCAAACTTTTTTTTGCTCCTGTTCTTGTGTCACCTCAAATGTATAGAATGATCTACCAGAGGCAGGACTCCTGCTTCCTCTCCCTCACATTCTTATTTTTCTTTTTCCTTCTGCCTTTCCTTAAAAAAAAAAAAAAAAAAAAAAAAAAAAAAATTAAAAAATGTATATATATATACACCATGTATCACATGATGGGGAGCATCCAGACAATACAGCACATGCTTGAAACACTTATTGCCTGAACACATGGGGTAACATAGTGGAAAATTACTGGCTTTTAAATTGTTGATAAGGCTGTGACTGCTCCTGAAGAACTGCAAATGTTAGTCGGAATACACAAATATTTATTTGTGGTTTATTGCTCCCATAAAACTACACACTCCTCTAGACTTGATAATATTTAATAGCAGAAGTAGCATTTTAAAAGAAGAGTGTAATGGATTTGATGGCTGTGTTGGGTTTTTTTTCCTTTCCAGAGCAAGAGTTTACTCTTTGAGAAAATCAATGGTGGTCCAAAAAGAAGAAAGAGGGTAACTATCGGAATATTTCATAGCCCCTATATAATCTAGAGACCTAATAAAAATGAAAATCATAGTGTTGGAATAAAGAGACAGTCTAATGCATTCGTATTATACTTTAGATTATGTGTAAAGTCAGGGACTCTCTGTGATAAACTACTACAGCCAGGTACACTGGGTACAAAATTTATTTCTCAAAATAGTCTCTTACTTTCAGAAGATACACTTAAGTGTAAAACATTATAAAATTTCATATTGTCTGTCTTTTTAAATTGATCCTATTAGCTTAAAACCATTTTAAATTATTCAAGTATCTCCAAAACAGAATTTGAAATTTCCTACTAAAAATATTAGTAAATTTAATTACCACTGTCTATGTGTGTGAATATATTTTTGGGTGTAAATAACACTAGAGGTGGTTATTTATCTGATCTACCCCAGATGAAACTCCTATCTCTGTGTCCCCCTTCCTTGAAAGACAAAGATGAAAGGGTGCTCACTGTTCTGCTGCTGTAACAAGAAAGGCAACCCACATAGAGAGATTCTGCACAGTCTGCCTCACTACTCTCTCTTTTTTGGAAGTGTCAGCCTGTCTTTTATTAAAAAAAAACAAAAATCACTTTCAGGAAGAGTTGACGGCTTTAGCTTTGCTGCTGGTGTATTATTTTTATAAAAAGAAAAACTCTAGCTCTCTGCCAGAAAGTAGCTTTTAAAAATATGACTGCACAGTTTATATTGTAAATGAAGTAAATATAATTTAAAATAACAAGCATAAGCAAAGATGATTTATTTATTAACTCTCAAACTTTAAGTCTTTCCTAGAAAGGGAGAAGATGAGTTGATTTTTTTCCTGATTCAGTTCAAACATAAGTTAATAAACTGACCTGAGCTTAGTGTCTGCTTCATGCTTACATTTGATTTTTGAGTTTTGAAGTTGAAAAGTAAAATAGGGTAGGCACCTGACTTTAATTTTTAAGTAAGTAGAATTTACTCTGGAAATAGTTCAGCAGAATATTTATTCTAGAACAGCATATTAAAGTGGAATTCATGCAACATATATACATGAGGGAAACAAAGAAAAAAAAAAAAATTCTGTGAGCTGACTGACATCATTGGATACAAAAGAAGTACTAGCTGGAGACACTTGACAATTATGTGGATAGGGGTAGCCCAGAATTTTGAAGGTGAATTCCTTTACAGCAGACCTGTTTTCCTAGCACCAATATGTCACTTAATGCTAAATTCATTAGAATTTAAATTACTTTAGGGTAATACTGTAATGATTACTAACAATTTAATGAACAATTCAGAATCTCCACTTTATCAGCAGAAGAGTAACCTAGAACTGTCAGCAGCAGAGTGTGTTTTTCTAGAAACCAAGAAGTCCACTGGATTCCCCTCCTGCCTTTTGTGCTCCCTGCCACTCCTCCATGCCTTTCTGCACAGGCATAGTTTTGGGATCTGGCAACAGATTGATTTTTTTGCATCTGAATGTCCCCATCTGAGGTTAAAACAAGTCCTGTGTAACAGTGTACACAGTAGCCCTCCTGTGTCTCTCCAGGGCTGTAGTGAAGCAGTCACAGAGGCACTACTGGAGTCTAGAAAACCTCACCTTCCCAGCACGTGTGTGTGTCCATGTGTCTCTAGGTACCTCTGTAAGCACATGTGCAAGCATGCACACACATAATCAGTGTCTGTAGCAAAGGCATGCATTCACCATGTGCTGCTGTGCTCATTTCTCTGCAGCACTGACACTGCAAGACAAGGAGGTTACAGTGACATCTAATTTTAATTAGCAGTTCTCTCCTTTTTTTAAAATTCTGTGCTTGCAGACAGCCCTGTCCAGAAGTGTCAGGACCACTTCTGTGATCACTAAGTTGCCATGGGCTCAGAGCTCTGTACAAAGGTGCTTGGGAGCTTGCATTACTTTGAATTCTGCACAGCTGCATAGGATTAAACATATTTTAGTGAGATCAGCCAAAGTATTTTGCATTATATTTTGTGTTTTCTTTTGTTGGTTATGAAGAATTCAAAATTTTACGTAGTCGCATTCTCTTCAACTTTATTTCAGAAAGTAGCAAGCAAGTACCATTCCAAAAAAAAAAAGACCAATTAATCTTCCTAGGAATCTTCAAATAATTCCTAGAAGTTTATGCAACAGTTGAATTTCACTAAATTAACATTAAACAGAACTTCTTTAAACAAACACAAACAAATCATTTACATATGTCTTATTTCTAACAATTTAAAGCATTGGAGTTTATTTTCAAAGATTTTTCCACATTCATTTCTGGTTCTTAATATTTTTATGTTTTCACTTGCAGCAGGCAAAACACCCAAAACCCAACAGAAGTAAGCAAAAGGGCTGCTCTGTGCTATGACTAAGTATTAATGATGGCATCCACAAATCTGGAGAAACCCAAGGGCTTAGACTTGAAGACAGATAAACCCCAAATGTTTTCCAGAGATTTGAAAAATACTTGAGATAGCTGAAAATAAGTATTTCATGCCCATTATGAATGCCTTTTTTTTTTTTTTTTAATTCCCAAGTTTTGGTGAAAGAAGCACAGAAATATCTCAAGAAAAGTAATTTCTGTGACACACAATCACCCTGACAAGAATCAGGAGATACTGGAAAATTTGCATTCCTCTGAAGTTTGTCCTTAGGCAAAAAGTTTTTATTAGCATCAAAAACCTTCATGCTAGAATTTTTGACGGCATCTGTGTGAAGGAGACAATATGCACTTGAATTTTGCTTACACTGACACTAACAGGCCAGAAAGCAGGTGTAAATGATACTTAATATTGAAGCTCCAGAGAAGTGCTTGCCACTTTGCAAATACAGTAAATACATTTTACTCCATTGGTATAGATAAAATTCAAGCTTTTCTATGTTACTCCATCTACAATCTCCAAACAGTTTTGAGACAGGATCTGTTCATCTTCAGCCTCACGTTGTGCTGCTTGCATGGTGCAAAGTGAAGTTAAACCCTCTCCAGGAATCTTCTTTCCAGCATTCCCTTGTTCTGGCAGTGCTATGAGAGCCATTTTCTATGCCAAAACCTTGTTTGGCTCTGCTCCTTTGCCAGCAGTTTTTTATCTCAGCAGCAAGAGAGGAAGCAAGGAGGGGTTTCCTGGAGAGGAGACAGGCTGAATAAGAGGTTTGGTCAAAATGATATTGTGGTTTCTAATTCATATCCCAGCACAATGTCCATCAGGGACTAATGATTTAGCTGAAGCTTACCTGTACTTCTCTAACAAGTTCTGTCCTGCCTCAAAAATTAGGGAGTTAGAGTTACTGCTGTTTCTCTGCTGAGCTGAGGAAAGGAGGAGTGGAGAAAAAAGGTAGTGTTTAATTAGATTGTTCTGTATTCCTGATAGTCCTCCTCCACTTGTATTCCTCCCCGTGGATTGAATTAAATTCTTGAGAAAAAAAAAAAAAAAGAAACAAAACACTGGTTGACTTTTAGATTTAATCCCTGGAAGCAATTTTTCCCCAAGTCTGTAAATATCTGACACATAAGAAACACATAAATATGTTAATTAATTCTAGTTACCCTTTATATGTTTCCCTATTTCTCATAAGTTTAAATAATCTTAAACTTTTTCAGAGTCTGAACCCATATCTGCAAGGACAGCGACTGGATAATGTTGTAGCAAAGAAGTCTGTTCCACAATTTTCAGATGAAGACAAAGGTCCTAAATAAGTACAATAAAAATGAAAGATCAAAACTCATGCCATCCTCTTCTAGATCATGATATTGCTTATATATAATCATCTATTAAAATCCTTGTGAATGGCAGCATGCTTATTATTTATATAATTGTAGATGAAAAACAGCTGTATTTATAACAGCATGTTCTCCTAGATGATAAAAGTATGGTTCTGCTTTTTGTTAAGTTATGATAAAAGGACATTTCTGTTGTTTTTATTTTAGTCATGGAGCAAACTTTAAAAATGTTAGTCATTTTTGATAGCTAATGTGAGGTAAATGGTCTTAATGAGAAACTTGTAAATAGGAAGATGAAAAAAAATGCCAAGTCTGACTCCAACATTTAATCTTAAATGTTACTATGTTTGACACATGAAAATTATAGTTTTATGTTTTGTTCACAAATATTGTTACTTAGCAAAGACAAAGTATTTATTTTACGCAGAGAATTTTGGCTTTTGGTCCATTTTAATAAACATTTAAGCAATCTACAAGGTTTGTAAAGTGACATTTTCCAAAATATTTCAGAGGGTTGTCTGTCTCTGTTATTGCTATTCAAATTTAAAAATTAAAGAATTACTTTTTGACTGTATTCACTGAAATATTTTTCTGTTAGTTTTAATCATTCCATGCCCACAGCTTTGCTAAAAACTTGAACATCTTCCTTCCTTATCAATGGAACTGTAATGTGAAAATTAATCTCCCCTGCTGTTCTTTGTCTTAGTAACTGCAGCATTTGTGCATTATAGTGTTGTTAAATTATAAGTAAAGATGGAGACATTTGTCTGTGTTAATAAGGTTGTGTCAACAACCTCTGAATCCAAATCCAGGATATGAAGGTCATTATAGTTGATCTTCTGAAAATATGCTACTCTAATAACACTGGTAGCTATCATTGCTCTTGAAGTTGTTCTGGGAAGCTTAAATTGCCTTCTTGCCCATAGGAGCTTGAAGAACTTTGTATTCCAGAGTTCTCCCTTTTTGAAAGATGAGAACATACCTGAATATTTCAAGCTATGTGAATGGAGCACTGGAATTATGGAAAACATCATTAGCTTACAGCTGACATTACAAACAATATCAGGAAAATTGTGGGGGGAAAACAAAAGTAGTTTCCTTTCCCATCCTACAGAAAGACACAGTGAAATAAAGATGACCTCTTAGAAAAAAAGAAAAAAAAAAACAGATAAGAAATTAAGGTTCCTAGCTACATAAAATTAATGTTAACAGGGTGGCACAAATATGACTGTTGTTGGCATTTGCTTTTTTTGTTCCACCACTTAGTATTTGTAATAAATTATGTATGTTGAGAATTGGGCCTCTCATGCCATTTATGGTTAGATTGCAAAATTCTAACATTTTGGAACGGACTATCATGTCTTTCATCATACTTCCTTTTTTAAAAAAAATCTTGAAGAGAAAAATGAATAGTATGTCATAAAGTGGGGTTTATACTCACACAAGACACAAAATTGAGGAATTTCTATGACTCACAGAGCTCTTTTGGCTTCCAGTGGCCGGAACAGGATGGGAGCAATCTAGCTGTTCATGTGACAGAACTTGCATTCTCTGCATCTGAAGCTCAGTCTTTTTATCTGCACTCCTGCTTAGTCTTCACACAGGTATTGAAAACTGCAAAGCTACAAAGACTGCTCCAAAACCAACAGAGAGTCTATATATATCATGGCATAAATCTGACATTAAAATCTACTGATGCCCAGTGGCCCAGAGTGTGTGAAATGGTCATTCCTTCCAGCTGACCCTGCTGCCAGCCACTGGTGTAGCTACAAGGCTTCCAGGCAGTTGGAGGCTGGACTGCCATTCCTAAGAAATTGGTGTTTCTTCAGATCCTTGACTGTTCCATCGATACTTCTGAAGTAATCTGAGTTACATTCTGTCCTTATAGCTGCAGTAAAATCCATGTGAATCACAAAAATGAAACTAGCACGATGGCAATTTATTTCATTTTTTAAACTCTTTTTAAGGACAAGTGCATAATAAAAGGTCAGTACAGTAAATAGGGGGCTTGAAAAGGGAATGGCAAAGAAGCATCGCTTGCTTAATAGTATCAACAATCCCACATGTAATTTTGTGAAGCACTCCAGGTCACTCCAACCCTGTGTGGGGATGTGAAATCCAGCACTGCAAACTGGCCGGAACAGGGATACCCTGCAGGCTGCCTGCAGACTGCATGCCACCAGAGAAGCTGCCCTCCTGGGTATGACAGATCTGCACAGTGCAGGCAAAGGAAAAATATCACAATTTGGACCTGGTTTTATCCTTAAATACAAGCAAAAAAAAAATCTTTACGCTGCACAAAACAATGATGTGTCTTATAGGAACTGTCTGCTGGAGCAGGTCAAGTGTGTGGTGGTGAGCAGCTGTCTGCTGAGTTCATCAGGCAGCTTGACTGTTTCACCAGGAAGACTCAGCAGTACTATTGTGAAATTTTAATAAAATATAGCTATTGCACCATGATAATGAGATTCATTATTCTAATTTCAGTTTCATGACAGAGCTGTCTTTTGGTACTGGGATTGGCCAGTCCCATACTGATGAAAAAAAAGAAAAAAGAAAAAACAAGCAAAAAATCCTTGTCCCTTCTGCTGTTCCAACAACAGTCCAAACATCTACATATGTAGTTTTTTAAAACAGAATAATCACAGTGCTGGTCTTTCAGAATCAATGAACAAAGATACCAACTATCCCTCCTCACTCAGAGTTCACCAAACCAATATATACAAGAATGTAAATAGCTGCACAGGTGTAATTGCCCTTTTACCTTTATGATGCATGTGAATTAAGGAGCATGTATACTGATACTGTTGTTCAGAATTTTCATCAAATTAAAACCTTTTAGAGTATTTTAAAATTTTCAAGTGTGTTACTTACCTCTAACGCATTAGAGACACAATGTGCTTGAAGGAAGCTATACAAAATAAAGTGTATTGCCCTGAAACATTGATTTTGTCTGGTAAAGAAATATTTATGACTCTAGTTTTAAAAAAAACATTGTGTAACTGAGGGGAGTATTTGATTTGTGACAAAAAATTTACTCTGGGGGTGCATGTGCATACACACACACACACACACACACATTAATACACTTTTTAAAACATAAAACAGTCTGATAATAAACTCATTAGTAAAGAATATAAAGATGTTAACCCAAAGAAGTATAAATATATATATAAATAATATAAATATGCTTAGTGAATTGCTAAGGAGGGGAAATAGTGATACACTTCTAATTAGTGGCACATTTGCATTCACCAAACGCAATTAAACTGTGCTGCTCTCTCTGCAGCAGCTCAGGGGCAATCCAAAGAAGCTGGGTACCAGTTCTCCGATGCCACAGTTCTGAAAGTCCCTTCCAAGATTGCAAGTAAAGCTGACCCGAAGCTAATTTTATCAAAATGTGATGAAGCCTATCTTATCTGTTAAACTGAGGAAGGGCACAGGCAGAAAGACTACCAAGTCCATTTGGTTTTCGGTTTTGTTCTCAACACAGTAACACTCAAGCCCCTTTGGTTCCTCATGTCCATCATTGGGGAAGAAGACAGTAGCTTTTTCACGATGAAGAGGACAATTGCCTTCAAATCAGGCATCTAAACAGTAGCCCTATGGAAGTATTGAAAAGGCTTTGTTTTCATTTTCATGGCGTACAAAAAACTAATTTTTGAACACTTAATTTTTTTGGAAAAAGCACATAACAACATCAAGCCAAAACAAACTTGGAATCTTCTGGCCTGTTTGCTGGTAAGCTCACTAAACCACTTCGCACCTCAACTTGTAATGTGATTTAATTTTTATGCAATTACTTCTTTTTGACACAAATAGACAATGCCTGGATCTGTAGGACAGAGACCTTAAAGACAATTTTTCAGTTTAATGAAGTCACACACTCAGATTTATGGAAAGAGAAGGGTAGGGTAGGGAGATTCAGAGGATGCTACTACAATCCCATGAAAATTTGAGATGTCCAAGGAAAGGACAGTTCCACATGATCCACAAAGGAGATGAGTATGTTCACTATTTTATTAGCCAAGTGTCACTATCTGTCGGATTTAAGTTACGTCTCCATCCAAGCCAGAAGCTATCAAAGCTGTCAAGGAGAGCACATTATCTCCAATTTTGAGACGCCTGAATCCAACATTTCAGGCTAATGGAACTGACAATTAGATTGAATTATATTTCTGCCATGCTTGATACAAATAGGATGCCAATGTCATATGCCCTAAAGAGAAGACGGCAACAACAAAAACCCAACAGAAAACGTTGACTCCGCTGCCATATGGATACACATGCATGCACTTAAAAGTTCAGTTTTGTTTGAAGGCATGCAATTACCTTCTACACTCTTTAAAAAGAATCATATTCAGGGATTATCATCTCAAAGAAGAAGTGTACTTTTAAAATAAAGAATTACTGTGTCCCTTAAAATGTCTGTCAGTTTGTCAGGCCTAGGGTCAATGGCAGATTCCAAGCATGAGCAAAGAACAAGTTCCCTTGAAGGCCACAGCCACTGACACTGATCTACTTAAATGCAAGCTAAATAAAAACTAAAAACAATTGTAGGCAAGGATGTGGAATTTCCATCATGAAGGTCCCTGTCACTCACAAATGTGGCTGACAACCACAGGATTGGGAACTAAGCCAAGATTTTCAAGTACAAGAGAATGAAAAAGTCAAATGAACCATTTTCCAAGTACACTCATGGTCTAGGTCTGTCATGCTCAAGCCTTTTGCTGTTAGGTGAAGAATGGCACTGAGTTCCATTTCATCATCCTAGTCTACCAAGAGAAGGAAATATGTAGTTTTAGTTGTCATGTTTGCTTTATTTATGATGATGACTGCTTTGCTGTGATTACATGAGTCCTGATGGCTGGGAGAGCTGCTAACCATGTGTTCAACACATGGGAGCACAACAAACATTAAATACAAGTGTCACGGCAGTAGCATTATCAAATGGAACTTAAAGAGCTTTAAAAAATCCCATTTTATTAATGAGGTCTGTATTTGTATGTGGGGCAGAGGTAGAGATGGTAGGAACTGAGAATAGTTTCAGACTTTAAAGATTAGCTAGACCTGAATCACCTATCTTTCATTTTCTTCTGTAGTTCCTGTTACCAAAACATACAGAATGCAGCTCCTAATGCAATGCATGGTTGTCTTTTACATTTAATGACTGTGTTTCTTCATCCTACTCTGTTCTCCAAGAAAAACAGTGGTGCGAGTCATTGGCTAATTTCATGGTAAACTGAGTGAGGCAAAAGAGGAAGCACAAAAAATAAATAATGTGCTACTTGTTACTAGTCTCAAACTTTGTCTCCTTCCCTAACCAGCGTCATTCAGCTAGAAACCATTAAATGTATAAACACTGACTCCTTTTACTCCAGATTTTTGTTCTCAACCTAACCACCATATGACAGTGTTACTTTCCTGGGCACCACTGAAGATCTCCATTACAGATGACAGGGATTTTGGGGTCTGGGTATATTTGCTAAATTACAGAAGGTGCATGTGGCTTTGTTGCTGAGTTCAGACATCTTTTAACTAATTCTTTATTCTGAGAAACACAAAAAAACCCCAAACCCTAGCAGTTATTTCAGTGCAATATCTATTTTGGAAAGCCCCAAAGTTCTCTAAAAGCGGCTGAAATTCAAGTGGCATAGCCTGTATGGGGAAATGAGGTTTTGATTCCTCAACTCAGTACAGAACACCTTCCTACACTGGAAATATAAAATACCACACAGTGACATTTTATATTTCTAAATGGACAAAACAGACTCATGAAAGAGCAGGTAAGGCCATCCAGAGAAGCACTCATAATTCACCATTGGTTATTTTTCCCCTTTCTTAACGCTCCGAACGGTGACTAAGAGAATTGCAAAACTTTGATTCCAATGAGTAGTGCAATAGCTGTAAGATTTATGGGCTTGAAAGCTGTGTTATGACACTTGAAGAAACCTATTTTTAATGCTGCATAAACCATTGATCAAACGAAAAAAAAAATTAAGCAAATTCTTTAAAAGTAGGTATTATAACACATAAGCACAGCTATCGTAGTTCCTGCATAGACCCTTGGTTGAATTCCCAAACCCTATGACTGAGCTGACACAGGACTCTGTGCATGCCTGGGTAATGCATGTGTGCACAGGTGAAAAAGCAGAAAACTGTGTCCTGCTTCTGATTCTTCATAGCTTCATCCTGTGCTAATCCCACAGTGTCTCCAGCTTTGCTGCAGCCTTTCTGGTGGTTGCTGCTCTAAAGTTATGGTGTCTTGGAAGATTTCTTTTCAGGGACTCTCTTGAGTGCAAAGTTATCCAGCAGACAAATAATATGTGCCACAATGATAGACATTTCTTTCAGTTAAAAATACATCAATTGGTAGTTGAGGCTATTTTCTAATTTCTAACCACACTGAGTATTTACTGTTGTGTTTTTATATTCTCAGCAGCAACCTTTAAGCCTTTGAAAGAACTAGCCACAAAGCTGAATATAAGGTCTTCATAAACCTATCCTAAAATATCAACTGCTTGTAAAAAACACTTTGTGTCTATTTTGTTGTGCATCTGGAGGTTCTTGACCTGGAGGTTTATAAAACTGGGAATAATTTCCAATTAAAAGATGGGTGAACACTTGCAAAGAAGTTAAGTGCTGGCTCCAGTAAAGGCCTAAGTACCCACAGTTGGACTTGTGTCCAATGCAAATACCAAAGCCCAAGCACATGCTCCTCAAACCTTGCCTCTCTTTCCTGATTCCTCAGGCAGCTAAAGGCTATGCACTGCTATGCTTTCCTGTAATCACATACCTCAGGTGCCTGAACTCCTACTTCTATACATGCCTAGGACTGTTTGAGACTCGGTGAACCTGCACAGCTCTACATCTATCTCAGTCCTTAACCCAGCCTGAATCCACAAACTTGGCAATTCTTCCCCTGTGCTCCCTGAGGGAGCTAGCCTGGCAACTGCTCATCTCACACATGTCTACAGGACCAGGCATTGCACAAAATACCACAGCAGACACAGACAGTTTAATTAAAAAAAAAAACAAAAAACAACCAGAAAGTGTCTGTAAGAGTTATGGCAAAAGAATCAAAGCTCTAATGACACCAGAGAAGGCAATCAAGAATGAACACAGATTTGTCACCTAGTGATTCAAATGACAGGCTGAACACAAGGAAGAACAGGGTAACTGGGCTCTAGCTAGTACTCAAGAAGTGTTTGGGTAGCTAGGCAGACACCTGATAAAAATATAAGAGTAGTCCAATAGATGGCAAAACCAAGCCAAGCACCCACCCCCACCCTCCTGAGTAGATGGCTAATTTTGGCTTCTTGTCTTGATTTAATTGTTTCTGAATTGTTGAACAGCTTCAGCAGGGAAGGTGCAGGTCTCACGCAAACAGGCTGCAGCTTCATGGCTAGGAGGCTGCACCTCTGGAGGGGCTGGTTTGAATGCCTCCAGTGAGCAGACAGGCACCATCACCTTCTTTTCTGATTCCTGAAACACCACCAGCCTCCTTCCACTCACTTTTTATGTATTGGTTTGGTTTGTTTTTTGTTTTTTTTTTTTTTTCAGGAAAGTTAGATGTATTTAGCTGCTACCCAAATTCTTGGAAGAATGTTACATTTAGCAAGACTTGGAAACCAGCAAGAGTTCATTTGCTGGACTGTGCATTCTTTATTCTAGCAACTTCAAAAATATCTTTAGATCATTTTGCATCTGTTGAAAAGGAAGCATTTAAAAACTCCACTTCCTTACTCACTACTAGCATTCCAGTGGCAAATTTAATCTTGCAATCTTTGTAATGTATGGGATTTGCTGACCAAGAGCTCCAGTGAGCCTACAGGACCCCGTTAGTGTTGCTAACATGACATCTCCCTATAGCAAGATGTACAATATTATAAGCATTTTCAGCACTGGAGTTAAGGCACAATCTTTTTATCCACACCAGCATGACTAATTCTCTTCAAGGTGGTTTCAGGTGGAATTTGCCCTATTAAAATACGCTCTCAAATCCCTTCAGTCCAAGTACTGAAGGGTTTTTCAAAGCTTTCACATAAGCTGGTGGCAGTGTACTCATAGCAAGAGGGATCTGGACTCCAAATCAAACAAATAATTTGGTTGAAAAGACTAAACCATAGAAGTACTTGTTTTTACAAAGTACTTCTCTAAATTAGAAACAAATAAATCACATTTGGTTATGGTGGGGTTTTTTTCATGTGGGAAGGTAGTTTTGTTACACCTGATTACAGCAGCCACCTCCCCTCCTAATGCACAGAGGCTTTCTAAACAAGCTGTCCTATCCCACAGGATAAAAAAATGCTTTCTGCCTCCAGATAGCCTGTGCCCTCATCTGGATTTATCTCAATTACTAATTGCATCAAGATAAAAAACACTGTACTTTGTCTCTTGTAAGTTTTTACATCACAGCTTTCTTAATGCAGAAACTTCAGCCTATAAAAAAGGTACAGTCAAAAGAACCCATAAACTCTGAATCCAAAAACTTACTATATTAAAAATGAAAGTTTCTTCTTTGCCTTGCAGCACAGGAGAATATCCTGCTCATTTATGTTCTGTCTTTTGTCAGATCAGAAGAATAAGAAATGGCTAAGATGATTTCTTTTTTAGTGTGTCTGATAACTTTTAGTGCCATCAGCTCCCAAGGAGTCTTTCCTCAAAGCCTTCTAGTATATTTAAAAAAAAACAGAAGTCATTTTTTTACTGTGAATTCCTACATTCATTTTGAAATCCTGACAAGAAATAATAGTACCTCCTTCACAAGAAGTCTAGTTCCATCTGGTTGAGAACCAAAAAACTCTACCACAGTCTGATCTGAAGTGTAATTGATTTGATCACTGGCAATTTAACTTCTTCGCTTACGTCTTTAGTGCACTAAGACTTCCTGGGGAGGGGAAAGAAAGCTGTTTACATTTTTAGACTTTTTACAAGTGCATCCAAAAGCTCCAAGTGTTTGGAGCCTGATTAATTATAAACACCTAGAGGACTGCTCCCAGTCCTATTTACAAAATCTCTCCTAACATCAAGTGACTTAACGCTTTTCAGGCACTTTGAATCACATGTTGTGAGGGGGGGAAAAATCATTCAATCAAATTGCCAATGAAAGCAGCTAGTGGAGAACTGCAGGGCTGTGTGGTTAGTCCCAGAATGTAAGATGACAGCTTCTTCATGGTTCTGAACAGCTCTACAGAAAGGAAGAGTGATGTCTGTTGGAGCTATGTTTGGCGAGTTAAGTAATAGGACTTGAAAAAACTCTAATTAGAATTCAAGATAATGTAAGAAAGGAGAGATCAATGAATAAATTGATCTCAACTGCCCTTAGCCAAAAAGCTAAACAGGATCCTTCTGACAAAGAAGCAGAAGAAGCAAAACAGAGCAGTTGTTGGAAATACAAAAACAAAAAGATTTGGCCCTAGGCTCATGTGTGTAGTTTCCCAGAAGTGATTTTTTTTTTTTGGCAATTTTTGAAAGAATAAATTTTTGGTAACCATACTGATTTAAAAAAAAATAGACTATTTTAGTATCTTATTATTATTGTATTTCTCATCCTGAAGTCCATAAAGTTTAGCATTTTAATATGCACACTAACTAGAAAGTTCTTTAACAGGGTAAAGACTATATATAAATTATTTCTTTTAGCAAGGCTCACCTGACTCAAGTCTCTTGGATTGTTGTGTGTGCTTCACATAATATACTCTGAATAGTTCCACTGAAAACAAAGCCAAGCATCTGGCAAGCCCCTGCAGGATTCAGGTCCCAGTCTAATTTCAGCAAAAAAATGAAGTATGTGCACAAATCCACCTTTCTTACCAAAGCACTTAACTATCAGTTTGCATTTATGTATATAGTAAAAATATGATATAAATCAACCAGCAGTTCTTTTATGAAAAGACAACTGGTTAAACAATTCTTTGTCTGCCTTTAAACTTTTTTTGTCCGCAACAGTGAAAACTTGGCTTATTCACTGGAAATATCCTTTTTTTATTATTATTATTGGGGAGAATTACAGAAGTTGAAAGGTCTTCTTCCCTATTAAAAGCTTTTAGAAATTTCAAAATGGATGTATTCAAGCACATAGACACAAAGTACATGAAAGTTAAAAAAGGTATGTTTAATCTTTCCAGATTATGTTCAACTCTCAACTCCTCCTATAAATTGCTTATTTCACAAGAAGTTTGGTACCCAATCAGCTTTAAGGACTTCAGCCAAAATTATTCCTATGAAAACTCTATTCCCTACTCCAGTTTTATAGGTGGGGAAGCGGAGTCAAGAGAAAATTGGTGTGATTGAAACAAAGTAAAGGATGAAGGTGGGGTGGAGGGGTAAACTTGTCCTTCTTATACCTCTTCTTGACAGAGAGACCATCTAAATAAAAATGGCAATGAGGAAGAGTTTTGTTTCTTCCCACCTTCATTAGTATTCTCTCTGAGAAGTGGAGCAACTGATGCTGCAGCAGTACAACTGTTTAACAGAGTTCTTTCCTTCATGTCATATAGCAGCCTTTTTTGTGACAGTGGATTTCAGCTATAAAATGCAGAAATTCTAAGTTGTTGTCTCAGACAAAAAAAAACAACCAAACAAAAACAAAACAAAACAAAACAAAAAAAAACCAAAAACAAAAAAACAAACACTTCACCTCTTTCATTCCTGCAAAGCTACATTTTTAAAATCTGGTATTCTGTTTTTACATGGCTATTGCCAGGAAAAGCAAAATGAACAGATAAGATTTCAATTTTGAAAGGAGGGCAATGGAATAAAAACCTCAAACCAAACCAACCAACAACAAAACAAACCAAAATAAATGCCTTGCAAATCTCCTTACAGAATAAAATAGCTTTCCTGCCTCTCTTGCTCTTTTTTTGTTTCACTACAGACATGAGTGGCAGTCAGGAAAAAAGCCTAGATAGATCTCTTGACTTCCCACTACCTACCTCACCTGCCAGACTCACTGTGTGCTCCACGGGGGCTGCACAGAATCCCCCACAGGTAACACCCTGAAACACAGGTGGGCACACAACAAGCTGCCTTCCATCACAGCAAGAAAAAAGTAAAAGGGACTATTTTGCCAGAACTGTGCATGAGGTATCTGTTCATGTCTTAAAAGTGTATGAAATCTTTCTAAGATGCTGGGATGCAGTAAAGTTTGGGAAAGGAGTTTTTCAGTTTGCAGCATAACTGGAAATAATATTTCATAGCTGTCATATAGTGAAATATGTAGGTAAATAACACATTGAGCTCCTTAGATGCCTCTTTTCATAATTCCCAGTTACAGTTTCATACTGTAAGGGCTTCTAATGTTCATACAAACTCAGTTTTGCTTAGCTGAATCACTTCTCACATCATGTTGCTCCAGAAGTGCCCTGAAAGCAAAGCATGTCAGCAAACACCTCCTACAGCTTCAGGAGACAAAAGAAAAAGAAAAGCAAATGCACAAGGGCAGAGGAATTTTATGACTTCCATTTTTTTGGCAAATTCTTTTATAGTCATCAAGTACATAAGATGCATTGAAAAATTGTGAAAAAGAGTTTTAAAAGTTTAGCTGGACATATGATATTTCTTCATTTGGCATAAAAGTTTATATTTGTTCAGCAATCAAACTTCATCCTAATAAAATAAGCTTTTCTAAACAGCTTTTGAAAAATAGTCACATATGGATTGTATTATGTATGTAGGTGTTTTGAGGCCAGAAAACATATTTTTTGTTCTCTATCTTCATCACACAGCTGAGTGGAATGCTGGTGGGTGACCATGGCTCCTAGGTGTGGACATCATTACAAGCTCACAACCTGACTCTACATGCAGTATATGCTGAACAAGAAAGCTTTTCAAGCATACCAGGACATCACACTTTCCAGAGCAGAACCCAAGACTTTTAAATTGTTTAGATGCTTAAAGTTTTTCTCTTGAACGAATTTATTCTTTTGATTTCTAATGTCCTATTTATGAGGATTTTCAAACTATTTCTAGATCAAGCAATATTTTGAAAGTAAAAAAATCCCAAAATACTTCATTTTCAAAAAAAAACCTGACCCCAAAATAAGTACTTTTCCCTAATCAATGTTCTCTCATTCAGCTGATGGAAATCTATATGTTGAAAAGCTCATGTTCTGTCAACATAAATCTAAAATACTGCTTTTTCAATAAGTACAATATTTTCCAGCTTCCATCATATAGACATTAATTCTAAAATTCAAATAAGAGAAAGATTAAAATTCCTTAATTAAACAGAATTTTGCCAACGTGAAGTACAGTCTTAAACTTGATTTTCCAGTACATTTTAAGGGAAATTGAACTCAATAAATAACCTCAGCTTTTTCTGGTACTACTCTATAAGGTTTGATATGAAGCACAATGCTACTTAAATTAGAGAGTTTTTTCATATAATCATCTGCCACAGAATAAAGAGGAGAGTACCTGAACAAGAATAACAGGCCTGGTATGTTAGGATACTATCTTGAAACCAACATGCACATCTCTTTCCCCCACCTAATGCCAGCTGTTATTGTTTGCCTACTTAGGTTTGAAATAACAAGCAAAAACCCCATTTTCCTTGCTGGTTTATGATGAAGGCTTTTATCCATTATTTTTGGGTATATCTAAAATCCACAGGAAACTGGATTCTTTGCTATGACAAAACAAGGAGTATTCTTCCCATATATAGCAACAAAGCTCACACACCTCAGCAGGAATGTAATGATGGACACTTCCACACATGGCCCACACAGCACACACTACCAGTATCTTGCTTTGGCCCCAAGTCATGAATCACTTCTGACACTGCTGATCTTATTCATCAAGTCAGGAAGATAGCAATGTACACCACCAGAAACTCAGCAAGAGCTGAATCAGTGCTTGTTCTAGACTCATTACAGCTCAGCTAGAAAAGTTACTGCTGTGTTGGTGAGACAAACCAAGCTCCTTTCTCTCCTTAACAGAGGAGTTCAAAATACCAAGCAAGGCAGTTCAGATGTGCCCTGTTTCTGTTGGACAGCTTGCCTTACTTCTGACTTGGAGGAGCATGTCCAGGAGTGAGAGGTACTGGCTTTCTAGGTGTATTAGGGCCAGGTTCTCAGCTGTCATAGATCACTGACATCTCCCTGAGTCATTAAAAACTATTCCAGTTCACTCAAAAAGAGGCTCTGGCCCCTGTGAGTTTTGGCTTCTCTGCAAAGGCTTTTAATAAGGTGGCCACTGTCCTGGCAGTGAGGATACTTTGAGAAGCACTACATCAGTAGCTGTAGCATGCAGGGGCTCAGCCCAACAACGTTTTTCTCTGCAAGAATTAAGTACAGCACTTTTTTAAAGTTTACACAATTCTCACTGTTCCATTAAAACAAAGAACAACTCACACAGTGAATACTAGCAAGAAATGAGAGAGGAAATTAAAAAAAAAAAGCCAAGCAAAACAAAAGCAAGCAGGTAGTTGCAGTCGTCAGGTTTACAGTACACACCACTACCATCCACTGACACTAAAGCTCTTCATCTCAAATCTACACCTACACCACAAAACCATGCACATTTTCATAGGCCTCTTTAATACTAAATAATTAAACAGCATTTCCCCATGAGTATTCCAGCTCCAATTAGAAGCCCTGATGAGAATCGACAGAATTTCAAGTCTGGATATGGTAGGAGGAAGAAGTATTTCCCTTTCAGCACTGGGTGCTTTTTTAACCAGTCTTTGGTTGGGATCTAACCAGTACAGCTGAAGCTTTGGAGCAAGCCCATGGAATGTTTTGTTAAGGATTCCAGCAGAAATAAAGAAATTTTCCAAGCTGGAAATTTTTCCGGATACCTGACAGAATGATGAGGGAAAAAGATATCTTTCCCCCTGCCTCCCTCAATCTCAAACAAATAAAAAGAGACATAACTTTTTTTTATGTCCTTTTAAAAATATTTTAAAAAAATTTCTACCTTCATTCAGTCCAAATGCAGCTGCAATTATTTATCTTGTTGGTACTCAAATTTATTTTTTGTACTTTTGTGAATGAGCAAGCAAATACTTGCAGAAATAATTCTACTTTCCAACTGTCAAAGAAATCTGAACACTTGTCTTGCTTGACCCAAGGCGCTAGAGCATACTTGGAACACTGTGGATTAAGCTAAGAGAAAGAAACCAGATGAGGAGATATGGTATAGGATATTCAGCTGCAAGAACTGGAATATGGATCTTGAGGAGGGACCTATACCAGGACCTGCTTCCTAAAGTGCTTCCTAGTGTGCTTTAAGTCAGAGTGAGAGCTACTCCAGATCACCAACTCTGGCTACTTGCCTGAACGCAGTAAGGCATTAAGCGGACATAACTGCTCTGCAACTGTTGCCCAGAAACATCATCTAGGAAAGGCAATGCCAGAGTGGCATGTAAATGACATCCCAGAAAAATACAGCAGAGAGGCAGCTTGCCTGCAGCAGCTCCTGGAAGTGCCCGCAGTGGCATCGTGGGCACCAAGAGGGGCTCACATCAACCACAGAGAGCATTTCCTGCGGCGCCGCTCCAGGGACTGGGCTGCGGCACTGGGGACGGGCAGCGCAGAGCAGCGCCCCAGCCTCTCTGGGGCTGGTGACCAGAGACAGAGAGCAGAAGGGACCTGAACAGACCCCCTCAATTCAATACAACTGTTTCACAGAAGGAAATGGAAAAGAGCACAAAGTCTGTCACCATACTGAGATGTGCGAATTGTGACCTTTTCTTTGGAATCACGAAGGAAGGACACCAATTACTTAAAAACAGATAAAATAAAAACAATAGCACTTTTATGAGTAAAAAAACCCAACCAAACAAAATCCTACGAATTTCCTAGGCCTCTCCTTCTACCCATATACCCATATAGATGTCATTTACTGTAATTCCTTGCCAGTAATCCTTCCCTCTTTAACTGTCTTTGAATTTCAGTGGCTCCTGCACACCAACTCATTTTCTCTCTCATGCTGCCACCTACCACTGCACTATGGTGACTGGCCCTGTGACTGACGTGATTGTTTCTTTAACAAGTTGTCGCTAAAAGTGTGTGAATTATTGTAATGGGCCTAATTCACTGCCTTGCTAAGCACTCAGGCACTAAGGGAAGCCAAGCATCGGTCTTAGCAAAGAGCAAGCCACCGCTAAGTAGTGTGAAAGTCAGAAACTTGGCATCTTGCCTAGCTCTGGCACCACCAATGTAGCAAATCCTTTCATCTTAATTCATCTTCCCCATCAGCAAATAAAACAACCTCTTAGGTAAATTCCGGGCCTGTCTGAGGTCCAAGGTGGGTGCTGACTGCTGGTGACCGAGGAGCAAGGACTGGTTTGATTCACGGGCAGTAATTTGTGCCCTACAACAAGGAGAGCACAGACCTATCGGCACCACCTGTAGCGCTCGTGTCCGTGGCAGAGCTTTCCTCAGCTTTGCTTTCCGCTGCGCGATGCCCGCAGCTGGAAGCGGCAGCTGACAAACGTCTCCATTTAATTAGCAAGCCCAAAAGTCAGCCCGTGGTTCAGAGGCGGCTCCTGCCCGTACCGCCTGTGGGTAGCCCCGCAAGAGGCGAGCGTCGGCACTGGAGCGCTTGGAGGACGGGAGGCTAGCGCTGGAGGAAGTGCAGGCTTCGCTGCGGAGCTGTGGGGTCCGTCCGCCCTCCAGGGCTCTGCCCCTCGATGCCCCCAGCCCTACGCTGTCCGCAGATTCGGGGTACGCCTTCGGGCAGCTGCAGCGCAGAGAGATGATCCCGGCTACCGCTGGGACGGGCTGGGTCCGCACAACGCTCAGCCCCCGCCGGTTTCTGCCTACTTTCGAGCGGCCCCGGGACCCCGCGGGGGCTGGCTCGGAGCGCTGGCGCTGCCCCCGCGGCCGCCCCGACGGG
>WBNO01007580.1:0-27945 GCA_013400575.1 Peucedramus taeniatus | reverse complement strand
CGGACGGAACGCGGCTCCACCGCTGCGCTCGGCGACCTCCGCCGCCTCTCCGCCCAGCCCTCACACCTGACTTGGAGCCGCGGGAGTTTTGTCGAGCCGGCGGCTCCGTGCGTCCGTCGGCCACCGCTCCCCTGACCCGCGCTGACCTCCCCGCAGAGCGCCGGCCGTGCGCTCCTCCCGGCCCGGGGCCAGCGGCGCAGCTTGGCGCAGGGCTTTTCCCTCCTGGAGGACGCCTGCTTGCTTGCTCCGTCCGTTTCAATACGATCCCCAGGGGGCTCGGCAGTCCCTTCGGCGAGTTCATCCTCCGTCGGGTTAACCTAGACGGCGGCCGTGCCCCGTGGGAAGAGCCGGTCGGTGTCGCCAGCCGCCGCCAGGAGCGTCCACGCCCTCGGGGAGCCGGGCCGAGTCTCTCCGGGCCGTGCCAAGCCAAACCAAGCCTGCGGTCTCTCCGCCCTGACGGCAGCCAGGCTACCCCGCCTCACCTCGTCGGCTCGGGCGGTGCGGCGGGGCCCTCCGGCCCTGCGGGGCGGGGAAGATGCGCGGCCCCCGGCCATCAGCTGCGGCATCACTCCTGGTGTCCCACTCGCGGCTCCTCTCGGCGAAAGGATGGCAAGCGAAGGCCGTTTCGGTCCCCAGGGCTGAGACACAAACCTCCTCTTGCATAGATGGGGGCTCTGAGGCGCCAGGCGCGTTTGGCTCTCCCTGCTGCTGACAGGACGCCGGGTTTAGTCGGGCGTTTTGTGAGCGGCGACTTTCGGGTGCAGGGCCAGTGCCCCCCCCAGCCTCAGCTGCCTCTGAGCCCAGCTCGGCAAAGCTGCAGTAGCGCTTTGCTCCTGCCCCGCTCCTCTCTGAGCCCAGCCAGCCCGGGAATAACCCACCAGCGTGCGCTGGGTCCGTGTGTAAGTGACAAAAGGCCTTAGCTCTCTGCTCCTCTTTAGCATGCAGTGCCAAGCTGTGTTAAAGCATTTATTTTTTTTTTTTTCTCTCGGCAGTGCTACCCAGAAATGCGTAGCTTCTGCTGAAGACTCTCCTTTTCAGCACGCACGGCAGTGCAGAGAGAGGAGCAAAGCTCTTCGGGTTGTTTCAGGGCTCCATGAGGAAATGTGTCCGAGGGGAGTTTGGCGCTAGGAAGCCGGGAGCTGTCAGGCTGCGAGGGTTCCTTCAGGCAAGGCAAACTCGGGTTTGGTACCAGCCATGCCCACCATGATGATGTTCAGCTTCCCGGGAGCTCCATAGGATGTCCTGCAGAAAAATAGTTTCTTAAACGGGGTATTCTCAAGGTTTCAAGGGTTGGTTTGTTTGTTTGTTTTAAAATTGCTGCCTACAGTCCTTATATGTCTCAAAACCCCCCATCTCTAAGACTCTCAAGAAGAAATTTTCTGAAATGTAAATATATCCAAATTCTATGAGACACAGATGTTAGTTTTGCTGTCTTGATTTCAGAAAAAATATGCAGTTTTCTGGGAACTGCCATTACTATGCTTTTTTAATATTTAAAAATACAGATCTATGAACTATGAAAACATTACATAAGAGTGTTTCTGTAATTCAGATGTAATATGTGAGGCATAAAATTATTCTGATCCTTTGGGACATAAACCACTTCCATTTTTGCAGTAGTCAAAGGGATTGTGTTTTGTGTCTTTCTTTGCCTTGTATTTGAAATCCACCAAATAATGGTTGGTTTTTTGGTTTTTTTTTAGTTCTTCATCAGATTATCTTTCACGTTTCATGTGAAACAGAGGAGTCCATGGCTCTTCATAATATTTTCCTAGTAAAAGAGGTTTACAGATGAAGTTACAGGCCTGTTAAGATCTGTGACAATTTTGCTGTATATTTCAACCAGGTTTCCATCCAGATCTGCACTGAGCTAAAAATGTCAGTAGTAACTTTTGACTCTGCCTAGGAACTCATAGGGAAATTCTGTCTATGACCTGACATGTGGAGATCCTTAATTCTTAGCAGAAAATGTATAAATGAAAAAAATTACAGCTTAATTGTATGAAATAGTAAACCTGAAGTCATTTACATTTCTCTCTCAATATTTGCTAGTATTAATCCACACATTTCTTGATCTGTTTTAGATGATGAGATCTCAGGCTCTAGATAAACCACATATGAAGTGATATGAATGTTAGGGCCCAATTCTGCTCCTGTTTGAAGTCAGCAATAAAACTTCTTTTGGCTTTAGGACTAAGAGCTACCAGATGATGAAAAGTGGAGCTCAACAGTGAAATATGGAAAGAATAGAGTTTTGGAGTATTGTGTTACTTTTAAAAAATAAATATTAATTCTATCATATCTCTCTGGATCTGAATGAAATAAGGGAATTGATCATTTTGGTTATGGTCATCTGTTTGTTCAAAGGATTCTCAAATGAATTCTCCAAAGGATTTCTGGTTATGCCAGTGCAACAGCCAGTTAGTATCAAGTAATGAAAATTTTGCAGAAACATGGAATATAAGCTTTTACAGCCTGATTCTCACAGCTGCAGAGCTATAACTTCTGCAGAATTATGACTGTAATGAGGAGAAAAAGCATTTACTTCAGGAGAGATTTCTCTTCAGTAAAACTTTGGGTCTGGAAACGCTGATTTTAGTTACTTCTACTGTCCTCTTCTGTGTTCTACTTCTTTCAGTAATAAAAAACCCTGTTAAAGAAACACTCACAACTGCTAACTCATAGATAGATGAACCACTTCACTTCCTAATGTAAGCAAAGGTGTCATCCTCTCTCATAAGCAAAAGCATTGATTGTCCTGAGACCAGAGGTGCTGCAGGATGCCCATACTGCATTTTGGCTGCTTTCCTTCCTGAGGCATACCACCTCATTTTCCTTTGTATTATGCATTTTAAAAATTAAAATCTTAATAATTTTTTTTTTTTTAAATCAGTTATTTAAAAAAGATCCTGTTTAGTTGCTGTGGGGATCTTGAAGTTCACACAGCCCCTTCTGTATTTAACCCAGATTTATCCCTAAATTATTGGATTACTTTTAGGTGTGTGTTTTGGAAGTGACCATAATGAATGTTTCTGCTGAGTGGCTAATTTTCATTTGAGTTACAATTTCTTTTATGAGCATGTAATGCAGCTTCCACCTTTAAAGTTGGAAACCAACCCAGTGAAAAATTACCTTCCTCCCAGTTTAGGATTACACTGAAAAACATGCTTGCATTTCCTTAGGGGTAAGCATGTGCTTAATAAAGTTGCATGAATCTGGGACACAGACCTTACAATAGTAAATGTTACTATGAAATTTCCCCCAGATTCCCATCCCAGAGTACACCTCATTTTTGTAGGACTAGACCTTGCTGTGTCATCGATTGCACATCTATGGAGGAAAATAAAAGGAAGAAAACAATGTGCAGCTAATCATTTTTAAAAATAAAAGTAGTCCAGGAATATGCATGTTGGTGGAACCTCATCCAAGTTGTGGGACACTAAATAAAATAAACACCTGAAGTTTTCTGGCACTGCTTACAACCTAGCAATTTATTTTCAACTTCATGCAATCACTTTTTTTTTTCTTTTAAGACTCTGACACCATGTTGAGTAAATAAAGTGCATATTAAAATAGTGGTGACTAGACAGTCGCCAGAGAAATAAGAATAGTTTTGGAAGAAATCATTGTGACCTCTTGAGGGAATAAGCAATAGTTAATAATTCTTTGAAAACTTATTTTTAAGACAAAATTAAAATGAAACATGTTTACATAATATTCAGTTGTAATAGAGATGAGGAAAAAACAGCAAATGTGAAGTCCAGGCTGACACTTGAAATTATGCTGCATTATTCCTTAATTGGAATTCCCAACTTATTTTTGTCTATGTCAAAGCCTTAAAGGTTATTGAAATTGTGTGTTCCATACCATGGTTCATTTAGATACTAACAGCAGCCCTTCCAAATTGTCTGTTGGAGTCACCAGTTGTGTCATTCTTACACCCCATTTTTGACGGCCAACAGAGGACATGCTGGTACATAGATTAGTGAATGAATGCATACATCTATGATATATCAGGAACCCCAGGTGCTCTAACAATCTGCTGACAAACACTAAAAATATTAGATGCACAAGCAGCTCCTTGAATGTAGTAGAACCCCCTATGACACTTTTCTACTTCAGGAATTCCTCTCCCAGTCCATTTGGTGAGAAAGGCTGTTTGAACAGCATAACATCTATTTGCTCCGTGTGACTGGAAAGACCTAATAACTGAGAAATTAGCAGTTATTTTTTACAGCAAATAGCACTTACCCTGAGCCTCTGCTGAGTCTCTAGGTGGCCCTCACAGCACTGGCATTTGGCTGCTTTCCTGCCTAGTTGTGTGGTCTCAGGCAGAGCGGATGAAGCCGTCCAGGGCAGTGCCCATGGCTTCACACGTTTCTCGGGCAGGACACAAGAAGGACTCCTCCATTCAAACGCTGTTTTTTTTCCATACTGATAAGGCAAGTCAAATAAGGGACACAACTGCAGCACTCCAAGCAGGTAGAAAACAATGATTTCATCAGCATTTTTTTTCACAGTCCTTTCCCTTTTTAATGCCTGTGCCTCTTCACAATTTTACTGTTTTACAGTGGTTTTTTGCAATTAGTTGCTCATTTCTGGTGCCTTCTTCCATGCTTCCATGGGGAGGGTCTCTCAGAGACTTATTACCTCATCTGTCTGTCTTGCTACCACATAGCTCCTTTCAGAAAAACTTGGAGACCATGGTGCTTCTGGAAGGGGGAAGTGTGATGCTGATGAGTTTCTTCCGTGCTGTTGGTGTTTTAAACTGACTGAACAGCCTCAAGAACTCAGAGATTTGGGAAGAAGCAGAAATGGTGGAATAAGGGAGGAAAGAATAAGTAGGAAAATTATTCCTAGGCAATAATTAGGTTTGGAGCAGCCATACAGTTTTGAAGGACCTGATCATCTCCATTCAACTGCACTTCCTGAAGTGGTCTTTTTTTGTGTGCACAAACTCTATGATATTTAATGTCATTTACACAATTCTGCTGTCGTCTGACATCATTCTGTGTAAAATGAATAAAATATAGGGATCTGAAAAATTCTTAGCACTGTGATTGCATCTGTGTTACTTCTATTAAGGATTCAGAGCAGTGTGCAAGAGGACGTAGTTTGAAATGATAAGACACATCTCTTTTAACCTGTACCTAAATATTCTTTTATGTTAGTTGCCTGACTTGTTGCACATCTCTCAGCTTAAGCATCATTACACTCAGATACACTGGACCCCTTTAGAGGTGCAGTGTGGGAGAGGTTGGGAAGCTGTAAAACAGGCTGCAGGTGTGTACAGCAGACACATTATATACTGGATGTACATTATACAAGGAGCTCTATAAAGTTTCCAAGTCTGATTAAGGAACACAAATCTAGACTACATCTGCTGAGACAAAGACTTTAGCCCTCTGGCATTGTAGATAGCTGTGTCATGTAAATTAATCCTTGTGTAGTGTAAAATTTGTTCTTCCACCGTTTTAAGTCAGGAGCAATCTTCCTATATGTCAGTGAGCTATAAGAAGGGAATGAGAACTAGGGTAATGCTCGTGGAGAAAAGAGCTGGAAAAAGATGGAGGACACACAAAAAAATTCTGTTTGGGCTTACTTTCCACCATTCTATTTGAAAGCTTTTATCACTTGGTAATTTGGGAACAGCTTTCCAGCCGGTACAGGCTTGAATGGTTATGTTTTAGAAGTGTGTGTGCACACATTTCTTTTGTGGAGCTGAAAATTTTGTGCATACTTGGCTTCTGTTGATATCTGAAATCCACAACTGTGCTTTATTTCCTCAACTTCCTTCTTACAGGATGGTCCGCACACTGTATGCCATCGGTGCCTTGTTTCTTCTGATGGGATTTCTGCTGCCAGCAGCCGAAGGGAGAAAGAGGAATCGTGGATCTCAAGGTGCTATCCCTCCTCCTGTCAAGGATCAGCCCAATGACTCGGAGCAAATGCAGACACAGCAGCAGTCAGGCTCCAGGCATCGAGAGCGAGGAAAAGGCACCTCGATGCCAGCTGAAGAGGTGCTGGAGTCCAGTCAGGAGGCGCTGCACATCACTGAGCGCAAGTACCTAAAGCGGGACTGGTGTAAAACCCAGCCCCTCAAACAAACTATCCACGAAGAAGGCTGCAACAGTCGTACCATCATCAACAGGTTCTGCTATGGCCAGTGCAATTCCTTCTATATCCCCAGGCATGTCCGTAAAGAAGAAGGCTCCTTCCAGTCTTGTTCCTTCTGCAAGCCCAAGAAATTCACCACCATGACTGTTACACTCAATTGCCCCGAGCTTCAGCCCCCAAGAAAGAAAAAAAGAATCACCCGAGTTAAGGAGTGCCGGTGTATATCTATCGACTTGGACTAAACTGAGAAAAAGTAGCAATTGCACTCTGACTGTATGCAATCACTGCCAGCGTGAGAGTGAGTGGCATGAACCTGCCTGCCTTCAGGGCTGGGCAAAACTGAAAGGGACCTAGTGAATTACCTAAAACAAGCAAAACCCCCCCAAAAGAAAGAAAAAATTCATGTAAGGAAAGGGCATGCATGCATGTGTGCTTAAGGGAGAAAATGGATATGGACGGGCAAATGCATGAGTGTTCACTACAAAAAAAAAATTAACAGGGGTTTGAGACATTAAAAAACCCCTAATTACCCATAGTCATGAATTAGGTTTCCTAATTCATGTGTATATTCACACTTTTGCCGCTTGCTGGGAAAGTGGAGCTGTGGCTTTTGCAAATGTTCACCTTTGTGCTATTTGCTTTTACTGTATTACGTGAAACATCAAAGCGAGAGGACAATATATTTCAAAGCATGAATCTATTCTTATATAAGAAAGAGACAAAGAGCAATTTAAAGTGTAGCACAGCCATCACTGAAAATAGAAGCTGTGTTGAGAGTTTGGAACACACTTCTTAAAAAAAATAGCTGTAATCCAAAAGCCATGTCTGGAGAACAATGGGGGGATGTGGGAGTGCTGAAAAGTCAATATAGGTGGATGGGAAACAGATCTACAGCAACTTAGAAAGCAAAAGGTCAAAGCAAGTAGACAGGGAGAGTACTAAAGGGAGTAGAAAAAGGAAAGGTACATAAATAGGAAAACACAGAGGAAGAGATATTGTCTTCTGTTTACGTTTTGCTTTAATTTATATACCTAGTCATATATTGCATAAATTAAAAAGAAACTATATACGAGGCTATAAATATACTTCTGAATTCTGATGGCTTTCTAAACCAAACAGAACCCATTCTTATGCCACTAGATCCATTTGATGTCTTGTATTTCTGATATCAGTTATTCTTCATATCTACATATATATGTATATGCAGTATCTTTTAGGCAGTGGTATCTATACATACATGCAATGAGTGTGCTTATTTCATTGTGTGTATCCAAACTCCCCTTTTTCACACACATACATAACCACAGCACAAAAATCTTGCTAACCAAGATCAAGTACAGAATGGCAGTAATTTAGTACATAAAGAGCAGAGCAAAAATTAAAACAAGCATCATGTGACTGCAAATGCAATAACCACACAAGAGACAAAAGACACGACATTCATGACTAGTAAACATTGCATTGTTATTGTTATTTTAGCTTTGCCACAGGCATGCAGTTTGTTGAAACAGAGATGCAGAACTTTGCCAGCAATGATCCTCTTTTTATATCTTTTACCACAGACTTGCATTTAAACTGGATTTGGAGTAAGTAAAGAGAATTTCCCGAACACTTAGGGCTGACTGCCCCTCTCATTTGGGGGGAAAAAACATAAAAGGGGACACACTACTTCCAACAGCTCGATGACTCTCACCTGTGAGGTTATCTTGCCTTTTCTTTCCTTCAGGCTTAGGAGCTTGAAATTGATCGGGGTTGTAAATTTTGGCAAGAGCACAGAAGGTCCTACAAAAAAGTTAGTTTAATGAGGTGTGTCCTGGGGGTTGGACCAGAGAGGCAGCCCATCCATGCATGCTGTCCTTGCTATCCTGAGCACTCGAAGGTCCACACTTACTGTATGATGGGTCTTGGATAGTCCAGGACTCAGCTTCCCCACTCAGCAGCAATATTCTCCAGCATCCACTATCAGTATAACTGTTCTCTCTCCCACCAGATGCCTCTCTCAGCCACAAGGTGATTATTTTTACATCATTTCCTGCCAGAGAATGTTAAGGAGGACAATTCTGCTTTTAGTAGCATGCCCAAAGGGAAAGATACACAATGAGTGGCATGTCACAGGTGCATTCTATGTGGCCTCTTTTTATCAATTGTCCCACCTGTTACACAATGCATCTCACATTTATTGGTGATATCCTGCATCTCTACAACTCATCTATTTTTGCTCTAAAATCCACTGCTGTGAGGTTTGTGTTTGTAAAATTAAGAGATTACAACTCGTTTATTGGTATTATTAAAATGCATTTCATTCGGTGTACTCTCACTCAGCAGTTTGACACATGTCTTCATGGATTTTAAAATCCAGTTTTAAAATCTGGAATTATAGGAGGTAGGTTTCCACTGTGTGGAATGTGAATAGTTAAACAGAAAGATAAGGATATTTAATGTTATTATTAATACAAATTCTCTTTCACTGATAATAGGCAGGGAATATTTTCCTTTAAATTACTTTTTTGATTTTTTTCCCAGGGGAAAGGGTCAACCTTGGTCATTGCTGGAAATTTTGTACTAGCTTGGGTTTTTGTTCAAGAAATGGGAATACCTTATGAATTACTTTTTTCTTCATGTAAACTTGACAGAAAAATTCACATTTTCTTTGACAGAGATTGCTATGTCCCTAACCCCTTAGCTGTTAAGCAAAGCTTCAAATATTAGTGACTCCTTTAAGTTCTGTCTAGAATTCTCAAGGAAAACTGATTAAAGTATTCCAAATCTTTATGTTCTAAAACTGCCTGTGCATAGATCATGATGGAACTCCCCTTGAGGCAGATCCCCCTCACCCATGTAAATTTTATACAAAGAACTTCTATGAATTGCTAGTTATTGCCTGAGAGTAAGAAAGTTCTGCTAACTTACAATTATATGAGATATTTAATATCAACCACAATATGTATTTAAATGTCTGCTTTATTCTAAAAACAATGGACTGTATAACCTAAGGCTGCAGTATTTTCATGCTCGGTCTCACAAAGCAAAACTTGGTTTAAAATGAAGTTTTAATTATTTTGTAACTGAATAGAATTGGAGTTTTTTCTTCCCAGCATTTTGTACGTCATTTTAACTACTAGTAACAAATAAATAAAATATCTTCTCCAGCCTGTGTCTATTGTTTGTTTTTTGGGTTTTTTTTGGTGGTTTTTTTGGTTTGGTTTTTTTTTTCCCCTTCCTCAAGTTTCCAGCTCTTTCTGGATCTGTTGTACTTTATCCTGACTTCTGTGGTTTCTTCTAATTATAAAAGGCTTTACATTATGACAATAAGACATAGAGACAAGCAATGGCACCATCATTCAACCCGGCTACTTCAATAAGGTTTTTAAATGAGATCTGTCACTTCCCCCTCACCCTTCCACAATTTATAGAAGGAAAATCTCAATCTTTGCTCACACTTTTCCCCTTGTAAACCATAAAGTGACAGTTCAAAAAATAAATCAGCCTTGAATTGTTGTAGAGTTAAAGCTGGAGTTGGCCTGCCTGCCTTACGCCTTATCTCAGTTTAATGTCTAGCTGGCAGTTTAATCCCACTTCTAGAAAAAAAAGAGTAAGGAACCCCTTTAAAATGCAACATATTACAAGCTGCAAATAGGGACAGAAGAAATTCAAAACAATCATAAAAAAAAGAACAGGAAGATTTGTCACTGCTGGCAGCACATGTGCAAGGCCAGGGTTGAGGAAGGACTGCAACCAGAGAGAACGGATTTCTTCAAACTTTCAACCTCTCTTGGTCTTCACATCTAGCTTTGTCTTGCTTCTAAAACCTACTAAAAGATAAGAAAATTAGCTAAGAATCATTATTTTTGGAAGGTAATGGACTTTTTCTGGTCTGAGATATGGGCACAGTTGAGCAGAATAAGTTTCCTTGAGAAGTTGTGCAGATGTATCTTTATTTGAATATTTAAACCAGAGAAAAACCTCCTGGGCTTAGCTTTCTAGTACTCCATGATACCATGGTCTTACTATTTATATAGTAACATATATATACCTCTTTATATATTCATGTATGTAAGAGGTATATAAATTTATATTTTAAAATTTTATATTTGTCCTACATACCAGCTTTGAATTGAAGATAACCTCCCATGTCCTTTATAGTTAGTTACACCGATCAAAAGAAGGTAAGAGAGAGTGAGAATTCACACACCTCACTGTGCTGTCAGGGATGCAGAGAGAGATGAGCCCATCCTTTTCTCCGTCCTGGTGGGACAGGCTGGATCTCTGTGGGGTTTCTGCGTGTGCTCTGTCAGCCATGTGCAGCTGAGGCAGCAGAGGATGCTGGGTTTGTCAAGCAGGGGCTCCATGTGAGCAGCAGATGTGCGCAGTGGCACCGCTGGGCCAGCCGGACAGACAGCACCATGGCCCTGCTCCAGCTGCCTGCCACCAGCACTGCCTGCCTGGGAACAGGGACCTTGCCTTTGCAAAAATGATGGGGTAACTTCACCTTGTTGTTTACCTTCTCCCGAGTGAAAAAAAAAAACCCAAAGGAAACAAAAAACCCAACCCAAACAAAAAAAAATCAGAACAGAGAATTAGAACTGCACCTTTGGGGCTGGTGCTCCTTTTCCACCACAGATGTAAACCTACAGGTTTTAGTTCCAATAGGTTTCCTGAAGGAGAACAACCACGTGAAAAAAACTTAGATTTTATTCACTACAAATAACTCAAACCTGCCTTAGAAACCACTTCATTAGTTACTGAAATATTACAGTCAGTTTTGGCAGAAGAACATCCAAATTTTTTCTGAGCTGTCCTGCTTACCTGGATGGTTGCAATGCAGTAACCAAACGGACATTTGCATCATTTAAATTTTAAGGGACTGAAAATTTAATTTGTATTTGTATTTAGCCAAAACAATGGAGCTATCACTGGTTCAGATTTTTATTAACCATCAGTTTTATTTTTTTTTTTATCAGCTGAGACTGAAACCAGAAATTCCCAGCAATGCACAAGTATCACAAAGAATCCCAGTGCAGATTTTTGATGTTACCTTGTAATGCAGCCACATAAAAACATCTGAAGCCTATCTGCACTGCCTGCCTGGGAATGGAGCTGATGGCTTTAAGGTGCCCTGTCTCAATGTGTGGCTTCTGGCTGCCTGAATTCTTCCTCTAGCTTTCTTGGGTCTGGATGGAGGAGTACAGAAATTTTACCTTGCTCACTTTCCTATTATTTTCTAAAAGTTTTGAAAATAAAATTTGGAATCCCCTTTTTTTTGAATAATCAAGGAGCAAGATATGAGAAACTCTATACTGATGTAAAAAAAGATTAGTTGGGATTGCATTAAAACTCCCCAAATTTCTAGGCTTTGATAAGCAATAACTCCTTCTTGCTGTAGTACAGATGTAGATCACATAGCTCAGGGATGGATCAAATGGAAAAATGACACTGACTCACAATAAAAGCTCTGCAAAGAAAATTTGAACTTGCTACATTTGCATTTCTTTTTTAAAGAATGCCTTGTGGAAAAAAGTAATATTCCAGGTCATATTACAAGAGCAAAAAGGAACAGAGGTTAAAAAAATCTCTCTCTCGCTCTCCAGAATATTTGAGAGCTATGTCTTACATTTTTGCCTAGTAATATCAATAAGGTTTCTGGCTAAAGCAATTGGAAAGAATTAATGTGTAATTTACAGCTCGTATGGGATAGGACACTCAAATTCATTAATCATAATTTTATCGTATGGCATCACAACTGAGCACTGTTGAGATTTTTGATTCATATAATCATGAATTTGCAGCCAATATTGCTTTTCTTTTATTTCAATTTTTGTAATTCAGTTTTTGAGGTGTAAGGACACATTAAATTCTGTATTTAGGAGAAGAGAAATACTCTCAATCTTAGTTGTATTAGTCCATTGTTCTATAGAGAGAATTAAAAAATCATGCTACATAGATGTAACATAAATGTATTTATTTC
This sequence comes from Peucedramus taeniatus, assembly GCA_013400575.1. Lineage (NCBI taxonomy): Eukaryota > Metazoa > Chordata > Aves > Passeriformes > Fringillidae > Peucedramus > Peucedramus taeniatus. The sequence goes on along the minus strand of WBNO01007580.1, from coordinate 15,863 downwards.
TCTAAACAAAGGCGTAAAAGTCAAGCCCTGCATTAGATATATTTAGAAGTCTGAAAAATGTATATTGGATAAGATTATACATAAAATTACTGTCTACTGTGCCAAGCTTCTTAATAACACACTTTAGGAGTGATTAGTATGGAATAAAGTCAGTAATGACACTGGTTACAAGAGTAGTCATGAAGAATTTTTTTTTTAAGGATGGGGACAGGGTTTTGTGTATTCAGTTAGGTTTATTTCTAGACAATCAGACTTAATGGATGAAGTCTTGCTGAACTTCTCTCTTTAGGATCTGAAGGACCTTGAATGTTCCTTCAAAAACAGATGTTCATGAGGGAGATGATTTCCATTTTTGTTGCTAATTTGTTTCAACTTCAAATGAATGAAGAGGCTAGAATTTGGGTGTTAAGTTAGATTTAGCAAATAAAAAGGAGAAAGAAAACTATGTGTACAATGGCAAGAACTTATTGAATGGATCTAAATCCTATGGTAGGTAATTTGATCTAATTTTTGCAGAAAGGCAAATGCCAGATGTTTGCTCCACTTTGATCTTAATAACACTTTAGGCTGCAGACAATAAGATTGGTTTAAAATTTATTGTCTCTTTGATTTCTCTATTCTAATGCTTTTTAAATTCTTTACACAAGACAGATCTATATATAGGCGACTGGGGTGGCATCAGAAGCATTGTGTACTTAAGACATTCTTGAAAACCTCAGTATGGAACAGTGTTTGCTTTTTTATGCATCAAAACAAAGCCAGATTTTATACAAGCAACATTCAATTTTCATTTTATTATAATGTCTCTTTTTATTTTGCCTATGAAGTTCTGACTGTCGCATCTGTGGCACAGCTCCTTATATGCTTTTATCTTTCAATAACCTTATTAAAAGTCAAGACAATATATTAAATCAACATTAAGCAGCAGGAGTTGAAAGTTAAGCTAATCCATTCCTCTGCATTGGGAGTGTAATCTATGTAGATCCCTAATTTCACCATCAAGTTGCTTTTAGTGTTCTTTTTGTACAGAATACACTTTCTGAAAGGAGAGCTGCTGCTGAATGAACACCAGTGAAAGATTCTGAGGAACCATAACATCCAAGAGGTGTCCAACTCGCCTTTGATCTGGATCTTCCCATTCAAGGAGAACACTGCTCTGTGAATGTGAGTTGAACTCATCTTAGGGCTGGTTTTTAAGTGGTCTCAGGTTTCTCCCAGGATATCTTGTATATTCACTACTACTGAGAAATTGTGAAAAGCAAGTAACTCAGGACAAACAGTAGAGCAAGAACAATGGTTAAATGGAAATAGAAAAAAAAAAGCAGGCAGAATGTCTTATCATGATTCTCTGGCACAGTTCGTAGCCATCGGTCCCTTAGATCCATGCATGATGTCTCAACAATTGGTTTCACTCTGCTCAGCTCAGTAGTCTGAAAGTTCAAAAAGTCAGAGTCAGTTTTTCTCTGAAAGAAATTCTGAACTTTGTCTGGTGATGAAAATGCCATTTCTCAGCCAACTGAGAGAACAGCTATCCTGGCAGGTTTTCTTAAGCTGTCAGCCTTGATCAGAAGTCAGCAGGCTCCCTACTCCTGTACAACTAAGTTTAGCTCTAGCAACAAACTCCTTTGTAAGCCAAAATTCCTTCCTTCAGAACCAAATATTTTAGTTCATTACCAGGGACAAAACATTATACAAAGATGCACAAAAAAAGTTCATCTCCTTCTATCACATAAGCTAAGTGAGAAGACTTGCAATTAACTCACCTCAAGAGAGAAGCTGGGTAAAACAAAAGACTCTTCCAATGAGAATTGTTCAAATGCATCTTCTCATCTTTTCTTCTTTATTATTGCTACGACTACAGAGGAAAAAAAAATCTTTATTTATCACTATTAAATGGAAATAGTGTTTGCATAATTCCAAGGCACATTTTTCCAGTCCTCTCCTTGACATGAAATACAACCTGTGCCATTTGAGAAGGGGCCATTTGAAACGACTGGACAAGTAAGTCACAAAACACAGGGAGGTTTTAATGGCAATTGATTTCAATGCACAAACACTGATTTCCTAAAAGGACGTTAGTTTTCTATAAAGGCATGATGTTTTGAGACTGAAAATCTTTTGCAGCACTGGCTTGTGTGCATCATAGCTGAAAAGTGTACAAATGCTGCACAGTGAAATTTAATGGAAGACACACAAGGAAAGATTTTAGCCTCGACATTTATCTTTACCAACACATGGAACCACCTTGATCTGTTTTACTGTTGATGAAAAACGAAGGTAGTGTCTATTTCACAGGAGAGGATAGGAAGTAAGAGTCAGTGTGATGGATGGTGAAAAGAAACAGAGGGCAAGAGCAAAGAAATATGAGCGTCAGGTACTGATCTCAAAGATGAGGTCTAGTCTGCTGTCAGAATGTGTCTAAATAGCTTATTAATAACAGGAGAGATGTATTGGCATTAGTGTGAAAGGAGGAGCGTACTCAGTTTGTACTGTGTTGTCAGAAGTGAGCCATCTGCATAGAGTTTATATTTGTTAGCTATAAATAGACTACACAAGTACAAATCAAGCACAGATCAATTCCTGTGAAAATATTCACTTACTTCAAGGCATCTATCAGCAGAAAACACAGCAACAATCTCTACCATCTCTATTGAATATGTCAAATTCACTCACAGGGGGCATAGCTGTACTTCAGTGTGGCATAAAAATCCCAGAGAAGTTTTAACCTCATGAATTTGTTACAAGTAATAATTTAATTGCAAATGGTTGAAATCCATTCTTTGATTAGTATTAGTCAATAGGTGAAACAAACCCCACTTTCTCCCATGGGGAAGAATGAGGGTTACCAGGGAAATCTTTTAATCTTCTGTAACAATTCTAAGTACCACCAATTTAGGATGATGTCATTTTGCCTCACCAGTTCTCTTCCCATTTAACCTGTCAATCCCAACAGCAGCTCGATTTCCATCTGGGGCTGACATGCTGGGAAAAGGAAGACCAAAATCACTTGTTGAGGTGACACTGAAGAGTTTATCCTAAGGGGAACCCCTGGAAAGTGGGGTACTTACATCTTATTCTTGCTGGCAAGGGCTTGAATTAAAGGAGGTCTGCAAGACCAGAAATACATCTGCGGGGCACCCTTGACAAGTTCAACAGCTTGCTGCTGAAATCTCTATCAATGTCAGTACAACTGGGAAGTAACCTGATTTATTATTGCATGCCAGCTATTTTAATGATATTTAGGGAATGCTTCAGTCAATGTTGCAGGTCTTGCTTGATTTAGGCACCTATGTTTCATTTCCAGTGACTTGTAATAAGTAAGTTTTTCTTTGATTTACTATTTCTTTTCCAAATAAAATCAGTACTTGGCAATACTAATTAGTTTTGGTTCTGGAGTTTTTGGATTTCAGAGGCTTCAATAATTCAATTTGCTGATGAACAGCATACTGCCTGATAGCTACGGAAATAGGTTCTCCAATAACCTATGGATTGTGCCTCTAGGAATAAGCTAATCACAGAGTCTATTCAAGTGAATTGCTACAAAGGAGCTACAGACTGTAACCTTCCCTCAGGGCTCATTGTTGGTGCAATGATGAGAAGTGTATACTTACAGTATTCATTCAGGTCAAAAGAGCCTGGAAGTTGGGGTGGCAGCTTTAAATTTTCCAGCTTCAGCCTTAGTCTGTTTGTCTTTGCATAAAACCCTAACCTTGCAGCAAAACCTCAGCCAGGACTGGTTCCATGCAGAGGACACAAGTGCCAAAGCCTGTGTGTAGGGCAGTGTTTGACTTCCATAAGGTAAGGCCTGGAGTGCACATTACCCTCTGAGCCGGGATCGGATGTTACGCCCCGAGGCACAGGTCAGCATGTCCGTCATGCACAGAGCAGATCGCCTGCACCTCTCCGTTGGAGAGGGATGTTATTTTCTTAAGGAGCAGGATGTTATTCCTAGAGGTCTGCCCCTTGGTAGGGTCAAGAGTAGTATTTTATGGTTAATGTTTATGATTAATTTTGGCTGTGGCCTTTCCTTTCAGAATTTGTATGGTGTCAGTTCAAGTTGGTAAGGGGAAAGCTTGACAAGGTTAAGGCGTGAACCGTACACTCACTTCTCCATCCAAAGTAAACACTACAACAACAATGCACATGGGAACCAAGCAGCACATTCCTAAATCAAACCAGAAGATTCATACAGGGAACTAAAATAGTAGGGTCCAAGAGAGTGGGTTTTGCCTTTTTGTTTTTTTAGTCCAAAGGATACATTTTCAGAAAGATGCCTTGGGAATTAGGTCAAAACAATCCCAGGAGCAAAAAGGGCAGTTTGGCATCAGATTTCTTGTGCTCACATTACTTAAAAATTAATATTGTCTTCACCCCCATTCTCTCAAAAATTCTGCTGATGTAAGGTGACTGATTCTCAGCTGTTTAATGCTGTTTCAAGGAAAGAACATGCATCTCGATGTGATCCAAGCTTACACTGATTCTTACTTTTGGAAAATATCCCAATCAACTCCCTGACTTTGAATAGGATCTTTAGATTCACATCCAATTTGTTCTGTTTTTAAGTATGTGAACCTGGAAGCTGTTCTCTCTTCATGTTTTTTATTAATGTAATAGCTTCTCAACAGGCTTGCAAGTGGACTTGGTTTGATATTTTAGAAGACACTTAAGACCAGAAGAGAGGGGAAACTTTTAAAATCTCAAGGCGTTTTCTTTGCAGGGACTTAGCATATGGTCCCATAGCTTGCTTTCTATGGCAATGTCAGCACACAGACAGCAATGAGGAGAAAGAAGTACTCTTGTGATATTGTGAAAACCTCCAAAAAGATACTACTGTATGCAAGCAATAAAGACAACTTCAGAAGTGTGTGTATGAAGCAGTCTCAGAAATCCATATTGGATCTGCATCACCATTTTGGAGTGTTGGAATGTATCATCCAAGGGGTGTGGCAGGGAAGATCATTGTACGAGAGTTTCTGATGATGACTTTAAATCTGGAAGAGAGGACAAAATTCTGGCCTTGGCCTTGTTTGTTACTCATTCTTAGGAAATAATTTTTGTAATCAGAGAATATATCTCACACTGTGCTTTCCTATAAAATTCTGAGCAATTTAAAAATCTTTCAAATCTTTAATATCACTGAACTTCAGAGCCTAAGGGTAGCATTGTGATCTATAATTAAAACCCTATAATGAATGCATAGCCTTTTCAGAACATTTGCATTGCACTTCTCAAAGACAGGATTGCTATGGCTACTATGAATCACATATAAAATGAGCACTGTCAGCCTTCATAAACACTTCAATGGAAATCAAAGATTCTCAAAGTAAAAAACAACGGGGCATAACACACTTGTCTGATTCACAGTCAGTCAACAGCCAAAAATACTGCAACACATGCTGCAAGGGAGACTGGCAAAGAAAACTTTAAAACATCATGATGGTTCCATTTCTGAGGTTAATAAGAGAAGCAAAACATAAAAAATATCAGCCTCAGAATTTAAAAACGTTTCCCTTGATTCACACACATGGTCCTTTGGAGCTCAACTGTGTATGGCCATTTGTGGGTTAAGCTTTTTGTAACAAGTTGATTTCAAGTTTTACTGCTCAGCTACTTATATATTTGTAGAATTCTCAATGGTTGATTTACACTGTCTTGATTAGTTATGAATCATATGGTGGAGTTTTGTGCCTGTGACTAATTGAAGCTGAAATGAAAACTTGTAAGTACTAACATAAATACTTAAAAGTATGACCAAAAATATGGCTGAGAAATTTAGAGATCAATTATTGGAGCAATTTCAAATGGCTTAATCATTTCAGTGTTGGAATTTGCAGTTTGAATAAATCTTATTATTAGTAATGAACAAATATTGGAGCTGGATAAATGCACATGAATCTAGCAATGGTTTCTTAAACCGGGAGGGTGAAAGAGGAAGAAAAATTTACAAAGAGGAAACAATGCAAAAGGGAAAAAAAGAAAGAAGTCTTAGAAGTCTTATAACACACTGTGACTGAAAATATTATTCCTCACTCACCCCTCACATTCTTTTTAAGAAGCTGCAGAGGGTTTTCATGAAGGCCCAGCATGCCTAAACAAGTTTCACTCAGAAAGAATAAGTTGTAAAAGTTAAATCACCACTCATTTCTTTTGAGCCTGTCTTCAGCTGTGATCTGTGGAGCTTTAGTTTCTCTTTTCAGGCGTAGATAAAACAGTACTTTAAGACCAAACTTGAAAACCCCTAACTTTTCCCAAGTGTCTGGGAATTGCCTTTATAAGAACAGCATTTCTTCAAGCACCAGTCCATATAGCAAATGACCTATATGCAACCAGGAACTTCTGAAGCCCATCCACCTGTTCATCCACCATCCTACAGGAAAGATTTGGCACATTGATGAATGTGTCAAAGATTGTCCCTAAGAAGCAAAAAGCCCTAGAGCAAATAGACACAATGAAACGTAACAATTATATAGAAACCAAAACCAAGACTTGCAAACAGTTTTCAACACTTTTTTTTGATCCTTACCAAAAACTTAGCATGCCTTTAAAGCCAGGTCTCCCATTTGGCTGGCTTTGAGGCTTGCATTTTTGCATCTGGAATCCCTTGGTTTGTTGATTTAACAGTAGCAGCACTCTCAAGAGCAAGGGCTGCTTTGTTTGACCTACTGTATTCATCAATATTTGCATTGCTAATTTCATTATTTTGTAAAGGACCTTGGGATTTGTCTCATGAAAGAGGTTACACATAGAAATCCCCAGTCTGCTTTGATTAAAGTTTTCTGACCAACACATCTCAAATGCGGATTTGCTTTTACATTATTTCAATAACTACAGTTATCCAGCTTTTACAGTTGATTTTGCACTAGCTGTCCTTTCTGGAACCATGCATGCATGAAAATTTCATTACAGATTGCTGAAATACAGATATTAGATCTATGACTGGATCAATTTTTCTTTTGCCATATCAACAGAATAGCTTCTTTTAGAGATATATATGTATACATATTTTTAAAAATATACATATGCATATATATGTATCTGTAAAGTAATTTTAAAATTGCCTGCTTTTATTTCCAAATTTAACCCCTGGATAAAGGACTGTGATACTTACAGACATGAAACAATTCATCTCTGAAATTATTTAATTGTATAGATCTGATCTGCCATTTAATTAGAGGCAGAAGTTTGCTTTATAGTATTTTAAATCAGTGTATCGCAAATTAATTCTGTATTTATGAAGTAACATTTTCAACAGCCCCAGAGCTGAAATACATTAACAAATAATAAATAATACTGCATCACAGAAAATAAGATTTATGTCTGATGAGAGCTTTGTGTGTTCAGAAGAGTAGCATTTATTTTAGACCTTCAGGATTGGTTTTACCAATTTGGACTTTGTTCAACATGTATATTATTATTATTGGAAATAATTTTATCTGATGCATTTTTTTTCCCTGCATGTGGTATTTTTCCCTCAGAATAACGTAGCCAAATACTGCTCTTTGGCTAGATGTTGTGTGTTGCTAAAAACACCCTGCATTCAAAGAAGCCTAAAGAAAGTTCAAGAACTTCAGGCTCCAGCACTTCTTTTGGATTCAAGGAGTAAATTCAGGTTCTTAACGAATGAAGTTAGTTGTTAATGTGAATAAACCATCTGTCATCTGACATCCTGGCATATCAGGTTCCAAACAAAAATGCTTATGAAGTCCATCTTTTCAGCAGCACACAATTTTTTTGTCTTAGAGGATCATGAAACTAGACAGTAAATAACATGAGAAGGAACAGAGAACAACTGTCTATAAGCTGGATTGCTTTGCTGAGCTATTCTAATTCAGATGCCATAACTAATTACACACTTGCTTAACTGTTCAATGCTTATCTCAGTATTTCTAATGTGCTCATCATTGTGGCATCTAGCATGTCTTTATGGACTCACAGAATGGTTTGGGTTGGAAGGGACCTTAAAGATGATCTCATTCCAGCACCCCAGCCATGAGCAGGGACACCTTGCACTAGACCAGGTTGGTTGCAATTCCTATGTCTCCCCTTCTACAGAAAATTGATTGCAAACAGTTCTTCATATTTGGTTAATGTCTGCACCTTGGTGATTTTTTTTATTTGGCAATATATCTTCAATTTGTCTATGTAGCTGAAATTCTTGCTTAGATACTTGTCTTTTGCAGTCTTTTCCATGATGAAAAATGCAGCTTTTCAAGCCAAAATCCATTGATCATGCTGCTCTAGATTTGCTCCGTTTCTCCACTCCCTTTTTTAACCTGTTGTGATTTTCAAGGTCTGTCATAGAATACATTTGCTCTTAATCGCTCTTGACATGATCACTCCAACCTCTGCTTGGCTAAGGATAAGGATTTTCAAACAAATACATTAATAATGTTTCCAGAAACATCTAAAACCAAATCACAGTCTTCTGGTTTTAAATTTATGTGATGTGTGAAGCTAAAATCCCACTCAAAACTGCCTAAAATATATCTGTCTTTGGAGAATTGCTGAGCATCCTGCTGAAGATGCTTCCAGTTCCTGTACCCTCTAAAATGGTCAGCTCCTGAATGAAATCACAGCATAATTTTCTACTGAAACTGTAACTGTTTTCTATTCTGGCTACGGGAAAGCTGGAAAAAAATACATTAGTGATAGTAAGGTTTCCTACACTATCAATATAGTTTTATACAAGTAACAGTAAAATCTAGACAAAATTATAATTCAATTAATAGTTTTTTTCTTCCCCTAGAAAACAGAATATTAATGTTAATGTCTGGAGACATGGATGACAGAAACCACTGAGATTCTATTTTATTATGATTTTTTGGTTAGTATGGTCTGAATTACTGAAAAGCTTTTCAATATTATGTATCTGGAAATGTGACTAGTTGACAAAAGTGGGATGAGAACTAAAAGAAATCTACATCTTCAGACGTGTGCAAATTGTTTCAGATGCACCCCCCCAAAAATATCTTCAAGACATTGACTTCAGAAAGATAGATATCAAAATTCTTTGCAGATCTGAGAAATGATGTCTTTTTTAACAAGCACACTAAACCTGGGATATTAGCTGTATCAGTAAAGCAATGTAAATAAAAGAAGTTATTTAGACAATTTTTCAAACAGAAAAACCTACAGTATCCCAGTAATATATTTTGCATACAAAAAGGACAATTGAAAAAATTATCAAAAAAACTGAGGAGGAAAATATAGTCTTTTATTTACAGTCAATGTATCCTTAAGAATTTAGTTTAAAAATAAATACTCCATCCACTACAGTAATCTTACAAAGTCATTCATAGCACATCTTGGGTTTTGAGAAAATTATACTTTGAGATACACAGTAGAAACACACCCACCCACACACCCACAGATACACACACACACACACACACATATACATAATTACAACGTGGAGCAGGGAAAAAGCACCTGAATCTATTTCACTTATTAAGACATTTATAACATATTTAATCAGGAACTATTCCAAGGAATTTAATTCTGAAAACCAAAAAAAGCCAAACCATATTAATATTCCATTATTTTTGCTTTATATATTGTAGGATGATAAATGCAAAGTTGATTTCAATTCAAAGGACAGCAAATATATAATTGCTGAGTGTATTTGCAAACATTCAAGCAAAGCTATGATTTTATTAAAGCAAATCCCATACAGACATCAGAGGCCTAAATGCTGTTATGTCTGTGAAACTTGCTAGGTACACATAGAACATTATTAGCATTGCAAGAGAATTTACCATTTTGCTACATCTTCAAAGAGAAGTTAAGCAGCCAAAGAGGCCTCTCTTTTGATGATTTTGCATCACATGGAGAGAAGAGAGGGAAGTGTACCAACAATAATAATGTTCAACAGGGCAAATATTTAACTCAGAATGATTGGAAAAGAAAAAGAACCCAAATAGCTAAATGAAGGTTGAAAATCATACTATAATCCTACTAAAAACACTTTTCAGTGGTCAGGTCTTGATTTTTCATGTAATATTATTTCTCCATTTCTGCTTCCTGTAACTTCCAAATGTGGCAAAGCTTTCAGTACAGTGAGCAATAGCTAAGTACAGTGGCAGGGGCAGCTTTTGCTCTTGAGGCAAAAGCTGACATATCCCCCAACAAAAATAATGTCATTACCCATCTATATTTATTAAAATTTATAGTTCTGCTATTCCTGGGAAACATACAGTCATCATCTGGGCATTCACAGCTTTGCTAAAAGTACCTACAAGATACAGTGCTTTTATCAACTCTCTATGCAAAGTCCTCATCCAGTCCCATCTGACATGGAGCCTTCCCTTACAACAGGTATCACTGGTTTCCAAACTGATGCAATATGACAAGCACATTTCATTTGACACAATTTTTCTGAACTTGACCTCTAAAAATCTGTTCAATTTCCCTCTCAAGTCTCTCCCTTTTTGGAGCTATATGGAGATGGAAGTGAGTTGTTCAGGCTATGTGCCTAATGAGCACACACAGAGATTATTTCACTTGACTACAGTAGCACTCAGGCCCCCTTAGAAACTTGTCCAAGAAAAGCTGGCTCCATTGTCTGATATAATATAATCTTTTAATTAAACAAAGCCCACAAAAACCCAACCAAACACTTGACTTCAAAAGAAAATCCACAAGAAAGATATAATGAGGTTTATATTTTTGTTTCAATGGCACTGCAACGTTTTCATTCTTTACAGTCTTTCTAAAACACACTGGACTGTAACACAAAATAAAAAAAAATAAATAGAATGAGAAAAAAGTGTTATTTTTATGTGAAATGACATCAGTTTTATTTATTCATCTTCCTGTCAGATATGAAAAAAAGTCTAGAATAAAACTGAGCTTGTTCTGTTTTGATTAATTACAAAATGGTACCCTCCCATGTAAAATCTAGAAGATACCCACACCACAAAAAATCATCCTAACATATAGAAAAAAATAATTATAAGAAGAAGAACATGGCTTTTATCCAGTTTATAGCGATTAGCTGCTATTGTCAATACATCCCCAAAACTACTTTACACCTAAGAAGTATCAGGTGCTATACAGTATCTAAGTTAATATTCTGACAACCAATGCTCCAAGCTGTAGGAAATAGTGCTATAATCTTAGGTTGCTACCCAGTTTCTGCAGTTTCTGTAACATACTGTTTGTAGATAGTTGGTCAGGATGAGCATTTGTTCAACAATAATGGATTCTGTTTACAGCATGCCAAATGAGACAGCAAAAGTACTGAACTACAAGCTTGGCCCCTCTAGGAGAAGTCAGAGAGAAAATGTACTATTTAAAGTACTCAAATGCACAGTTCAGAGACTGAAAAATCATCTTGTGGAAGATTAAAAAGAAATTAAAGAAAATTATCAACCAGTGAACAGATGTAACAAGTCCTCTTTCTACAGTCACTTGGACTTCTATAAGGATTTGACAGTACCAATATAGTACATAAATCTCAGCCTGTCAGTACTCTTCAGGTCTTTGAGCTGACCAAATACATTATGGTTCAATGTCTATCACAAAACTATCCTAACATTCTTAGTATTATTTTGTGCCACAGTTAACTTCTAATTGCAGTGAAGACTGTAGTTATCAGTGACGACAGAATTTGGCCCCATCACTTGGCCCTATGATACAAATACTAAGTTATGATTAAGAGAGGCTGAGAAAGCAGATGTTATGGCAGCTAAACTCATCTTACCTCTAGGAAAATATGAATGTTCCTGACAAGACAACACTGGAAAACCTGAAACACAGCTGTCTGTCAGGACTCTGATGATGGATCACTCTTTCAACAGTTTTTTAGTCAGTATTCTACTGGTCAGAGCACAAATAGTAAGGTAATACAAGTGATTCTGTTCATATCAAATAATCATATGATCAGTTATAGGCACAGAATGATGTTGATATACCTGAATGAAGTATTTCTGAAATCTGTAGAACCTAATGAGCAGATACGTACAACTCTACAAAACTTTTGCTATTTTGGAAGAGTCTTCTAGCTTTTACCTTCATCTGGAAATATAGGTATGATCTCTTTCCCTTTTGAAAATCAACCACTGACATTATTTTCAAGTCTCCCTTCCAGGAGTCCATGAGGCAATCTATCCTCAGGGAATTCTGCAGTGTAACTCCTGAGAAACATACTGTTAGAAATTGATGGATAAAGCAAAGATGCCATGCCAACAGCTTTCTCCATCCTCCAAAAGCTCCCAGGAGTCCAAAACCTTTGCAGACAAATCATACCACAAAAAAGAAATCATGTCCCATGCTGAGATAATTCAGTACAGTTCTCCTAACAGGACTCTAAAAGATTTTATCCAGTCCCATGACCCCATAGTGTTCTTTATGGATATTTTTTACCATGTGGGCCAGAGGAATACATACATAAGTAAACCTGCATGCATATATGAGCACTATCAGCCTGAATAAAAAGGCTTCTTATTAACTCAATTATTAGCTTATTTAAGGTGCAATTGAGGTGGAAAAGTATGAAATTAAATTAACCAGAAACAGCTAATGAAAAAAAAAAGTCCAACCTTTATTTAGTCTGAGATGACACATGGCAGGAGGAAATCACAGGAAATGCAATGCTGTTCCACATTAGTGAAAAGCTTATGTCATTTGATAATGTCTTCCCAGGAAGGTGGAGCACTCTGTTTCTAAGCTATTTATCAGTTTAGCATTTTTACTTCATTGGTTCTCACAATAAATAATCTCTTATATCCAGTGCTTAAATTTTACTAACAGGTCCTAATTTAAAAGCTTGAATTCCATGAGGTATCAAATGAAAACTTAGATAAAGTAGAAGTTTGCAAAATTTCCCAAGATAGTACTGTTTAGATGTACCTCATTTTCAACAAGTGGAAAAAAAATTCTAGTAATATTGTTAGAAATATTTCTAAATTGAGACAATTGTTTAAAAAAACACACAAGAAAAGGTCTTGAAGGCATTAAAAAAAAAGCTTGCAAAGCCAAGTATTTTTGAAGAGCTCTACCAATTTTGCTTGCAAAACTTCTGAACTTCAGATCTCTAAAGTAGTTGCATAAAATTCTTATAGTTCAAACCCCATTGAGCAGTGTAAATGTTTGATAATGACATTAGCAGGCTGTCTCTAAAAGGAGAGATAGTTATTTAAATCTGGCACCATGCTAACTGTACCCAAGATCAAGTCTCTTGCATATCCTCAAACCTTTGACTACTAAGGAACTAGTGTTTCTATGATCCTGGGATTTCTCACTGTGCAATCCAAAATGCCAGTTTTCTCAGACCTAGTTTGGGAATCTCCAAAACGGTGTTGAATTTCAGAGCATATAAATTTGCTACCTTAATACCGTAAGATGCATCCAACAAATGTTAATTATTAATCATTTGAAATATAGATATTTATATACAGAAACTGAAAGTCACAGTTTCTATTTTGATGCAAAAAATTCTAACTTAAATATAAAAGTCTAATATTCAATCTATATATTTAAAACCCTTTGATAAAACACAAAACAAAACAATTGCATGAGTTAGTGATGGCAAAACACCTGGGTAGTTCTCACAGTTAAGTAAAAACACAATGAAAAAATTATTTATATTGTCAGATCTCAAAGACGCTAAAAGGTCTTCCATTTTAAAATCAACAAGTAGTAATGTTGTAAATAATGTAAAGAGCACTTTGCAGATTATTATCTACTCATCTACACTGAATTCTTCCTAATAATTCAATTTATAAATCGGTACTGTGTATTATTGTGGGTACTAATCAGCTAATGAGTAACATGGGTTTTCATAGTGCTTTGCTTTACAGTCTTTGAGAAGCTTAGCAGTAACAGAAGAAATGAAACCAAAACAGAGCAGAAAATTCCCCATCTTAAGCCACATCTACTTGAGAGTCACAGAAGTGACTTCTGTGAAGTGTTGAGGTATTTTAAGTTAAACAGACCAGAAAATTGCAACTGTCTAGCTATTGCTGTTTGGCTTAATTGAGTCCACTCTTTTACTTCCTTGACAGCAATGCAGATGTGTACCGGAGACTTCTGTTCCATTCCATCTTTGTAGTTTCTTTCTTTTCTCCTTCTGTCCTTTTATTCTCCCCAAATGAGGAAGCTCAAGGTAAAGTGCGGCATCAAACTAAAGCTTAAATCTTAAAACATAATGTTTGGTGACACTGGTGACCCCAAAGATGACTGCTTGTTGATGCATATTTGTTACGCCTGAAGTGTCTAAATATTTCATAAATAAACAGCTTATGTAGACATATCTGTAAATATCTCCTCTCCAATACACAATTTTAGTTGAAGCCAGCAGATGCACCATTGTGGCTTCAATCACTGTCTGAAGACACCTGTGGGTATCACTGGGCGGGGAAGTGTGATATTTAGCTGATGAATACCATCCAGGAGTTTTAAAGTTTTGATTAAGACAATGAAACAAATAACCCAGGTGAATTCTTCTTTTCATTTAAAAATTGTTCAATTAGTAGTAGAGGATTTAAGTCATGGGTTAAGCTGGAATCAGAAACTCTAACTTGAGAGGAAAATCAACGCAATTGAAAATTAGAAAAAACAAGGTCTCTGTACTATGCAAGCTTTTGAATCTTTTAAAAAATAGCCTTAATTCGCAAAACCTTGGCAAATTACTAATCTGATAAAAGAATTATAAATCTGATCAAGGAATGCTTTAAATGAATAATTTTAATTTTAATCCCTTTTTATATACATTTTTCAACATTTCAAAATGAAGTCAATTTGAACTGAAAAATGAGAATTTACATTTAGAAATTTTGAAACAGGATATTTCACTAAGTTAAAACCTTTTTTCCACAATATACTTCTAATGGGAATTTTCAAGACCATCCATTTTCACAAACAGTGTTGCTCTTGCTGAATAATATATCAAGTAATACATTTTACTGAAAAACTCTCAGTCAGGTCAAATGGCAGTATACACTATCTTCACAATAGATAGAAAACTATATAAAAATAAACACTGTTTGCTTAAACACTCATCAGAATTGCCTTGCTTGCTATTGTTCTTTGGCTTTTATAGGCATTATTGCTTCTCCTATTTTCACTAATAGTATTGGAAAGAAATGTACTTCACCTAGTTAGTGGAAGACAGGAAACTTAAATCTTTGGAATTTTCTTTTTCTCTGTCTGCAATGGGACTAGTCAAACTACAAATCAGATTATTTTTGCTGGCATATTGTTGACTGCTTTCAGAAGATTTATCCTTACACATCTTGAGTATATCTGAGCAGGAATAAACTCCCAAACATACAAGAGACTCTTGAGTCCTTTGTTTTTGTTTATGCAGGAATGAGAGGGATACTAATTTAAGAAACCTGCACTGAAATCCTAAGTTAATTTATGAATGGGTCTCCAAAACTACTATTTTCCTTAATATAAATGTACACTGCAAAGTCACAGGGGTGACTTTGCCTAGGTTTCATCTCAGTCTCTCTATCAAATTTGCTGTAAGATAACTGATGTCTGTCTCATGTATACTCTTTCCAGTTTCAAAGCAAAGGACTAATGCTTCTCCCCTACTAGCTTTTTGCACCTTTTTGCTTCACCTAATTTCTCTTTGTAACCAACTTCATACACCACTATCATAAAGTCAGTTTCTCTCTTGTGGACAGCAAGCAGAATCACATTTCCCTTTTACCTTAAATTAACTTCTGCTTCAAGATTTCTCCTCCTAAGAATCCAAATCCTTAAAATGCATTGAAAATCTTCAAGTAATGGTGGATATTTAGTAGGGTTATCTTCAAGCTCTGCCACTTTATGGCAATGGTTATAATGTTACAGGAGGACAGCAAGACCCTGTAAATTCTTTCTGAAGTTTTACTTATTTTATTATGTTTATATAT
>WBNO01007579.1:5158-16307 GCA_013400575.1 Peucedramus taeniatus | reverse complement strand
TTGCCAGTCAAAAATGCCAGAGAAGAAAGGAGTACTTGACAAAAGGCATCCCTCATCTTTTGGGTCTGGACCATTTGCACACATCTTTGCACTTACATGCATGTGAGTGTCAGTCTGAATGAGTTCTGAGAGAAGACGAGCATTATTTGGGAAAATCAACTTACCACAGACTTAGTAAATAAATACCACTTGCCAATTGTGTAACATGTCATGGTAGAATTTATTTCACTTTTCTTACATTCACTGCTATCTAAAAAGTGTATTTACCTCTAGTTCTCTTTCCTTTTCTCTGAAATTTTTCAGTTCGCAATGAAACTGGTACATTTCTGGAGAACCAATGGATTTTTCAGTGGCTTCGAGCAACTCAGTCTTACTCAGTTTTGTAAATTCTCCAACTTTGTCCTACGAAATTTTAAAAAGTTAAAATTAGGATTAGCTAGAACAGTGCAATACAGTAATACTGGGTTATACACTGAAACATCTTACAAACTTCACCTGACTTACAGTTCTATGCTAAATATCTGTCACAGTTAATGACCATCTCACGGAGTAGCAACCAAACCTTACAGAGCATTTGTTCTCAGGTTGCTGAAGCAGCCTCACAGTATAAATCTTTTGCAGTATAAATACTATGACTAACTCAAAAGTTAAGCCACATAGAAGTTATTATTAAAGCTGGCAGCTGAGGCTATGAGGAAGTATTTCTGTTGAGGACAGAAGAGCTCAAAACTGAGACTGACACAAGAAACGTGCTTGCTGTTGATACACTGGGAGAGAACAAATAAAATAGAACTATCAACACTGTGATATGGACTGAACTGACATTTACATACTAAAGAGAAAAAGTTATTTTAAACACAAAGGTATGTTACCAGAGTACGCTGGAAGTTCTGAACAAATACTGTATGTAAGTGAAAATTAACCATATGTGACCTGGCGTATTTTTATTTCTGCAGTATTAGCTTTCTAAACTTTAATGCTCTTCTGCGTGTCTTCTTGAATTCAACAATAACCCCATGGCTAGGCTCTGATTAGGTTTTCTTTTACTACCATTCCTGATGATCCACAATGAACTGGAAAGGAACCTGTCACAACTTTAAGGTGCAATGTGAGGCAACTTAGCTATCCACACAGGAATCCCGACCTCCTCGAACATACATTCAAATAAAGAAACTGCCAGTAGTATCCTTTAATCTCTCTCCTTTAAGACTTATTTTCCATTAGGATGATTTTACTCTTACATAATTCAGTCCTATACACCTTTCAGCCCTATGCTCAACAAACTGCTGACATTACTAGAAAGGCTCTATTAGCAAGTGCTGCTATTTGAATACGAAGACAGGGAACATCAGCATCTTTCCTTTCAGAGTCAACAGGTACAGAATTGTCCGAGTGGTGAACTTTAAAGGTCACACAGGTCCTCTTTTCTTTCACCATGACACCAGCACGGCTGCCTCACCCCTCTTGTTCTTTGTCCTGTCCCACTGAATTGGTGAAGTGCTGCTAAAGCTAACTAGCAACAAAATCCTCTCAAAGCACAGCACTCCATTTGCGCTCACTGTCTTTCAAAATTCATTCATACCTGAGGAAGAAACTGGCACAAATTGTCCACCTGGATGTTTAAGGCTGCAATCTGCTCTTCTACTGTTTTCAGGGTGGCTGGTTTTCTGTTGATAAACCACGCTGATGCATTGTTCATCACATAAATTTCACGTGTGATAAGAATATTGTCTGGTGTCTTGAACCTGATTAACAGAAAGAAGTGTTTACACTTTCAAGAACACCTGAAAAGTGTTACATTTTTAAAGGTTACCCAGTGTCAAAATATTGTTAGAATTTACAGGTAGCTAAATATTTAATCTAAATTAACTGGACAGTAGCATCAGATTCTCATTTGCATGATAAGTGATGAATTAAACTCACATGGGAAACATCAAGAATATCTGCAAATCTTAACTCAGAAGTTACTTATATAAATGAGATGCTCATGCTGAATGTATGAAATACTTAAAAGTTGTTACAAATGTGAACAGTTTCTATTCTGAAGTAGAAAAGAAGTGTAATCTGTGTGATATTTAGTAAGTTTTAAAATTGGTGTGAAGGAGGTACAGTACATCTTTAAGTATTAGTGTACAGAAATACATCAATAAGCTGTGTATATATATTCAATTTGAGAAAAAATAGTATACAACACAAAAAATACTTATTTATTTTCATTTTCTGCTTTTAAAAACCACAGAAGATACATTAGTCTTCTTTTCATTTTCTAGCTCCATACCTACTGTCAAAAATTTAGTCTGGTTAAGATGGAGCAATAACAACTAAGCCAAACTCCTGGAATTTTGGTTTACCATTTTGATTTAAAAATTGTCTAGTGCCTGTTAAGCACACTGTAAAGGATGGAGAATATAGACTTGTAGAGTGGCCATGTACTTCAGGACATTTGAGAATGGAGTTTAATGCAGATGCAAACACATCTGCTGCTGGTGTTTGGACTAAGCGCCACAGGGATATGATCCTATTTCTTGATTACTGAATTATTGCTTCCTGCATCACCTCATTCTAATTTATGAGACTTCCTTCCAAAGACCTACAAAGCCATGCCCCTTTTTTTCATTAAAATAACATTGTTTTACTATCGTAACTTGAGTTTAGCTACATTTCAAGAATCAAATTCAACAAAGGCAATACATGCCTACAAAACTTCAATATTTAGTTCCTGTCAAAAAAGTAATCTTCTGCATCATTNGTTGTATTTAAACATTTTCTATCAATCAGACAACGGACTCAACTGCACTGCAACCATGACATGATAGGTCTAATGAGCTATGAAATGCTACATCTTCACACACTGCAAGATTCCTTCCAGACTTTCAAGTAACACTGGAATATATTTATGTTAAAACAACCGCACCATTTACCTGAAAGACATCCTATCTCCTGAACATATTGCCTAGCCAATCTCTAAAGAAGGTCTTGATCACTCCCACAATAACAAAAACAGACAAAAATTTTTCAAAGGCCTGCTGTGGTATTTTTTTCCCCCTCAATAAAATTTTCTTTCTAGAGAATCTGATCAGGGTGGCCAATTGTTAGACAAATAAAAACAGGGTAAGAATGAGTTGACTATTTCTCTTTCATTCAGGTCAACAAACCAGGGTAAGGCTTATTAAAATCGCCTGTGCCATAGCATCCACAAAAAAGCATGCATGTAGTATTGCCCTATGAATCTCCTAATGGAATTTTACAGTCCAAAAGATTTCCAGTTGCTCTGTTTTGCAACAGCTTACCTACAAGACTGCATTACGTGGAATTAGCCAGATCTTTTATTTTACTTCTTTTCTATCTGCAAGCCCCTCCTACCAGCAGTATAAGTATAAGAAAGTGAAGGCAGATCAATCTGTTTTAAAACTGAGATTTTTGTCTTTTTTTTCTTGAATAAAAAGAATTCCAACCACCGTAATGATGGCAGTAGTGACTAAATCATCTGAACCTTAAATGTAATCAAAAGCTAAATACACCATATAGAACTGTCTTTTTCTATGCATTTTTTGTACATCAAGACAAGGTGAAATGCTTTAGAAAGCGAGATCAAGAGTAGCCATCACTGCTTATTTCTTGTGTGATAATTATATAACTTTACGTTCTGAAGCCTGCAGGAATTAAAAAAGGACAAAATAAGCTTGAAGACAGACCTCTGCACACCAAAATTTTTTCTCACAACTTTGTGAATGACTGTGTGGGGAAATGATCCAATTAAAGCCAATGAGGAAATAGTTTTACTACTTACAGTTCAATTTCCACTACGCCTTTCATGCACCCCTGCTTCACAAACAGACCAATCTACAAAATTAATTTACAAATTGTTATTACAAAATAAAATGTATTATCTTACAAGAATACACATTTGTATAACAGAGCTATTAAACATCGTATCTTACAGAAAACTTACAATTAAAAGCAAAATAAAGCACTAACTAAAAATAAAGGAAGAGACTACTATCCTGCACCAGCAGCATTAGAACCTCCCCTCCTTCTTAGAAGGGAGGTTAGAACCTCCTTCTTTCTTAGAAGAAAAGTTAACAAGTTAACAATTTCTGATCAACTTCCGCCTCCAAAACTGAACAAATTACAATCAGCAGGTCCCCAGACAGGAAGAAGTTCTCATGAATTTGGGGAACAAAGACAAGTGAAAAGACTGCCAAGTACCTGTACTAGAACTGCCAATTACAATAGTATGAAAATACATCATGAAAAGAGAAATACCAACACACAGTACTGTCGTGGAGTCAATTCCCATATTCACATTTGCTTATGACTGAGCAGCTAAAAAAGAATATGTGCAATCATTTAGGCACCTAGATTCATTTCTCCAGACCCACTCAGAGAAATTGTATCCAATGAGAATATCCAAGAAAGCAAGTGCAAAAATTTTGAAAGTTTCAAGATATAAACTTCCTACTACAGCATCAATGCATATCTTGACAGCAGAAAGTGAAAATAGAGAAATCCAAATTCCATTTAAATCAAGGATCAGTGCCTCTATGCTTTTAGCTGAATTTTCAAGACACATTAGGAGCACACTACTTCTAAAGGTACTATGTATTTTGGAATTTATTTTAGACTTGTCTATTTCTCCTTTAGCTGGTACTTCTTATCAAATGTTTAGGCCATTAAGTGGCATTTTTCCACCCCACTGTGGATGCTTAGCCATCTTCAAATAAAACCTCTAGTCCACCCAGACTGCACTACAATTTAGGTGTTTCGATTTCATAATTTATGCAAGACAACAAGTAGTTAATTAAAATACCCCCCTTTGTCTCTGGACCAGGTTACTCTTCAATTCAGATGCCTTACTTTTCATAAAAGTAAAGCAAATCAAGGAAGAGAGTCTTTGCCCCTGTCGTCTGCTGGACAGCACTCTGAATGAAATTCAGATTAACTATGAAAATCACAAAAGCTCATAATTACCTTATCAGCTCGCCCTAGGAAAGAAGGTCTTCCAGCCAGTCCCAGGCAAATGGCACAAACAATGCTTGACTTGCCTGTGCCATTAGCACCTACAACCAGGTTCAGGTTGGGCCCTGGATGTACTTCACAGATGCTGTATGTTCTGGAAAGCACAGCAATTTGAATTTTAGAACACTATATTACAGTAAAAAAAAAAAAAAAGGAACTTGCTTAGAAACATTTCGTTATTTTATTCAACAGATACAATTACTAGACTCAATCATGAAATACCATTTTCTAAGAAAGCCTCAAGAGTGAAAACTAACATTTCAGTGAAACACCATGAAATACATTCCCCCCAGCCAGAGTACTCACCAGAACTTTCTTTAAAATTAGTGACTATGAAGAATAAAATCCAGCAATATGATGATAACTTTTTAAATGAAATTATTATGGTATTATTTTATTTTATGCATCAAAAAGAAAACAGAAAACTGATCATGCAGTAGCTTTCTGGAGTTACCGTATCAGCTCATCCCTAGTGTTTGTTTTTTTTCTAATTGCATTCGACATCTTTCATCATGTGGATCCAGAATGCCTACTACAACAGTAACTATGGGAAGAGACCAAACCCACCCAGGCAAACTCGTATCAAGTTAACACCCTAAATTTGTAAAGAATCATTTGATGTTCTATTCCTGCACTGCACCAAACACAGAGAGCTGAAACACTACTACTAAAGGAGGAGTACAAAGCAGTTAATGGCAACACTATTATAAACCAAGAACTTGTGGAGGAGAAGGTATATGAACCCTTAATGAGGATTTAACTACTGTCTCTAAGGATTCAATTAACATCTCACAAGTGACTCATGCACTACACTACGAAGATTTTCAAGGCTCGCATGGAGCCGTAAGAAAATGGTCCGACAAGTTCTGCTGATCCAAATACATCCAAAAATAATGGTATTCGCAGTACACAGCGGCTGGAAAAAACACGTGCAAAGACCTTCATCCTAATTGTCTCAAGGCCTATCCCCACTGCCCTACGATTATCTTCTGCACTCTCCCCTTCTCCACTTCTTGGCAGCACCTGCCTGAGACAAAGAGCACGCAGAGTCTGCATGGCCGACCGGAGCCGTCACCTCCGGGGAAGGCTGGCCGCCACCGGGGAACGTGCCCCCAAGGAAAGCGAAACTGAGCTGACCACCCCTGGGACTCGTAACCCACGCAGCAGTCTCCCAGCTCCCCACTCCAAGTAAGACACCACCTTCCAGGGAACACCGCTTCCCGCACTCCCTCCTCCAGCCCTCGGTACCCGCGCGACCCCGCTCGGCTGCTTCGGCCCCTCTACGGCGGGGCGGAAGGAGCAGGCCGCGGCCGCTCAAGGGAGGAGAAACGCCCCCCGCTCACTCACAGAAAGTTCTTCATGAAGATCCTGACGATGGAGCCCAGTACGAAGGGGGACTTGGACTCCCCACGCTTCACAGCCTTCCCCTTTTCCCGCGCCGCCGCCATGCTCCCCCCAGGCCACCCCTCCTTCCCCCTTGGGTCCGAGCCCGCGCCGCGCGCCCCGCTCGGTTGCCTGAGGGGGCGGGGCCGAGCCGCCCTAAGGCTCCTCATTGGCCTGGAGCGCGCGGCGCCAGCGCCCATTGGCTGGCGGAGTGGGGCGGTGCGTTGCGGCCGCTGTTGCTGGGGCGGGCATGGCAGCTGCACCGCCTTACATGGGGCCGGGTTGGGCTGGTACCGCGCCCCGCGTTCCGCTGCCCGTGCGGTCCCTGCACCGCCACATTTCCTGCGTTCGTTTGCGACGTTATGAGCAGCTGGGCGTGTTTAGTCTGGAGAAGACTGAGAGGGAATCTCAGTGATGCATACAGCTATATCAAAGGTGGTTGCCGAGAGGAGGTTGCTTAGACTCTTTTCAGTGGTGCCCTGCGACAGGACGAGGAGCAGTGGCCATAAACGAAAGCTCAAGAGCTTTCCTCAGCATAAGAACTTCTTTACATTGAGGGCGGCAGAGCACTGTAACAGCCTTTCCCTGGAGGCTGTGGAGCCTCCCTCTGGAGGCATTCAAACCCCACTTGGACACATTCCTGTGTCACTTGCTGTAGATGACTCTGCCTTGGCAGGGCGGGTTGGAATACTTCATCTCAGAGCTCCCTTCCAACCCTGACAGTTCTGTGATTCCGTGATTCAGGCTAATGGTAAATAACACTCCAAGACCACCTGTCAGGCATCAGGGGCTGGTTTGGCAGCAGAAATTCCTGGTGTTTCAGGTCAGCTCTAGTGAGCCCAGGAGCTGTGAATCAAGGCTGAGGCCTAAGGAGAATGCCTAAGGAGAATTCCTGAGTGGCCCAGACTAAGGAGTGTGGCCGGGGAATGCACCACAACAGACAGCTCGTCTTTTCTTTGAGGTGGGATGAGAGTCAGGTTTTCTCATTTTCAAAAAGCAAGAGGTAGACAGGACTCGGTGTGTCTGTCACGTTGCAAGAGGAGTGTGCTCTCTCCAGCCTCTGCCCTTCAGAGTGGTGGTCTCCTGAGTGAGGGCAGTCACACTGGCAAGCTCTGCTCACATCGGGGTGGACAAATTGCCAGGTCTTTTAGTGCTTGGCTTGAGCTGTCTTTGTGAATCTTCATGATTGTAAAGTAAAGTTTATATTAGGTTTATTTTGGTGTGACACCATAGTCAGAATACCATTTAATTTACTTTATGAAGACAGAATAACAGTGACATTTTGTAACAGTTGTTACTCTGGATTTCTGCTGGTGTAAATGAGATCTGAATTTACCTCTCTTTTTGGAAATCAATAAGGATAATGATAAAATGAAAACTAATGGGACAGTATTTAAAGAATAAAAAAAATATTAAACATAAGGACAGTATTGAACAGGAAGGCAATAAAAGGGCTTTCCACTGATCTCAGGAGTTCCAGTCCAGCACAAGCTGCATTTACAGCAATCAAGTACAAGCCCATTACCACTTGGGGCATTATAGCTGTTTTTTGAGATTTTTTCATTTCCATTTTACAGATTGTGACACAAATGGATCAAAGCAATTACTTGGAAGTTCTTCACTAGCTTTTGGAGAAATTTTCAGACATTAAACAAGCCTGGTATGGCAAGTCTCAGAAGAACTGTTCTTTGCCTCACTATGGTTCTGGTACAGCTACTGCAGCAGTGAAGAAAATAAAAAATAGTAAATAAATATGGATCCAGGACAGAAATTAATTGCATGAGGAGTCTCCCATTTGAACAGAGCTGATAGAATATTTCTTTTTATCTAACTATAAAACTGAAGTTTGCCAGTGGAGAAGTCTTAATGCACTGTACCCAGTTTTCAAATGTTTTGTAGCCATTTTTTCACTAGTCTCTGAATTTCCTATTCTATGAACTGATATTAATCAGACACTGAAATAAATGAAACCCACCTCTCAAATTTTTCCCTCTGTACTTTAATTCCTGCCACAAAAATGATTGGAAAGGTGATGTTCTCTACTTAAGGAAGAACTTAGGTGCTTTTTGGTTTGGTTTCTTTGGTGAGTTCCCTCCTCGCCCCTTTTTTTACCTCCCCCCCTTCTCTCCCCTATCAGCGCAATGCCTCACACCTTGCTTAAGTATTTCCTTCAGTGAACTGATAAAATCACTATAGCAGTGAGGTCCCTAGAAATCATTCACTGGAAAGCGGGTTACAGTCCTTCATTTAGGTTTTTGTTTTATCAGCCTAAATCGGATTACTTTGAAGGAGTGAGACAGAGTTGCATAAATCTTTAGAGATAGGAGCCTAACAGTCATATTTCATGTTTCATTTCATTTACATACATAAATGTATGTAAATACATACAGAGAACCACCAAGCCTGATTATTTTAACTGCGGTATCTTCACTTGTTTTCTGCTTAGATAATTTGAGCTGAATATTGATACCAAAACATGCACTTTACAGAACAACTGTAAAATTGTACTGATGCATAGGAAACAGTCCATCATTTCTGTTTGCTTTCATTTTTGAATAATGAGCATCGCAAGAGCGATGTGTTCATAAGCATCTGACTAGGGAGACTGTAGGTATCTAAGATAAGCAGATAAGATATCAATTCCTTTTGGCTCTTCCTCAGTCTTTAGGAAAAAAAAATGGCTTCAATCTGTGTGGTTAAATAAATACTTGAATATTGAAAGTATTGCATTGAACAATCTCTTCAATTGTTTCTGTCACCAAAATGAAAATTTACAAAAGATGCAAGGGCCTAGATCATCCCAGGTGCTCTTGATCCTTATAGGCTGTTAGGAAAAGCATATTCTTTGTTCTGAAAGGACCAGGATATGGTGGCTGTAAGAATAATTTCTACCACTCAGTACATAGCTTCCTGCAGCAGTTCACATTACTTTTTGTTAGCCTTCTTAGGTGATGTTATCCACACATTTCATTCTCTTCATGTTCAAAATAATGAATTCAGGCTATTTTGTTAGGTTCAGTTCTTTCTCCTTACCCTGATAAGTATGAAATCTAGAGCAGAGCAATAAGATGATACTCAAAGTTACATTTTATTAGGAAGTTATAGGAAATTAAAAAAAAAAAAAAAAACTTACACACAAATCCATAAAACCTTAAAAAATAACAAGACGTGAGTTCAGTTTCCTATTAATATAAATGCAAGACATCTGTGGCTGGCAAAGTGTAAGTGCATTCTCTGTGAGTGTATAAACTTATTTAATAAAAAAAACCAACAAGACTCTTATCCCAGAAAACATATGGCTTTAAAGTGTTTCATTTCATATAATTCCACAGGCCAGCATCTTATGCTGAATTATACTGAACACTAGAAGTGAGTTTGTTATTGAAAATATATTTGTTATAGTAAAATAATACACTATCACAAAAAATTGCCAGCAAAATATTAAGCTTCCCAGAGAGATTTGTCTTTGAGAATAATTGCACTTAACTTGTAGGATAATACTAGTAGCTAACACTATTTTCTTTGTTATTTCAAAACATTTATAATTTTCTTAACAAAAATCCATTCTATCCCCAACACAAAACATTCACTGAATGCAGATTTAAGATAACACAATATCGGACTTCAATTGTGCAACTTGAATTTCCTATTTTTACTTATACACCAGAAACATTAAAAAATTAAAAATGAATGATCTGTGCAAAATGGGAAGCCTTTATGTAATAACTGATACCTCATGCAAAAGAGGAAAAAATATCAAAAAATTATGGTCTAAGAAGCCCTGAGTCAGTAATTTCATTGAAAAGGCAAGAAACATGAGTGCTCAAAGTTCTTCCTATGTATTGGTGTGTATTCAAACCAGGCCAGTATTCACTTAAAACATATTTTAAAATAGGCAGTTCGTGCAGTTTCTCACATACAATATTCAATGTGCTTCATTCCTTTCAGCAGACTGTATTTAATACTCAATTTCATTTAAGCTGTCAGGATAGCCTGATGAGAATTTAATTTCTTCCACTTCTGGAATAGAAAGAATGAAGAAATACAGTATTTTTTTATTATTTTTGTCATACATAAGAATACTTACAGCAGAATTAATTAGCATGCTAGATTTAAATGGGACTGTTGTGTGGTTTTTAAAAAGTTTACAGCCACATTACTAGTTGAGATTCTGAGGATGATCTCACATCCTATTAGAGAGTAAAAGTTCTGCACTAACCCAGCAGCCTGATATTAAATTCAAACGGGCCTCGAGGGAAGTATTGCCCACCCACAAACAAGCACTTGAATTTCAGGTGTCCCTTACAAAGTATCTTGAAACTTACCCAAACAAGGTCCTGCCTGGAACAGAATATCATCAATAGCAGTGTCACTTCTTACTGACACACCGCGGATTGCCTCAAAAATAATCTGTAAAACAAGATACAAATTTTCATGAATCCAGATGGTGGAAGGGCTGAAAAAAATAATAGCCATGCAACCGATTCAAGGGATACCCTTTACCCCTCCCCTGCCCTCCCTTCCCCTCTCCTTTCATTTTCCCCTCTCTTTAGACAGACCTCTGGCTTTGCATCATCCCTTCTACCTGGTGCCCCCTTAGAATGACCACCCTACAAGAAGCTGCCATTTCATCACAGCTCAGTGGCTGTGTCAAATCTGGACAACTGAAGAAAAAGAAATTGCACAAATGACCTTGAAAAGGCCCTACCACTCCTGACAAAAAATGATGGTATTTAAATTTAAATAC
>WBNO01007578.1:246731-283301 GCA_013400575.1 Peucedramus taeniatus | reverse complement strand
AGTCAAGCTGTATTTGCTACTAGACTTGAGAGAAAAAATTCCTTTATAGGAGCTGTGTCTAAGTTTGCACAGTGTCACAGCTGTCAGCTCCATGGACAGAAGTCGCTTGCTTTTAAAAAGCTTCCACCTCCTGGGAGTCTCTAAATTCACAAGAAAAGTAACTGCCTCTAAACCTTCCATGTCCTGGTGGGTTGCCATTAAGTTAAGAGCTCTTCTCTGTTTGTGGTGGCAAAGAAGCCATACTTGGCCAAGAGCTGGACTCAGTCACTTAGTTTTTAAAACTTATGAACAAGAGCAGAGATAAATACTCCCAGGCAACGAGATATGGATATAACTCTGTGTGTGCTCACACAAGATAGACACTTTAATAGGCTTTATTAGGCCATGTCAGGCTGGCTATTCCTGAACTCTGGGTAGCTCTTCTCTTTCACTCGCCAGAGCAAGTATTAACTTTTCATGTGTGTCAGTTACACTGTGCATATAAATATTTCTCTCTACATGTAAATACATGTGTTCTTCTCTTATGTATGTGTATAAAACTCTATATGCATATAGATACAAAAATTTAAGGATCTATAAATGTGAATGTTTTGGCACAGAATACAATTGGAGCATCCATAATCCTTGAAATGATTCCATCATAATACAAAGTCTGGTTTCACAGTTGACATAAGTAGAAAATGTTAAACCTGTGTTACCTTATGTTCAGTGAAATTTATGGGATTTACTGGAAGTATGAATAACAGCTTGAACTTACTGAATATATAAGAGTACACTGGAGTTCTGATTATAGTAGAGACTTCCAAGACTGATATTTTTTCATTTGATGTGCTATAGCCTTGAAATAGAAATCGGTTTTTTGGCAATTCTATAAAATCCTCTTCAGAATGGCTCCTGAATGTTTTACAAAAGATTAAAAAAAGAAGTCTGATTTAAAAACTGTACATGTCATTCCCTACTTTATTTTCAGTCTGAAAGTCAATTTCCCAGCAATGGAAAGATGCAGGAATTCTTATAATCAGACACAGTGAGATTTTAGACCTTGTCAACTTTAGCAGTATATTTACAACAAAGATTCACTGCTTCCCTCCATCAATATTCCATAGATATGAGTCTGTGAACTGCAACAGAAAAAGGTATTTAGACAGAGAATGGAGAACATTTTATATTACACAGGACAGATGCTGGCTGCAGCCATAGCAATAATTGCAAACAGATGAATGTTTCAAGACTACATATTTTTCTAAAATACTCAACAATGAAAACATTTTGGATAAGATTCTCCACAGCTTGTAATTGCATTGACTGCATCAGAGTGGAAAAGTAAACACAATATATTTTTCATAAACTGCTGAATTATTGAGAAGAAACAAAGAGCTGCCAGAGCATTATAATTCTCTTGAAACTAAGGGGACAAATTTTCTGAAATTACATCATCTTTACATATGGAGGATTCATGAGAAGGCACAATTGTTTTATTTTGCATTTTGTAAAATTTCACGTAAGAGTGGTGTAATTTCAAATTACTTTGACTATTATCACCATCTTAAATTCACTTGTGACCTTAATATTTCCCTAAGACCAGAGAGTTGCATAGTTGCAATGTCCGACAAATAAATGCACAAATAAGTGAAAGAGCACAAAGCTTTTGGGATTTTAGGAACATTTACATGATGCAAAAGTGGCTGAAAGAGCTTTTTAACATGGCATCTTTGGCTACAAAATGACTTTCTTAAATGACAGCTACTTATATAACAAAAGTATGTCATAAAAGGAGTTTTCTCAGGGAGTTATGGTAAAGGAATGGGAGAAATTTTCAACAATTAGTTGAACATCTGAACCAAAATCATACTTCCAAGGGAGAATGCAAACACGTAGAGCACAAACATCTTTAACATACCTCTAATACCTGAGAAATTGCTAAAGAGATGTTGGTTTGTGCATTATTGATATTTTTGTTTGTAGTCATAGATAAAATGCTCACCTGAACTTTCAAATTGTAGTCTTAAACCTATATTAAGGAAAATGTGAAAATGTCTCATACTGAGAAGAGGAATGAAGCCAATTCTTAACAGGAAGCACCTTCTGAAGCTGCTTTCAGTAGAACACCAGAAATTCTTTATGCTTAAATACTATTTTGAAATAAGATTAAATTAGTAGGAAGCACCTTACTTCTTAAAATTAATTCCATCATGTGCTGGCCATAAAGCTTTGCTGTCATGGGTGGTGGATTGGTTTAGGTAATTATTATTGTAGGCTTTGTTTTTCAGCAATGAGTTTAAGTAAAGAGTGTTAAAATAACAGTAACTAGGCAATTTGGCAAGAAAACATTAATGGAGTAAGATGACTAAAGTGTCATGTTGCCCCAGTACACATCAACCAACCCATCATGTTTCCAAAAGAAAATCAAGCCCTTAAAGATGTCTATTACCTAACTGTCACTGGGAGTACCATGGGGAAGATGAGCATGAGCTGACCTACTTGAGTGTGCTAATGTCTCTCAAGAGTCATAGTCTTCATTGTCCTTTATTTCCTTGATTGCTCTGAAATGACAACACTTACTGTTTTGTCCACTTTTGCTTTGAAATGTCAACTTATTTCTATCCTCCTCAAAGTCCCACTCTTGCCCTGGTTAATTTGCCGAAATTCAGCAAACCTTGGTTTTAGCAGAAGCCTGGTTTAGATTATCACTGAGAAGAATCACTAATCAGTAATGATCCCCTCTGAAAATAAAGTCCCTGATATGTGGAGTTTGGGTAGTGCAAGACACTATGTCCTAAATTACTTGTGTCTTGGGTGTTAGTAGCAATGCCCTGAAGAACTTCAAAGGCTCTGAGAACTAGCCAGAAAAAGAGTTCCTTGAATCCATCTCACCATACAGACCGACAGACCCACACACAGGTACTGCTGGCCCAAATCTCTCCTCAGGGACAGCTGATTGCTTCTTTCCCACAGACCTTGGTGCCATTACAGCCAAATGAAATCCTCTTCAGTCTCACACCTAAAACTCCTGGACTTAATGTACTGAGCAAGTGAGTGAGAAATCTGAAGTTAATAAGGTACATGGGTGAATGCACAGGAGCACATCAATTAAGGAGACTGGTTAAACCCCTGAGGGTGCAAAGCAAGGAAATACCCTGATATGAGAGTATGTTTCTTTAACAAAATAAAATGACAGAACAGATAGATGAAATACATCCAGATCCTATGCACTGGAGAATCTTTTAAATTATAAAACCCTATTAGGCTAAATCTGGTCTGCACTTAATCCAAAGGAATTCTGAGGAAAAAAGTCTCCATTTGGCTTAAAGCCAGCACAAGCAGTAGCAAAGGGAGGGTGGTTTCTAGAAGTGAGTTCACAAGGAAGCAAAGTGGGGATGAATGAAAAACCCTTCTTTGATCCTAGCCCATCCTTATAAAATCCAGCTTGTGCAGTCAAGCTACTTCAGTCAGTCAATGCAGCTCTGAAGATGGACTGGCGGCCAAGAAGTGAAATGCAACCCAGCTTACTGAGCATGCCCTGCTTCCCTCCTCTGTGGGCAAAATCACATTGAAAAGAAGGGACTTTCAAACCCCTGTTCAGTCTGCTTGGTTTAAATATTTTGAAAAAAGCAAATTTTAAATTACAAAATAAAAAGAAAAACAAAAAGAGTTATGTGGAAGCTTAGTTCTACATAAAGACACTGCAGCAAAATAAATGTAATCATCTCAAATCACATCAGTGTTTGGTACAACTGGCCTCAGTGCATAAACAAATATGCTCAAAGTTAATATCACTAAGTTAAACAATCATGAATAAAATATTTTTATGTAAGTGGACAGACCAAAACATTATTTTACAATTGCTCTGTAGGAAGCATGATGCCTTTTATGAGAAAATACAAGAGTAGATACAGACTAGGAGTTAGTGCAAATACCTGCCTATGTCATCAAGTTGAAATACGTGATCTCTGTGCCATAGGTACCAGGTTCCTTAACAGATTTTAAAAAAATATTAGTGCAACACATTCTTCATATTAGACTTAGGAAACTTTATTAATCATTATGTGACACAATAAAGTACTTCAATTTAAAACATGCAAAAAATAAAGCTGAGACACATATTCACTAAGCCAGGAATCCAAAACACTGACATCCAAGGCTGGTTTGTCATCCCAATTTTCCTTCATTACAAACGGAAAGAAATGCACTCCCTGCAGAGAGCAATTAATTTCCTTCAAGATATGTCCTATGAATCACCCTATGAAGTTACCAAGTTCTTTCTAAAGGCTATACAGACTCAGAGGTCTGATGCTATGGTGTCTAGATGAATTTAAAGACAAACAGTTAGTTACTGCCTTTGGAATGACAGTTTTGTAGCTAAGAGGCTTAAGGCAAATTAGGCAACTGTTCCGTAGGCAGCTTGGATTTGGTCTTATTCATGGCCAAAAATCCTGCTGTAGGGTATCTGCTAGCTAGTTAAAGCCACTATAGGGAAAGCACATGTGGTGTTGCAGGTATAAATGTGCTACGGAACACAGCAGATTTGGAAAACAAACTCACTGTGCCAGCATAAACAAGTCCAAGGGATTCACTGCAGCTCTCATAGCTTTAAATCATTACCATCAGAAAGGAATAGCCAGTACCTCTCCCCACCTAAAAAACAGAGAGTTGTCAATATAAAAAAAATACAAATGGAATATTTTATCTATTTTTCAGTGGAAGATAAGCAGGATCCATTCAGCAATCAGTGCTGAGGAGCAGCAGAAGGATTGCTTTTGAAGTGTTTAGTAATAATGAGCATTTCCACATGAACATCAGTTAAAACTATTTCACCACTGAGAGATAGTTTCTGTATTTGGTGGACGAACGTACACTGTGGCATGGGCAAGGCTGAGAATACTCGAAGAGAGTATCTGTGCTTGCTTTCCCTTGCTCCACAGATACAAAGTGTTCTCTCTGCAAGAGTCACCTTGCTCTTGGAGGAGGCAGGATGTGAGCGCCTAGAACTGTGTGTTCTTTTTTTGCAAGAGTCCAGCTGACACTCCCATTTCCCTTGGCACAACTAGAAACTGTATTTCAGCTACCCAACCCATTCAAAATCGTCTAAAAATTTTGACAACAGACAACAGGATATTTAAATTATGTTGCAGACATCTGTTATTGTTATGATGTCAGCATCAATATCAGGAAAGTCAATAGGATCTTAAGACACCTTAGAAGAAAATCAGTGTCTATTTATTGTCTCCTCTGAAACTGTTTTGTTCATTTGGGTTTTTTGACACCACTAGGGTAAGGTTTATCTTGCCTTACTTCAGCTGTGCGAAATGAAATAACAATCAGCAACAATAAATACCTGATTTCTTTCCACTCTAAGTCAGGTATAAAATGGATTGATTAATTTGCTCACGGGAGGTTTCTGTCTCTCCAGTAACTATACAAAGAATGTAGGTGGTTGGTGTTTACAACTACAATCAGATTTGTGGGACCTAGGTGAAAAAAAACCCACAGGCCTTCCCTGCTAAAATCCCTTTTTAGAGCTTTTCAAAATTTTCCA
Source organism: Peucedramus taeniatus (assembly GCA_013400575.1). Classification (NCBI taxonomy): domain Eukaryota; kingdom Metazoa; phylum Chordata; class Aves; order Passeriformes; family Fringillidae; genus Peucedramus; species Peucedramus taeniatus. The sequence goes on along the minus strand of WBNO01007578.1, from coordinate 277,765 downwards.
TTAAAATATTTTTTGACTGAAATTAGTATATAGAAATGTACTACAGGTAATCTTAAATCAGACACAATATGACCCTTCATCTTCTGCTATAATCCTATTGTTCATTCCTTTACTCAAAGGAAGTAAATTGGTCTGGCTTATTTTTTACAATGGAAATGAAGGTAGGAAATCAATGCACAGAACACAATACTTATTGGCAAAGAGAAATATAAAGTATATGAATTTTTAGAAGAAAAAAATACAGAAGAAAATATCATTTTCACTGAATGTAAGTTTGGTGCTCTATCTTCTTAGTCCAGTACTCTCTGGCCTGACATCAAACTGCTAATCGGTTAAAAAAATATATGTATGCTAGGGAATAGTACAGATTTCATCTTCAAATCTTTGATATTCTTCCCCTGATTTGGGGCACTACAGGAGGATCACTGGTGAAAGTTTATCCATTAATTTAATAAACACAGGACAGCATTGATTCTACTAGAACTGCTAACCTAGTGATGAGTGGGTACTTTAATTAAATGATGGTCAGAAGAAGAAATTTGAATTCTCAGTGAATCTCACAGGGAGTCGACTGCAGGAAGATCCTTACTGGCAGAATGCCTCCATCTCTCTAGTAGATGTGAGATGTAAGGAGGAGTGAGGCTCTCAGACCAGGCCAACTTCTCACCATACATTTTGGGCTGGATACAGAGCTGCATTAATGCCCCATTCATGCTTTATGAGCTGGGTTAATAATCACCCCCATTACTTAACCATCACTGAGAGAATTTCTGGGTTCCTTGGCAGCAGCTGCCTCTCTCTGACAGACATGACAACCAGACACCTGAGATGAAAAGTGACAAAAATTTTAGTTATTAAGTAGTTATAATTTAAGTAGTTATTATAGAGAGTTTGCATAAGACTCTATGTTTTGAAGAATTCTGTGAAAGGAAACTGGATTCCAGAGGTGGCAGCTGGCAAAATCCCAGAAGTTCTGAGTTCATGCTGTTTACAGATTTTTTTAAAGGCAGCACAGCAGCTTGGAGCACACACATGTGTGTGAACGGTTTTGGTTGGTTTTTTTTTTTTTTTAATGTACATTTTAGGCTGATTATAGCAACCTGCATCTACTGACCTCTGTTCTTATTCAGCCTTTATGATCTACTACCATAGCCTGCTCTGCACAGCTGGGATTCAGCAAATCTGTCTTAAGAAGGAAGGTTCCTTGTCTCGGTGTTTGCTGCTTGGTTAACAAAGAGCGACGGTCACCTGTGGAGGATGCTTGTCCTGTTATAAAAGAGATGACAAAATACAGAGGATGGTTTACTCTCTGCTTCAGCCCTTCTCTTTCCAGGAAAGGAAGAGATACAGTCCAGGTTCCCCCTGATAGCTGGCAAACAGGTATTCCGTGTCAGTTCAGGGTTATCAAATGTAGCCAGAAAAGGTTAGCCTGAATGCTACAAGATCTGTAGGAGGCTGGAGTCCTCCTCAGTGCCAGCTCTCAATCAACTGATCCATGTTTTGCCTGACTAGCTGGCACAAGGACATGAGGAGCCCAAGACTTCTTTTGCCTTCATTCTTGGGTGTGAACGCATGTAGCATAAGCTTCCTGATTCTCTGAGCCAACGAAGGATGTACTTGTGGTCCTTAACACTGGTATCAGAACCACTCTAAAGAAACAAAACTGAATGTAAAGATCTTGTTTATCCTGGAAAACCAGTGTAAGCTGAGCTAGGACTGGAAGAGTTTAAGGGCACCACAACATGGCTTGACTGCTCAGGGGCTGTCCGTGCACCAGTGGTGGAATGGAGGCCTTTGCCTCCTGAGAAAAGGCTGCTTGATCCTCAGAAGTTTCCAATTATATGTGGAAAGCATCTCCAGAAGAAACCCATAACCTCTTTCCTCGAAAAGTCCAGTGAAAAGTCTTTCTTCATTTACTGTTCCCCTTCCTACCCACTCCATAATATACCAGATAATATGACTGTAGCATTCAAATGGTTCATCTACATGCACAACTATGTTAGAAGCTTTTGAGATTAATACATCGAGAACAGACTCAGTGACCAAGAAATTGCAGAAACTGTCATGGACTTCAAAGATTAGATTTGACTGGTTCATAATCTTAGACAAATTATTACAATTCACTCAAATTTAGGAAGTTCTCCTGTTCCACTTCAGCCCATATTTGCTGAAAAATACCTTAGCTGTAAAAAAAAAAAAGTAACTTCTAACCAAGGTTCTTTTCAGTTTTTGTCTCACACTAGTCAATATCTAAACTAGAAATGAAGTTGTAAAAGAGTGGAAGAAGTAATCTGAGAATTTAAACCAAAGCAGACGTTTGAAGGGAAAAGAAAAACCTTACACGAAACCAATACAGCCCACAACTCCAAGAAGAACATGATACAATAGTGAAGTCATTTATTTGTTACTTTAGTCTTTGTGGCACACTTAAAACCTTTTCATTCCTTTGAAAACTTCATTGTACAAAGAAATTGTCTTATTTTTAGTTGTTCTTCTTTTGACAGTCTCAAATTCTATTTGACTGAAAGGTAATGCCCCTTTGAAAGACTTCTGCATTCATATCTGTTACAGAAAGATTTAATTTGCTCAGCCTTCACCTGTATTCAGTTGACAAAACTATATTAATTAATATGTATTTAGTCAGGAGATTTTTTTTCCCTGCAGCAAATCACAGTGGACATGAGGATCCTGCACCATTGCTGCTGGTGTTACACTGACACTATGCTATACTACTTAAAGTAGTCTCAGTGTAATAAAGCAAGGCCAAGTTTGGCTTATCTTTCTCAATGATTCAGGACTTCTAAAAGAGATGGTTTCTGGAATTTTGTTTTGTCACAAAACATGGTGATGTAAGATTGATTTACACAAAAAGTTTTACCTTCAACCTTCCTTCAGTAATTAAGAATGTTGTATTTGAGAAAGTAACAAGAACATAACCCAACAGAACTTAAAAGTGAATAGAAAAAGTAATGATAAATCTGACACTCATAAAGCCATTAAATGTCTGAATAGAACAATGCTCCATCTATTTTTATCTTCTTTTTCTTTAAACAGGCTATAAGAGAGTCTTTTCTTCCTGCTTGTATTCTGCCTTTCCGTAAGATAAGTTAAGGTGACTTAGTCATCATTTTCAAAATTAATTCAGTCCCTTTTAACACTGACTATGAGCACCACCAAAGGCAAGCAGAGATGCCACACAGGATTTTCCTTGTTGGTTTTGCCACCTCACTCCAGGGAATCAAATCCCAGAAAAAGCTGACAGATTAAACAGTTTACATGTATGGAGACAGGTCTCAGGTCTTTGGAGGAGCAGTTTGCACATTTTTCCTTGTCAATTAAGTCAGGCAATAAACACACACACACACACAAAAAATAGGTGAAAGCTAATCCCTTAAACATTTTCTCCACATATGTCCTTCAATATATACTTGGTGGTCTCTCCACACTGAAGAAATGCAAGCACACTGTCACCAAGAGCAGAACCAAATGTGTGATCAGGACCCCGCATTTTCAGTAGATAAGCAAAGATGTCTCAAAAAGATAATCCAAATCATACCAGATCTGTAGTGACCTCAATTTCACTTAAATTTCAGCTAGCAGTATTTGGCTCTAAATAGCACGAGATAAGAAGAAATGGAATTTTTTTCTGTAGCTATTTTAAGGGCAATGACTGCTATACATAGAGTCAGAATAAGTGGCTGAAGTTAAATTTAAAAGACAGACATATTTTTGTTTTCCTGTTTCCAAATAGAGTCTCATCTGTTCCTAAGTTGGAATAACAGAAGAAAAAAGAGGAAAAAAAAAACAACACAGGAAAGAATGCCATCCTCCTGCAAGCAAGACCAAGGCCTTCCAGTGTAGAAGGCAACACCAAAGGGAAACCATGTTTGGCTTTGGCTATTTTGATATTGAAGGATAAAGATTATTTCTGAGACTTGTCTAGAAAATGGGTGTAAATTCAGGTCTTCCAGAATTTCTGCTATTCTAAAGCAGGTCTAAAGCATTCTCATTGCTGCCTGGCTTCTCTAACTGTACACAAAACTATTGCTTAAGTGAATGAGGCTAATTTATGGAAAATTCGGTATGCTTGCACAGGAAACCTTGCTAAGCTATCCATGTGTGGGCTTTAAAGCTAGTAACATAAACACTGAAATGTTCCATGTCACTGCAATACAATCAAATTTGAAATTTCAAGCAAACTGGACTTAAAGGTACTGTAATGTTGATATTTAGTGTGTAGAACTTAAACTATTTCCCACTCCGTCTATTCTGCATTCCAAAGAAAATCTCTGTGTGCACTGTTTCTTAGAACTACTCATTTCTCAGATGAAACCAACATGCATCTGTTACCTTTCTTTTTTTCTTTTTTTTGCTTGTGGAATACTCATTCTCTGTAACAAAAACACATAACAGAAGATTTTTTTTATTTACTTCCACCTGAAAGGTGTTGCAATGTTGGAAGAGCCATCTCACAAGTCATGCGTAGAGAAATCTAAAATTCGGTTGCCATGCTAACAGGAAGTCACTCAACTAAGTCCAGTAAAACAAAAGTGCATAAATAATTCCTTCTGGTAAAACCAGAAATATTCGATTTACAAGTCTGTAGGTTTTGACGACTATACCTACAACTACAGCTGTGTGCCTCGATAGAGTGCTGAATTTCTGTCGGCATTTAAACCTCCAGAGCATCAGCTGCTTCTTCCCAACAGGACCACAGCTTCTCTCCCATCACCTCAGGCGTGATGGGAGTCTTACACAGGCCTTGCCCGAGTAAACCCCACATGGGGATGAACCCACCAGTCCCTTCCTCTGCTCCAGGAGCCGTCCCACGGCCCACTTCACCCTGCTCTGCTCCTGCCGCCCGCATCTCGCCGTCCTCCAGGTCCCTCCTGGGGGCTTCCTGACAGGACCCCCGCCTTCCCTGGAGGGTTCCTGCGGACTGCGCCGGCGGCGAGGGAGGTCCCCTCGGGGAGAGACGCCTGCGGGGACATCGCAGCTGCGGCCGGCACTACCGTGGGGACCGGGGGCGCTCCGCGGCGCGGCTCCCGCACGCACCCGTGTGCGTGACATGGGAACTCCCGACTGGCGCTGCCGGGGGCCGCGGTGCTCTCGGCGCCGGCAGGGCCGGCAGCAGCCGCGGGGGCGAGGCTGGAGTGGGTGCGGAGCGCGGGTGGCGGATGCGGAGCCTCCTCCTGCCCCGCGGAGCGGCCCCAGCCCGCTCCCTCCGGCCCCCTGGGCGCTCCGCTGTGCTGCAGGTGTCACCCAGCGACCGAAGGATGCCGCTTCCCACGGCAGCGGCTGCCAGGGAAAAATACGTTTATTATGTACAAGAGGAAGGAAGAGATCCTAATACTCCTCTGGACTATCACCAAGGGCCAAGGGCGTGCACGATGTCACTTAAAGCTGCTTGCGTCGGCGCAAAAAGTTACCTTAGACAGTCATAGGCACTCCTTTTTTCTTTTTTTTTTTTTTTTTTTCAGAGGGTCAAAAAGGTAATCAAAGGCTCAGAAAGAGGATAGATCAAAGTTGATGAGAACTTACTTGGTTTAGGTGCTTGTGTTGACAGCCGGCATCTTCCGACAGCGGTTTTAACAGGTCACATTTTCCCATGGAAGTTGTACCCTTTTCAATCCCGTTTGTAAATTAAATCCCTTCAGAACGTGTTTGTTTTGTTTCACTGGCTGCCGTCCATCTCAGGCACTATCCACATTTTTTACTTTATTTTCTCCATGTTTGCCACACATGCAGGCACTCTCGGACGCACGCCACAAGTCAGCGGGTGCCCATCACCTCCGGCCGGGGGGACCGCGCCTGCCGCCGGGTTCCGCTGCAACAGATGAGAGGCAGGTTCTTCCCCGGTTGCTTAGCGCGGCGTCTCCTTGTTCCCTCGGGAAGCCTCATGCCGGCTGCAAAAAGTAACAGCTCCTCCCGACGCGGCGGTCCCCTCCGGAGCGCGGGCTGCGCGGCGCGGGGAGGGAGGGAAGACACCCCAATACCGGCAGAAGGAGCGCGGAGGGGCACACTCCGGGTTTCTCCGTCCTCGCCGCTGCGCTCTCTCCTNCGCTCCGCGGTGCTCAGCGGCTGCCGCCCCGCGCACGGGGAGGAGCGAGAAGGCGCCCGCCGAGCGAGCCAGGAAGGCGCGCCGCTCGGGACCGCTCGGAGGCAGACGCACCAAGGAGCAGCCTCGACTCCGCAGAAAGTTCGCTGTTACATCGCTCCGCATTTGGGAAAGCCCTGACCCGCTCCATGCAGCCGCGGTGGGGCTCTGTGAGTCCGCCTCCGCTGGGGCCTCGCCCGGCGCGCTCCGAGCCCGAAGGAGAGGTTTGCTCCAGGTAGCTCGCCCGACGCTCCTTCCCGAGGCGCAGCAAAAGCTCTGCCCTGGCTGCGCCGGGCGGCGCAGCCTCCAGCCGGGTGGTCCCTGCCCCTGCGCCGCCCCAGCCTCGCCCGGTGCCCTTGGGTCAGCCCGGCCTGGACGTTAACGGGACCGAGCCGCAGCCAAGATTGGTAATAGAGGAACAGAGGGAATGAGGCTGCTCAACACCCAATTCCTCACTTTACTTTTCCTTTCCCTAAAAAATTGTGACAGAACTTAAACGAGCTTAGAAATCAAAGGAAGAAGATTCAACGTGCAGAGATGCATAACAGAACATCCATGTCTTTGCTGAATTTTGTTTGTTTGGTTGGGGGAGGGGGGATATAATAATAATAATAATACAAAACAACAGCAAAACAACAATAACAATAATTAATAATAATTATTTGAGGTCTCCTTGGACTCAGCCCCGCGTTGGGATCTGGACACGATGCGCCATGGGGGCCACCTGGCACCGTGAGGAAAGCGTGCCGTGCCCGGGCGAACATCCCTCGACTCCGGCCCACTCCTGCCCCCCGGGAGGTTGGTCCCCGCCTGGCAGCCCCGGGCAGCCTGCCACCGGATCCGCTCTTTGCCCGTCCCTTTGGATGAATAGCTTCCACCTGGAGTCTTCGAGAGAGAAGCGGGGTGAAATAAGCCCAGGGCAGCACCGGGCAGGGCCGAGTCTCAGCGGGGCGCGCAGTGTCGCGCAGGCAGCCCCGCAGCCCCTTCGCTTCCTGCACTGCCGGGACGGGAGCGTCCCTCGAGCTGGGCTTCACCTGCCTCCCTGGAGCACACCGAGGAGTGAAGCGCTTGCCAAAGCAGGCGAGCCTGAATATATCACGACAGCAAATGTGAAGGAACCGCCAGCCACAGCACACTGGAAGGCAACTGTGAGAACGGGCAGCAGACCACCAGACCTCCACGGGCAGCAGAGGTGATGCAATTAATCTGCATTAAGCTGTGCAGTGAAAATGCCAGATGGATTCTGCTCTGGGACTTCCACGGTTGCAGCATCAGGTTTCTGCATCAGACTGCTGTGTGAACCACTGGCATATGTATTTGAGAGGTGCCCCAAGTCAGGCACTGCTGAGGTTCCATCAGAAACATACTGCCTTTGGGGACCTGCTCAGAAAGCAGCCTCATCCCACTGAGCAGTGAGCAGTATAGGCAGGCTGTAATAGGTCTCTGCTGGTCTCTTCCTAAGAGATGTCAATGGAACACGTGAGATCAACTTGTGTCAGCTCAAATACAGGTCAAATACCAAAAGCAGCTGCTTGGAAAGCTGAACCAGTCCTTCTAGTAAGCACACAAAGATGTATGCAAATGTTTGTGTAGACCCATACATGCATATCTACACAAAGGCAAGGAGAGAGAGCTGGGTAAACAGAAGCACACTAGAGAGCCTGCAATGGCTGCTCCATCAGATTTCATTGGAATTGGCAATGTGAGCACATAAAAATATTATTGGAACATTTGTACCTCTCATGCAGGCTACCAACAGCACTGGTATTGCTCTGTGTTGCTACAGATTGGAAGTGTAATCACAGCTTACTTTCAGAGGCTCTTCTCAGAGCAGAGTGCTTTTTTCCCCCATGTATTTCCTTATTAGATGATGACAAGCCAACTTCTGTTTTGAGTGTAATATTTAATTTTTCACAAGCAATACCTCTATAATTAACAGTATTTCCTGTGCCTTTTTATGCATATTGTGACATTTCTACTCTGCAGGGGTGAGCACAACATGGCACTATCAATGTGTTTTACGTTTTCTGGCATTTTACGTATCATAACCCATTAGCAGTCTCCCGTGGGTCTTCCCAAGCTTATAATTCCTTATTAAACTAATGTTCAGATAAAATCTCTCTGGTATTACTCAGATAAGAGTTAAGTAAACAGAATTTTAACTCTGTTTCAGGACAGTGGAGTCAGGATCCTTGCAACATTTTGTGTGTATGCTAGTAGGTTTTATTCCTAACATGTAGCTAGCTGCCAAATGTTTCTCAGCAGTAAATACTGTGGCCAGGAGAGAGAAGTATAGGGGTAAAATTAAACATTCTGTAAAACCTGTATCACATATTGAGGTTTTAGGGGTGAAAAACAGCATGATTGGGCCTTCCTTTAATCTGCTCATAGTGTCACACCAAAATACGTTCCCCTTAGAACCTTCTCCATTTCTCCCTCCCATGTTACATCCTCTTTCTCAAATCACCTACTGACACATACCCAGGTGCTGACCATTTTCAATCCAGCCAAATCTTATGTATCCAAAAAACCAAGCAAACTGGGATTTTCCCTTCTCTCTGCAGTTTGTGCAAATATCACTAGGATATATCTCTTGGTTTTATTTCATGAACAGAAAAACACAAGAATGAGTACCCCTTGAAAAATAAGATAGAGTTGGAGGTATTAGGAAATACTGATTGATTTCGCCTTCTAATATTAGTGAGTACAGGTCAGAGCAACTGCAGCAGCTGTGATTCAGTATAACTTTACCCAAATCAGGTAAGCTGACTTGGCTCATTATATTTAAAGAAGAAAGGAAAAAAACAATGCAGAAATGTTAACCATATTTGTTTATTCTGTAGCAGGTAAAAGGTATTTTTATGTCTCCGCTCCTTTTCTTTATGTGCTAATGAAAACTTTTCTTACTAGCATGGACATTTAAAAGTTTATGAAATTTTCTCCAAGATGGAGATTTATATGATAAGAAAGAAACTTACACTAATTATTTAAAATAATTTTATTAAATTTATTAAAAAATATTTGTATAATTTTTTTATTAATTTGGAATAATGGAGGAAGATTTTCTCTGTCTTCTTTTTACCTCTCATTTAATTTTAAATATGCCTCCACCAATCTATTGCTTGTTAACAGTGATGTAAAATCATGCAGTACAAGAGTATTTATTGTTGCAGTTTTGATTTTTTCCTGTGTTTGTTTTGGAAACTACACTTGTACACAAAATAAGGCTTATAATTTTTTTCCCTGTATTAATCTAATTTATGAAATCTGTAACGAGTTAATGTCATTAATTCTATTGTTACAGACCCTGCAGTTCTCCCAGACAGAACTCTGCAAGCGGCAAATGGCTCTTGCCAGCCCACACCAAGCATTCCATACTATTAAGTCTTTCCTTCCACATAACTCAGTGTAATGCCATTTAAATACCATTAGACAAAACTCAAGAAAAACTTGAGAAAGAGTGATTCTATTTATTGACTGATAGAAGAATGTGGATTCTGTGAAAGAAGGTGGAGAATCCCAGTCAAAATCTTTCATTTTCTATGAAACATTTATTGGCAGAGACATCATTCTTGTGATGGTTTAGTGGGGCAAAAGGGTTGTCACTGAAGAGAGTGACAGGAGCATGCAAGGGAAAGAAGAAATAGAGGAAAAAATTGATTCAGGGATGTGAATGAATAGTAACACTACCTTTTAAACAAGCAAGTACTGAGCTCAGCTGTAGGACTCTTTCACTGAGGTTGTTTTTCAATGCCAGACTAGAATATTTTGTGGTTTTCTTTGGTTGTTTTGTTGTTGTCTTGGGGCATTTTGTTTGGGGTTTTTTTGTTTGTTGTTGTTGTTTGTTTGTTTTCATTAAAAGATAAAAATAGAAAAACAGAACAAGTCAAGCTAGTTCTAGTAAGTGATGACAAGTGAATGACTAGAAAAAATTTAAAATACTGATATTTGGTATTTTCTCAACATTAATTTCAGGTCATGACAAGCAGATTCTTGTCTGGCTTTTTCTCAAGACTTCCAAGTTATTCAGTAAGCAGATATTTGGGGTTTGTATTTTAATACAGGGAAGAAAGTGGCTTAGGTTTATTGACAGTTAAATTGCTATTTAATTTTGTGATTGCAGTTTACATTGGAAGTATGCAGAATTCTATGTAGATTCCAATTTTATTATTACTTAAATCTCAACAATTCATATTTTTGGTGGAAAGCAAGCAATTAAACTTCTTTTAGCTGCCTACATTTGTCAGTTTTACAGAATTCACATCTGTTATTTTTACTGACATGCTACAAGCTTCTTCTCCTTTCCTCTCCTAACCAGAGTTTTTGAATGATTTAAGCTTGTTTTTCTGACATCAGAAAGTGGAACTTGGTGCAATAAGGTTCACTGCTTTTTCAATTTTTTAATAAGTAGTAGAACAACATCACTAAAGTTCTTGGTGTTTTTCAAAGTAATTTAATTTTTGTCCTCTATGATTATTTTCATGTCTGTGCTTCCCAGTAAGCACTTACTTTCTGTCAGAATACTCAGCTGTTACAATTTGAGGTTTTTCTGGCACAGTCTTTCAGTGTCAGGGTTTTAGGAAGGAAAGGTCTAATGAATCTGTGCTGGAATGAATCCCTGTGCTGGAGTGGGATGTGTCTCCAGATTAGAGACACCTAAATTTAGGTGTATACATTTGAATTCCTAAGTGTCCTAAGCTCCCTGTAGAGCCAATGGAAATTTATTCAATGCAGTGATGGGATCATAGAGAAAAGTTCAGCTTTGAATGTGCATTTTGACTTCTGGGTGAGCTACATCCTGTCTAAGCATTCTACTGAAAGGGACAAACCCCAAAGCAGAGAGGACTTGTGCTGTTTGAGGTTCCTAAGATGCCTGCAAAAGGTGAGCAGATAGTTTTTCACCTGTCTTGCATTGCCTTGCCAAGGAAATTGCCTTATAGGTGACCTGTATGTTAGACTAAATATTCTGTGAAATTTTATAGGCTTTGGACACCTATGCACAGCCACCTAAATCCACACTACATCCCTTTTGGCTCTAATAGGAGATCAAATCTCACATATAAACACTGGCATGATAGACACACAGAATCAGATGTTTGAATCTTCATCCTTAGAATAACACAGCAAAAGCCTTAAGACAGCAAAGTTTGTTGAAAAAGAGTAGAAAGTAAACCCAAGGAATGATCCCTTCCTCCTTTTTCTGAAAGAGCTGAAACCTTTACCGGTTTTTGTGGGGATGGTATCCTGGTTAAGGACCTGAAATCTTGGAAACAAGTGGCATATTTGAATCAGGAGAAAAGAAAACAAGAGGCAGGGTTCCAGGGCAGCTAGCCAGACATTTTAGGTATCTTTAAGTATGTGGAATAAACAGAAAGAACTAAATGTCTTGCTACACAAACAAAGCTATAACTTAATCAGCAAGACAGAGACTTTGTAGGATAAATCAAAGGACTGGAGTGTTGATAGAGAGCAGTACAGGCTGTTCAAGAAAGAAATGCTGGGAAAAGGGGAAGGCAACATTGCGTTACCAAGAATGTGTTTATGATTTGTTAAAAGAGAAGGCAGATACATCAAACATCTCTAAGGGGACCAAAAACAAGGTTTCAAAAGATTGGTCTACCTCAAATCAATGTGGAGAAGAGATGATTGAACATCTTAAACGCACACAAAAAGGGTATATTTCTTGGAGTTGTGGAGCTGTTGTTTTACATCCTTAAGTGGTAGAGTTTATACCTAGATTTTATTCGCTCTTAATGGTGTGCAACAGAAGATGAAGGCCTCTAAATCTGGTAAAAGTGAATTTGAAATAGCAGGATAGAGAGCAGCAGAGAACGGCACTTCAAAAAAAGAAGGTGGTGACACACTTAGATGACTGGTAAGAAAAGTCTGATGATTTTAATGGAACATACTCTGAGAGAGCGAGTCAGCCATGAGAAGCTAAGCTGTTACCAAAAGAAAAAAACCAAAAAAAAACCAAGCAATATTGGAAAGAAAGCTAGTAGACATTCAGAATGTATTACCAGGAGTATAACATGTGACAAACTGTAATTTTGCTCTAGGTGAGCAGAAGTTTACATCAACTTCAAACCTCATGTTTGACAGAGGTGTAAAAAAGAACCTCCTGCAGGGAGCCTAGAGATCAGCATCATGGATAATGGGGTAATAGGATCTTTCAGGAATATTTCAACTGGGCTTGTTCTGCCTAAGAAAAGATACCTTTAGGTTATGTCATATAGTTTATAGTTGTGAAAAAGGGAGTACTAAAGAGAAAGCTAACATATTCATCAGCAGTAGAAGTAGTAATCAATATTTCATCTTAGCAAGGCATACCTAAACTACACATAAGTAAAATATTCCTAACTATAAAAAGAGTTAAATACTGAGAGATTGCACATCTCCCGGTTGTGGAAAGTTGTGGAATCCATATCTTGAAACATATGAACCTTTTTCTAAGAGTAGGGATTTTTCCTACTTTAGGATTCTCAAAGTGTCTGCAATGAGATATTTTTTCTCCAAAACTTAGTGCACCCCTTTTTATCGATGATATTTTGGGAAACTGAGTTTTCATGCTGTTAAGAAAGACATGCAGCCAATCTGTTTGCACTCTCAGATGCCATTTGAACAGCGTGATTCAACTTTGGAAGCATATGCAGCTTAAGAGACCAAATACAGTTTCTGTCCTGGCCTTTACATCTATAAAGGGTGAATTCTTCCATTTGGACAGAGTTCTATAAAAGCCAGGAGGGTACCAGTGCATTCCAGTGCAGGAATTTGGTTTGTGTCCATTGTGGTTTAAAACAATTGGCCTCAAATGAGGAATTCAACTGCCTAACCATAGACAGTCTTTTGGATTTCCTAGAGTACCCCAAAGGTCTAAGTAGGTGTAACCCCAGCCTAACAGCAGGTCTTCAGCCACCCAAAGAGCAGGAGGGATATTCCATTGTCCAGGAGCTTCACAGAGCCTAGAAAGGCAGCAGGAAAACAACTCCTGTCCTGAAGGTGCTTTTTGGTAGTTTTATCGCTTCCATATTTTCTTTCAGCTAGCATTGTGATAAAGCATACATATTTTTTTCCTTAACCTCTACTTGGAACTCTGTTTTAAATTCAAATCACAGATTAATTACCCAAGCTTTCAAAAAAACATAATTAGTCTTCTCTCTCCACCAGACAAATACATCAGTAATGCTTTTAACATCTGACAAAGGGAGAAGTTTTTTAAATTGTGTGGCTTTTACAGTATATTAGTGATCTGGCTCATAAAACGGCAGAATGACAACAGTTCAGCTTGGTGGTGGGTTGTGTTGAAAGTGTGTAGAACCTGAGAGCATATAAAATTCCCTCATTTTGCAGACAGCCTCTAGAACAAGTAGGGGATGGCAGATAGTCAGACTTGAGTCATCACTTCTCTTCCTGCCTTGTAAATACTTCTTTTGTGCTGTTCCTGAGACTCAGTTTTCTTCCTTATGATATGGCAACCCTTTTTCTTTATCACTCCAGTATGACTATGCACTCAGGATCCAGGAAGAAATAACAGATATCTGTGAAACCATTAAAGACCCTGTAAGTAGGAAAAACAGTTACCATAAGAGGTTTGCTTAGAATGGATGCTACACTGATTCTGCGTTTTGGATAAAAATAGTTAATCTCTTTTTTAAAATTGTTTTCATTAATGTAAAGTGCTGGAAGTGAATTATTTCTATATATAAAAGATTGCTTGTAATAAGACTTGCTGTGCATATTGAGACTCACTAATAAGAATAACGGCTTTGTATATGTGTTATGGTGTCTTGATGACATTGAGAGAGGCAAAGGGTATCAAGAAGATATCAAAGGATGTTTCAAGGTTGAAGTAGCTTTCCTTTAACAGTTGACAACAATTTCTGTTACCATACCTTTTATGTTTTTATATAGCTAGGCAAAAATAAAGAGAATTGACTCATGTTTTTATTGTTACCATTTTGGAGAGCTCTGGAAGCTTTCTGATTTTTTTTTTTCTTTTGTCTGTGTGACAGCACAGTATGAAATTGGCTTCCTGGATTTCAAAGTGCTTAATGCAGTCTTTAGCTAAATTTTTGTTATTACATTCTCCAAGTGATGCTAAACTATGACAGAAACTTACTTCATGTTTGAATATGTGTAACAGAAATGCAAGATAATTTGTTGCATCGATTTCCAGAACATTGCTTAATGATTAATTCTGGGAGGCCGAGCTTTTATTTATCCTAAAATAAACAGATACCATTAAATTCCCGGGTTATTCCAGTGTGTGTGTCCATAGTTACTAGCTGAAGAGAAGTGGCAGAAGCTGGGCAGGGCAGAGGGAAGAGCAAGCACACCGAGGATATGGCCATGTTGCTGTACAGTCCAGCTCTGAGGTGTGGAGTTTTGGGGAGCAGGTTTTCTGCGGTGTTTTCCAGCCAAGAAAAAGCCACTGGATGGTGCTGTGGAGACAATTTGCAGTCACGGCAGAGACCTGCAAGGTGCACAGCCTCGTGGGCTTCTGCGTGAGGCATGAGAGAGGCTCACACAAAGAATTAAATTTACCCTTCCCTTTCTTTTATTTTTTTTCTCACACGCTTTGTAGAATTCCATGGTAAATTCGAAGTCAACAAAGAACAGTCTGCTGCAGTCTCATCACAAAACATGCATCCTATTTGTGTGTGTGTGTGTGTGAACTTTTTATTTGAAGAAAACTGGTCAAGACTTTATGTCGGTTTGGTATCTTTTTCTGGCACTGCACTCACAATAATATAGCCATAAAGCTGTTTGATTTATTTGGTGGTAGTAGAGCGTGTCATCTCTCTGGGCATTTTATGCAAGTATGTATTTGTGCAGAGAGCTTTAGCCTTTTATCCCTTGACGACTGACTCCATGGGAGGGAGGGGAAACAGCTTTGCTCTGTCTGTGCCCTGCCTCTGGTCACTGCTGCCCTTGCTGTGGGCAGGGTGATGGATCTGCACAAGAATTTCCTTTCCGTCAGAGGCAATGGTGGTTCCCACCATCCAGCAATGGTGGGACCACTCTCGGGGATCAAGAAAGTAGAGATCTGTCCGATTATGCCCTTTTCTGACCCAGAGATGGGTTCAACTGAGAGGCGTTTTAAAGACTTTTATTCCATTTTCAGTCTCATGCGAAGGGTGAGACAATACAGATGTTGTAATTCAAGACAGTAGAGATCTATTACAGTCAGACCCCAAAGCCTCTGAATCTCAGGATAATTCAGCACTTGGTGCTCAGATCCTGTTTTCATGGGTGCCTTCTATGCAGGTTCTAAGAACTCCAGTGAGATCCACATCAGCAGGTGTTAAACACTCCAGTACAAGTTCCTGTATGAGAGAATTTCTTACATATCACCACACTGCAGCTGATGTAGACAAAATGCTCCGGCAAAGTCTGTTCACAAATGGGATTCATCTTGCCATAGGAATGCCATTTTTTCCTCAATCACTACCAAGAGCAAACACAACACTTTGCCTTCTGTAAATATCTGCAGGGAATCTCATCCTCATAGCCCACAGAGACACAACTGGCCATGGCCTTCAGGGAAAGGACATGTAAGCAATATCGCAATTTGGAAGGAGAAATTTACAAACATTATGTCCATGAGTGTATGAAACAAACTGAGTTATACTATCTCAGCTGCATCTCAACTTGAATTCAAGTTTGCTTGATAAGCTGATTTCTTTAATTTTCTAAGTGTCACAATGACTATTGCTACGACATCAGAAGGAGAGAGAAAAATATTGAAATAGCTATTTCATTTCTTTGAAATTAAGTGTTCAAGATAAGTCCCTTAATGTTTCTCTACAATATCTCCAGTTCATTCCAGATCACTCTTGAGTATTTAGATTTTGCAAATAATCTGTTGCATTCACTTAAATTCACCAAATCTCTGAAAAAGTATGACTATGAATACAATAAGTGGAATGATCATGTAAATAAACACACAGAAGGATGATACATTTTATTTATCAGAAGAGAGATAATGAGGATATGTTTCTAATAGTCATTCAGCTTTACTTGTGATGTTTCTCTAGAGGAGAGAATATTTGGAACAGCTGGTCAGATAATATAAACTAGAGCTTAAAGGTTATTACCAATGCTTCTGAAGTTATACATGTTTTTAGTGTAAAAGAATGGTAATAAATAAGTGCAGTTAGTGATATTAGGATATTTTGTGCAATAGAATAGTGTGTGTAAACAAGCACAAAACTCTTGACAGTAATGACTTATAAAATCTAACAATGATTTAGCCGAATAGGACTTTATGGAAAAGAACTTAGAGACATGGGAAAATATGAATATGAAAATCCAAAAGCTTTATCAATAATTGCCTTCTGGAGTCTGGTTGATAACATATTCATTTTAAAATACAATCTAATGCTGGCATTTTCACTGAGATTATGCACTTTTCACCTCTGCTACCCAATGACTTTGCCTAATACAAAATGTAGTATTTAATGACTTGCTAGAAATCTTTTTTCTCCCCCACACTCTTAGATAATTTTGTAGGTGGAAGTACTTCTCCGTGTAATTGTATTATTTGTGCAAGTGACTGTCAAGATTTTCCAGAATTTCTAGGTTTATTATACACGTTAAAATTTATTAATAGTTTTCTAAAACTAACAAGATTGCTTGAAAAAAATCAGATTTTAATTACTGAGATTCTGTGACATTTAGATCATTTTCTTCCATGTAATAATTCTAGGTCGATAGAGACCTTTCTCTCTGCTAAAATATTTGTATTTGTCATCATTTAATTTTAATGTCAAATCACTTTATAATTTAAGGACCATTTCATCTGTCACTCCTGTGCTTTCTTACTTCACACATGAATAAAGCACATTTTTCATGCTTTGTCTCCTAAACAATGGTTGCCAAAACAGTCAATATTAACAATCTAAAATGTTAAATTTAAAAATATTTTAAAAAAACAATAATAATGATGCTTTAAGATCTTGTTTCTATCTGGAAAAAATGCCAAGGTCTGATGGTTTATAAAATTAATATATTTAATTCAGAGGAAGTAAATCTTTAAAACGTAGCCTGCTGCATGATTAGTCTTAATAAATTACTGTTAGTGAAAGAAATAACTTGTGTAGAGTAAAAGGGAAAACACAACACCATTGTCTTTAAATAGACAGATTTAGTAAAGAATATATGGTTTGATTATTTTTGGCTTTTGGAGAAATCCTACAGGAGGGGAATGGTGTAGCAATTCTTTTCATGGAGCACAGCCGTACATCTCCCACTTATACTTCCCCCTTCCTCTGCCCCATGAGAAGGCAGCACTGGCGCCAGGTAGCACTGATTTTGTTCTGATCAGGTAGCACTGATTTTTAGCACTGATTTGTGGTATTAGACAGGAAACAAGACCACACTGATGATGAGGAAATGCTCTTTATTATTTTCTTGATGTGGCAAACATCACTGGCTTCATGACTGTTTTTCAGCTATGAGCAAGGGCTGCTGGAGCCAGGAGGAGCGCGGCAGCCCCGAATGGCACGGTGAAATGATGCCTCAGCTTTTAGCTTTTATATCTTTCAGATTCTGCACTGCTATGGTGTGTACTTCTGAGCTTCATATTAGGGGATAGTAAGCTCTCTTCACAGAATAGGTAGACAAAACAATTCCTTCTCTAGCTGGGGACCAAGGACAAATGATCCAAATTTCAGGCCCAAGAGCATAAACAATGTGGACTGAAGAGAGAAAGACAAGAAGGATGGGACAATTGGACAATTGGACAATTAACTCTAATATGGAGTTAATTCTCTAATGGACCAGAACTTATAAAAGTGCGAGACCCTGTGACCAGTCACCCATTTTGTGACCATTTTGGGTTCATCTTGGTTGTAGCCCTGGTTGGGCTCTTGTACTGCCCAAGGTGTATCCATTGAGGCCTTCTAATAAATACCTACTTTATTCTTTAGCTCCATCTAGCCTCTCTACTAGGTCAGCTTTCACAAGGCATCAGATAAATATTCTTCATTGTTATCTGACCAAGTTATACACTTCCATTAATATAAATCACTTCAAGTATTGCTTGTTTCTTCATAAGACTGGGGATTTTTTTTTTTTTTTGGTGTAATAAATGTCTCTTGTGTTGCTATGCAGGCAGCCTGAGATATTCAAGAGAGTTCTTCTTTGTCTCCTTTTTATCTCATGTTCAGACAGACTTTACATCAGCTCAATGGCACAGATAGTTGTAACTCTGCTCCCTTGAAGCATGCTAAAACATTGCCAGTCACCATCCAAGCACCAGGAAGTGAGTCAAACAGCTGAATGGGTCTGAAATATTTTCTGGATCCCTTAGAATTCCTGTATGGCAGCACATACCCACAGGGGCCATGCCAGCTCAGCAGGGTAGGCTGCTCCATCCACAACCCCCAGCCTAGCAGGTGCCTGTCACTTTGGGGGCCCTGAGGGCAGGCATGGGCACCGGGACCTGCTGCTTGGGTCACTCCCTCCCTCTCCAGCATTCCCAGACAGCTCTCAGCTCAGTGTGGGGCTCCCACACAGACCACCATCCAAGCTACACCCTCCCACCAACTATAGCAGAGAAAATATCTTCTATGTATAGAATTGATCCAAATTCCTTCTATTTCCCTCTTCTAATTCTTAAAAAAAAACCCTCATACACTGTGGGCAGTGTATGCCATACTGTAGTTGTTTTTTCCATCAAAAGATGCTAGAAAAACTATTTTAGAAGACCAAAACATTTTATTAATAACCCTGTTAGGGGCACTAAAGGATATGACATGCCTGAACTTCTCTGGATTTTTAATTCTGAATTTAAACATTATATGGAGAACTATTTTTTTAAATGAATTACTATTTTTTTTCTTTGCAGTCATATCCTCTCTCAAAATTTATCTGGATTGTAATAAAAGTGTATATATAAATAAATAAATAAATAAATAAATATAATAAAAGCTGTTTGGATGAAGAAATTTTTCAGCAGAAGCAGAACCAGTAATTCTGAAAGTCAAACTCAGCTGACCTTCCTAGGTATGCTCCAAAAGTGCTCTTTAATTTCGCTTTGTTTGACGTGTTGCCTTGAAGTATTTTGTCAGTCATATTTTCAGAAATGCTTTTCAAAGCTACTGAAGCTCACATGAAGGTTTGGAGGAAGTTAAGGTAATACAGAATTGCCTCCCTTGAGAAGTTAACCCTTTATTGTGCATGGATTTTAAATTTTTTTTATTTCTTGGCAAAAATTGGCCTCAGTTGCCATCTGCTGCACCTTGCCAGATTCATGTGAGAAATAAATCTTTGGTGATAGCAGGATATGATTGGCAATTTTCTGTCTATTGCCTTTACATGGCTAATAAAACAGAGATCCATCTCAGAAAATGACAGAAGCTGAAGGAAAAATAGATAGTCTTCCTTTCTGTGATTAATGATTTACTCAACATAATAATAAGACAGTGTTTCAATTGTAGCCTTTTCTCTAATGTCTTGGTGTCTTTTATGAAATATTCCAGTTAAAAGCAATAAATAGATATGCTTTTTTTTCCTACTTTCTATTTTTTCCTCATTAATCTTCATTAGGGAACCTCCAACCCATGATTTAGAAAGACCCAGACACTTAAAAATGTGTTTTCCAGACTAGTACCCAATCTGCTTGAACACATGGGTGACATCAAACTGCTTGTAACAGTCTTGCTCACAAATAGCCTTGTCTGTACAATGGAGTCTGGTAAGGTTTCACCTTATGTCCAAAAAGATACACAGAGTGCATCTGCATTTTAAAATAGAGGACACAATCACAGAATCTGTGTGCATACTGGCAAACCTAAACCATGGTAATTGGGTTTTTTACTTGTTTGGGATTTGTTTTAGTTCTGAGGTTTTGGATTTTTTTTTCCTTATTTGTCATCCTCCCCCTCCATCTTCCATGCAAAGCATCCAAAACATTCAGAGGACTGTGCCACATACTATTTTGTAAGGGCAATAAACAGAGGTGTAAGATGAATACCCAGGGCTGTGACATGAAGTAGTGGGTGGATGTTTGCAGACCAATCTCCCAGACCATGCTGGGAGATGGTGTGGTAACAACAGAGGTGTCACCACACCTGCCCTGCCATACTGAGCTTTGCTGTGGGAGGAACATACAGAAGAGAAACTCCAGCATAAAATAGCTTTAATGCTATATGTAAAATATGTGGAGAAAGACCCAGGAGTGCAATAAAGAGCTAAAATTTTTGACTGTGCGAAAATAGCCAGAGCTTCACAGCTGCTATGTCTTTCCTCCTATTGTTTTTAAAGCCGTATAACCATGGTGCAAAATATACCAAATTAAGAAAGTAAAGGAATGAGCTTGAACACTGGTCATCAAGCATTCACACAGTTTGTGGTTTTTTATCCAGACCCTTCTAGTTAGATATGAAACAAGCAACACCAAATGCCAGTGAGTGTTTACTGACCCTCTCACTTGCACATTTAATTTTGTATTCTACACAGGGAAGTGCCTATTGTAAGAAAGCTATATATATGTTGAACTATTACTGCAATATGAGATGAATAAATGAATGAGCATAGTTTGGCTATAATAACAATGTTTATGTGCTCTAGAGTGTATATTTACTGATATTCATTTTCTTGCAATCATTTGCTCTTGTTCTTTTTTGGACTTGATTATTGCTGAAATTTCTTGATTCAGAGTATATTTTAATTGTCTATTGTGCTCATTTATTGAAATTCAGAACAACTATATTGTTTGTTTATTTCTTAATAGATTTTTTTTCCAAAGGGATAATTCTAGTAGTCACTTGACAAATATGCTCAAAAAAAAGTCATGGAAATGCCTCATTTTCTTGAAAGACTTTAGAGAGCCAACAGGAAACTTCAAGTATTTCATGTTGGAGCCAACAATATCCACTGCAAGATATTTGTATAGATCTATTTTTGCACAAGTAATCTTTATCGGCATGAAAATAATTGCTAACATTTTAAAGCACATTTTGGTCTATGATTAACTGTTTTTTTATATCCTACTTTGTGTAGTTTAATGTTCAAATTTTATATATTTAAAATCTTTGATTTATTTTTAAATTATTTTAAGATAAAAGTAATTTGGATCAAACTTTATATGTCATGTTCATACATTATTAAGTGATGATTGTAAGTATTTACACAGAATTTTGTTAAATGTTTAATTATTTATAAAACTACCTTTCATATTCATTATAGCTTTGTAAGAGAGGCCTAGGGCCACCACAGAAGCCCTGTGCACTCCTGCAGACCCTCTGGTCTCATCGTCTGTGAATTTGGGGAGCAGTGCCAGTTTAAAAATACCTGTGAAAGACAGGAGGACAAAATAAACTGGGAAAGCAGTGCAGCAGTCAGCATGTCAGCAGCTGGGTGAAATTAGAGCCTTACTGAGGACAGTGAGATGGCTGGTGCAATATCTCCCAACTACAAATACTGTTATTTGCTCCACTCAGAGGGAACTGAGGCCTTTCACTCAAATGTGGTAGAGAGCATAATCCAGTTGCTCTTAATAATTTATTTAGCTCATCACAATCAAAGAACACACATTATGACAGAAACTTGGAAAGAATAAGTGATCATCATCTAGCCCCAGGCAAATTGTATAGAACACAACAGGGCTGTCTGGCAGACAATATCAGCCCCAAGGCTGTTTCAGGGAAACAGTGAAAACTACAGTAAATAACATATTGAGAAAGAGAAAAAGAAAAGATGACACCAGTGATACCATACAAAACCAAGAATGGATTAAAACTGTAGAGTTTCTGGTCAATGTTTTATTAAACAGAACTACATACCATAATAATGAAAATTTTAAAGGTATTTCTTAAATGATGAAGATTTCTGATGAAATTGAAATAAGTTCTCTCGCAGATGCACAGGCAGGCAGCTTGCTTGAGGATGAAATGGTAACCAGCACTGTGAGAAAGACTTTAAATGTTACAGCTGAGATGCTCTCAGGAATAATATTTATTTTGTTTTCTAGTCAAATTTTTTGTCATTAAATAATTCATAGTTTTGTAGAATTGCAGAGTTGAGTTCTATTTCCTTCTAACACTCAGCTTTTCAAAAATTTCTAGAGATGAAAATTTGGAGCACTTGTAGCAGTAATAAGAGAGGCCTTGCCTCCATTTGTGAAAGATTGTTAACTGTAGGGGCTGAGGTAATGTTTTTTAAGAAACAGAAAGGAATCCTCTTGTTCAAAGATTTTTGCATACAAATGGTTATCACCCATAAGCTTAAGCCTGTGTGCAGTTGTGAGACAGCATCTCGATACATATTGAGAATTAAATTTTTGAAGGCATTCAACCAAACCTGAAGGGGACATCTCCGTGAACATGGTTTCTCTTTTATGCCCAGTGTTTAGTGTTCTCTCCAGTCCCTTAATTTATTGCAATACCACACATGGCACTGACCTGCCCTCATGGCACTGGCCTGCCCTTTGTGGATCAGGTTCCTAATTAACGTACTTTTGCCATTGACCGAAGCATGAGTTACACCAGTGTGTTAACTCTGTTTCTAGTCTGCTGGCTGGTGAAACACAGTGCTTTTCATTCTGGTACAGGAAGGGTGCTGCAATGAGCTATAGCCCTGAAGACTGAAGTTCATATGATGAAGATCATATTCAAATAGTCTCTGTTGCTGTTTTACTAAATATTTCTGGAAATGCAGTCTCTCTTTCAAAATATGGGCTACATGTTTTGCTATTGCCATGGGCAAGGATTTCTGCAGAAACTAATTTCTGGTTCAGTACCTCTTTGAAGAAAAAAAATGAAATATCTTCTTAACACATCTATGATTGTAGCTGTTTTTTTGGCCTTCTGCCCCTTTAGCCTAAAAGAAATATGGAAATAATGATTTAAGGAAAATACGGTCATTTATTAAGCATGATTTCCATCCTTCCTTTTGAAAACAATTGCTTATCACCTCTCTGCTTATTTAAAGTAGAGACATTACTGAACACTGTTTTTTTTTTTAATTACTTTTATTTTATATTTGGTGAAAAATTCCAGAACTAAATATTACAGTGTTAGTTGAAGAATAAGAAATCCTTCATTTACAAGGGGGGCAAAAAGCAAAACAAAGCAACACAATACTCTTTTTTATCTTTCATATAAAGTTTACTGCTTTCCAGTGTTAATGACATTCATAATTCTGGACAAAAATTCACTGAGAAATAAACATTTTTTACCAATAAAATAGAAACGTCTGCATTAAAAAGAGGAGCTAAACAGTCATTAAACAGAACATAACTGTAATATGTGACTGAGTAGGGCAAGAAGAATCTCACACTCAACCGAACCTCAAAGGCATTTGTAGTATGCAGAATGCAATTATCCAACACAATTTCCCACCAAGAATCAGGTCTATCATCCCACTGCTATGAACAGTTCCGCTGATGGGAGTTTTTACAACAGTGCATCCTACATCTGGTTGTTTTTCAAACAATGGTGCTTTCTCTCCATGAACCAACAGGAATCAATCTTCACATTTGAGTGATGTGAGGGTCCTTTTCCCATCTCTGATACTTCAAAGTATTCTGTGAGCTGTGTACATCTTGCCTGTTGCAAGATGAAATAAATTGCACGGCCTTGGTAGAAAAGCCTAAACCTCTTCTTGTGAAGGTAGTTATGGGTCATCAAAAAAAATTTGCAATGATCCAGGATCCACTGACGGTGTTCCTCATCCAACAGAATGGTGAAGGCAAAGGCTGCTTTATTCACCCCATCTGAAAGTTTTCCTAAATTACAGTGGTATTACACATTCCCAAAGATAAGGAGAATTCATGTCATGGTTAGAAATTAAGGTATTCAAATTTTCACAAAATGGGTTCTTTGCTAGTGACAGAAGACACATAAGCCGATGACTTAAGTTTGCTTGCAACAAAAACCCTCTCCAAATTTGCTCATTTGAGTTTATGAAGGAAAAGTAAGACCAAGGGAAAAAAGACAAATCTTACATGCAGCGTCAAAATACTGGAATAACTGGAATTCCAGTATTTTGCTCCTCTTTCCAACACTAATGATACCAATGGAAAATTTGTATCGAGAAACGAGAACTGGAGGAAATTGATTCTCATCCAAGGTTTTGAAAACTTCAGTCATTAACAGTTGTGTGACAATCATCAAGTGGCTTCCTAAATTTCATGTAAGATTTTTCTTTTGCTCCTCAGGCTCACCCTGGGAGTTTTTGCTTCATAAAGCTCTTTACACTCAAAGGAAAACACAGGGTAATATTTTATGTTCCCATATAAAACTACAGAGCTTTGCAAGGTTTCCAGTGGAAACCACAATGCCTCCCTGGCCTATCCTCCCCTGGTAGCAGCAGGTGTCATATTTTGTGGATTATTTAAATCACATTGGAAGGTTATAGTTAGGAGTCAGCATGAGCACAGAGAAGAGGAACAAAAGAGTTTCAATAACTTATCAAAACTGCTATTTCAACCTATACACAGAAAAGAAAAAAACAACCTCCTGAAGTCTCTCAGGAACTATTGGCAATAGTTACTAAGTCAATGCACTTTAATAGCACTCAAAAAAGCATACCTTGTTATATCCTGTCGTTTGCTGACAGAGAAGTTCTTACTATGCTGGTAATAATTATCATGACATCATTTAACTGACTGTGGTGGATAACATGAAATATTCTATTCCTAAGTTTGCAGTCGAATGACAGGAACACATATTTGAATTGGTGATACAAGTATATCTCAATATCAGAGATAGTGACTTAGAAATATAATTATTTCCTAAGAGTCATTATTTTAAAAAAACCAAAACAGTCACTCAGTACTTCTCTGTCATTCAGTCTTGATTTTGTTTGGTCTGTGAAAGGTTGAAGTGTCAGATTCTTCCCTGCTCCAGTGTTCCCCTCTGCTGTTGACAAAACAGCAGGGGAGGAAAAGACTAATAAAAGAACAAATCCTAAATCATTGCAATAGTTTTTTTATTTCTTACTATGAAATTAGGTGTGGTCCTCATTTCATTCTGAGTACTGTGAATAAGGTATACAAATGTTCCTCAGATCTCCAAGATGAGTGTTTACGTACTAGTAGACAGACAGAATAAATAATCAAAATACTGAAAAGTGTATATATTTTGCATTTAATTAGTATCAAACCCAAAGTCAAAATTATATTATTTTTCCTGCCTATATTATGTCTTATCAGGAGCAACACCAATTATCTAGCTGATTACATTAGCATGAATCCACATAAGTAATTTGACATTTAGGTCATTGTTTTGCAGCTGGGAAAAACAGTTTGATGTTGAAGTTCAATACATATATAGCAATAAAAATGGAGGACTAGAGAGATTTGCAAGAGGCATTGCAATTCATCTGAGATTGTAAGAGAGAATTAAGTATATATTACGATGATACCCTTCAAAATATTTGCTTCATTAGTTCTTGAAACCCCAGTTTTAGTTGAATTTGCTGACCTTGTGATGCAGTTTGCTTAAGTGCTTTAGTTAGCCTCAAATCAGAAAGATTTTTTGCTAATTTTAATAATATTTCTTCTAAATCAGATTTACTGCAAAGTAAGTTGGTACAGCTCATCCTGACCATAAGGAACATAACAGATGGAATAACCCATCATCATTTTCTCTTCAAAGACATATTCATGTCTTCTGCTTGTTTTTCATACAAAATTACAACCCATTCATGCTTTTTTCAGGTATCTTGCTTTCTTACCTATTATACTTTTCTCTTTCTGCCTCTTGTTTTTCTTCCTTACCAAGAGAGCTATGCCTTTCCTAATGTACTTTTATTCACCTTTTAATTTTATACCATTCTTTGTATATTTCGTTATGTACTTCATTTCTCCTTGATTTTCTCACAACAGGCTTTTCTGTGCAGCCTTAGGACTCTCTCAATAGACTGACATCAAACTTGAGAAAACTGATAATACCTCAGCAAAAAGTGGGGATGCTGCTGGTGTGTGTCCCTGAAGAGATTTAGTCAAACCACCCAGGGATTCACTGGGCCGTTCAGTGGGGTCCCCACAACAGGGCACTGGTTGGGTGTAAGGGTCTTGACTTCCCTGGGGAGGCACCAATAGATTGATCAAATATCAAATATAAAGAGTTCAAGGAAACTTCCCCCTTTCACATGACACTTCCCTTCAAAATCTGCTTGCTCACCTGAACCATGTTGTCCTTTGGAATACCATCTCAGGAGCTCTCACCACTTTATTGAGCTTTTGGAAAATTGCTGTTCGGGGGTTTCTTCTTGTTAACAATTGCAAACAGTTCTGCTGGAACTTCTTTCATGTGGATTGCTTTCCATCTTCATAGTCTTAATAACTTCCTTAGAATCAGATCTAAACCAGCAAAAGTCTGATCCATTTTTTCAGCTTCTGTATGAAGTGTCTTGTCCAACCCTTTCAAGAAAGTTTTGGCTCATTCTGTTGCAAATGTTGATGGTCACAAGTATTTTAGCCCACTCACATTCAGATATAATCAACTACCATCCTATCCTGAAATAAAAATAATGTATTTGCAAAGGTGTTGAGTACAAGAGTTTTATTAAAATAAGCTCTTTTTTTCTATTACTTTTGCCCTAGGAAAATCTACAATACTATACTTTCTGTAGAGACTGATACAAAGGCCACAGAGACTAACAGACTTTTTTACTGACACAAATGTTCTTGAAATAGATCCAAGACTACACCATAGACTAGCTTTTGCCCTATTCTGTAAAAATGCTTATATTCCACTAACTAATAGAAAAATCTGTGTTTTAACAGTCAGAGGAATAAGCAACAGTTGTAAGAGCTGCAGTTAGAAAAGCAGGAGAATAATACTTTTTCTGAACTCATCACTAGAATAAGTGTGAATTCCATAATATTGGCTTATAACTAGCAATCTGATATTTTCAAATTAATGACATAACAGTGTGAAAATGTGTTCCTAATTGTTTCCTTAAATCAATAAACCAATGAAAAAAATAAACCAATGAAAATCATGCTGTTAGAGTCTAAAAATACCTTCCTTAAATTAAATTGATTCAAAGTTAATTTTATAATTTTTTTTTAAATTTTTGTTGTTGTTGTTGTTGTTGTTGTTGTTGGGAAGTAGAAAGCATTGATATGGAACATCTCTTGCAGGTCTTTTGAAATAACTCTTGGGGACTTTTATAATTCCAATTACTTGAAAGTTATGACCATAAAAACCTGCAAGTTCCTATCTATCTTAGAATAGTGAAGAACCTAAAGAAGGGATTTCATGCCCTGTAGGATTTGTAGAAGCACAGCTGAGGATATAGAACATGTTGGAAATAAGTTGCCATGGAAAGGGGATTCAGGTAAGTGTGAAAAAGAATGGTTCATGCTTGTTTTGCCTCTGCAAAAGTACTCTGTAGAGTTCAGCAAATTTCAAAGCAATTCCACCCGATTTTCCCCTTGAATTCTACATCTACATTTTGTAGTTGAAAAACAAACCTACATCTTCCTAGTGGAAACTAAGGTTTGATTAAGCATATTTTTCTGAAAACCAGACATGCTTCCATAAAAGTTTTAATTTAAAAAATGGAGTTCTACACACAGGAGTCTTGTGTAAACTCACTGAAAATGTATATTTCCATTTAGAAATGCTTTTGTCCCAGACGAGACAATGTGTGTTCTATCACTACTTTCTCCTTCTAGTTGTATTCCCTAGTGAGACTCAGTCCTCAATGATTCACTAAAGATAGAAGTCCCAGGAGCAGGAGGCAAAAGTGCATTACAGAAAAATATATTCTAGCCAGGGAATCTGTCATATGGAGGATGGCACAGAAACAGAACAGAAAGCATTTGAACTGCTTTTACTATCAGTCTGGGGTAAAAGCTGTCACAATCTTTCTGTTTTCAAATTTTTAAGTATTTTCATCGCTTGATTTTCCAATTAAACATAAACAGTTGTTATGAGGGGGAACAACAGCTGTCATCAATATCTGCTGAAACAAAATATCTACGTTTGAATGTTTTATCCATACAGGAATGAATGAAGTCCAAATATATAGCAGCTATGGTAATCCAGCTCTAATTATACATTTTAGAAGGCATGATAATATTTTTTAGATATCATGTCATTGTCATCCAAGTTGAAATTCAGGCATTACAAAGTAGAATGTTAAAGCAAACATTTCTGTAGGTAGCTGAGAGGTGATTTTTCCTTTTGAATTAGTTCTTTATATTGATAGCCATGAGATTTAGGAGTCAGGAGCAGAAGTAAGAAGTATAATATTCAACTTTCCAAACTGTGCAACAGCTCCCATAAACCAAAATTACAGCCAAAGAGCCAATGCTGAGAGCTTTTTAATGACCCCATGAAGCAGTTATGTTTGCCTATTTATAATAACACTGTGAAATATGAACGTAAAATGTGTCTGATTAAATTGGGTTGAAAACACAGTAAAATTCCATTAGAAGGGTTCTGTGAATATACTCTAACTGAGAAGCTTTGTGTAAGCCTGATTTTAGATACCTTATAAAAAACAGGCCATAGCAAAATTATTGGTGGAAAACGATTGGTGAAGGATAGCTGAGATTAAAAGTCCCTCTTGGACTTAGAATGCGAAATAGGAGTATCATGGTCTGGCTTTCCCTACTTTGATGGGGAATACACTAAGTTTCTAGTACATTAAGTATCACTTCAGCACTTCAGTTGTAAACCAAATATCTGTTTTATTTGTTGACCTCCACAAAAGAGAGTACTAATGACGAAGAACAGCTCCCAACAAAGCAAGAGTCTTATAATTTAAAATTAGTGGCACAAGATCATTAACTACATGTCTGCAAAGTATAAGCAACAAGGAAGCAAAAAAAAAAACCAACAAAAACAAAAACAAAAACAATAATAAAAAAAAACCAGATACATCTACATCTGCTTTGCTTTTTTAGGTCTGAAAACTGTGTAATTTGCATGTTGTCAAGGCCATTGTTAGAAAAGCAGTAAAACAAATAATACATTTTATTTCCAATGCTGCTTAAACAGATGCCATCCAGAAACTTCCCTGTCAGAGACAACTCCGGGGGTTTCTGAAACTGCTATCAGGAGACTATAATAAAATTAAAAGCTCTATTGATAATTACCCTCCAGCCTGACAGCACTACCCTGCTGCCCTTGGAGTGGATTTACATTGTTACCTTTCTTGATTCCTTTTTAGATTGTGGATTTGAGGTTTAAAACGTCTTCATGTACTTAGTAGTAGCCGTGACACTCATAGTAGTAGTAGTGTGATTCCTGGAGGTCAAAACTAGATTTTCTGCTGATGTCTAAGGAATTGATTAACTCTGTCTTGAAGACAAACTCAGAGATTATATTAGCACTGGAACAAAACACACAATTATGTTTCATTTTGTCATAACAATGTCCACCTCAATACAACTAGGGCTCAAAACAACAGCAATAATGGTGTTCACTATTGATTTCAGCATGCACAAAGCAAGTATCCAGGATTCTTGCTTTGCTTCTAGAGATTTCACTGATGTCTGTACCATCATGCCTGTATTAAAGTTGACTGGAGTAGGGCCTCCTGAACACAGGTAGATAAATCAAATTAATATGGAGAATACAAGAATGAATAAATAATAATTCATCAGCATGATGAAAGTGATTATAGAAAACCTGTTAACTAGATTTTCTCATTTTGGCTGACATATTGGCAGAGACTATTTCAGGGAGGGATCTAGGAAGGATAATAAAGCAGTGTGATTGCATGCAGCTGGATTTGTTATTCAGACTGTCTTTTTTTGGACTGTGACACTCTGTAGGAGCCCTGTATACAACAATATGTAACAAAAAAATCAAAACTACAGAAAAGCTTAAATAATTGAGCATGGAAAAATCATTTCTTTAACAGTGACGTTTCAAATTATATCTAAAGCAAAAATATGGCTTTTTGCCTGTTTTTGACACAAGGAGTCGGTCCTCTCAGTGAGACATTCACTCTTGCAAGGAGAAAAACAGGAAAGCATACACAATGCTTTAAAATCTTGTTCTGGGTATACAATAGAAGTAAATGTACATTTCATTTGCAGAAGAAAAAATGTAATGATTCATTATCCCTTGCCATTCCTGAGGAGTACAAATAAAAGTCTGATCTCATCAGCTATGTCTCTAAATCAAACATATTGCTATAGCCTCTTGATTTTTCTCTCTCTACATTCAGTTTCTTCTGAAGCAGATTTATCCTCTTTATTTCTACAATTTAGTCAAGCTGTGTAGGAAGAAATTCCCTCCCAAAATGCTTACAAATTTAGACTGACCTTCAGCAATAGTCCATTGAAAGAATTACTCTTTCCATATCATGATACTATGTTCTCCTAATATTGTTTCTTATCCGCGTTTTCCCCTTAAAACTGCCAAGCAGCCTATTGGAGATTTATCACATCTTCCATATGCAGTGAAAAATAAATTTGGAGCATGAAGTTGAGCCTCTCTTTTATTTGTAGCAGGTGTTGCTTCACTAGCACTTTTAAATTTAGTCCCTCCTGACTATGAGAACAAAATGTTTTAAATTCGCCTGGTGCTGACTTTAAAAGCACTGTTTACATCTGAGTTGGGAGATAAAACCAATGGGTTTTACAACTTTAAAATTAAAGGAATGGCCTTAAAAGGTTTTAGGATGATATCTTCTGAGGCAATACTCATATGTCAATGGCCATGTGCTGGGCAAATTATTGAACACAGTTGTATTGCTGAGCCCATTAAAACTTTAAAGACTTCAAAAACATTCATATTTCTCATCCAGTTAAAAAAAAAAAAAAAGGACTTTTATCTCCAAGTTTTCCACAAAGAATTAGAAATGAACTGTGTTCTAAGTGGTCAAACCTCTTTGGTTGTGGAATTCTGCATTCCACATGATTGTCTACCATTAGATTCATTGGTTGGGGCTTGGTTTTCCTTCCTTCCTTCCTTCCTTCCTTCCTTCCTTCCTTCCTTCCTTCCTTCCTTCCTTCCTTCCT
>WBNO01007578.1:224402-237494 GCA_013400575.1 Peucedramus taeniatus | reverse complement strand
AACAAACAAAAACATCTTCCATTATAGAAATATTCAATCTCCTTACCCAGTGCTGCTTGTCAAGACAGAAATGTCTGTGAAAGGACAAAATACCATGCTGTGCTTCCAGAGATGTGGTTATAAAGAGGTCCTCTTGGGCAAATGAGGGGCTGGCCCACTCTTTGGGTAACACAACTCACAGAATGTCAAAGGTGACAGTTCTGGATGCAAAGTCTCAGCCCCTGGTTGAACAGAGTATTTTTGGAACATTTGAAAGCATTGCTTTGACTTAGTACACTTAAGAAGAAACATCACTGACAAGTAACATGGACTGATATGAACTCTGTTGTGGGATGTTCACAGTCTCCTGCACTGCAAACAATGCTCCCAGATCCCAAAGAGTTTTATCTCTGTAATGCTTTTGCAATGTAATAGCTTAGACTGACGATAAAATAAATGAGGCCAGTAGGTTTTGATTATATTCTGCTAGATTGAAATACCAAAAAACAAGCTCTAAATTATGAAAGCCCTCCTGACCACAATAAAAAAATTCTCAGTGGATTTGGTCTGGGATAGAGAAAAATAAGGATCTTTTTTTTGCATATGACCCATCCTGATGAGCCAGATTTGTTTTGCATTCTGGCTAATACATGGATTCTCATTCCTCCAGCTTCCTTGTCAGGAAGCCTGTGGATGAATGGTTCTGATTTGAACCCACTTTCATGGGGAAGGAAACACCCACGCTCACAAATATTTGGGATGTTTTGAGGTAATGTTTTAAAGTGCTGAGCAATTACGTTTGCACCACATGAAGGAAGATACTGAGTAACCCTTTCTTGCTAGGTTACTACACACCTAACAGATTTCAGCCACCTACACCTTTACCAGTGCACCAGATGAGCATTTTATATATGCCTGAAAAACAGGTTTCTGTCCCACTCTTCTCTTTTGCCACTTTGTCTTTTCTTTCTTAATTGCTACTTGTTAGGAACTTAGGAAAAACCCCTTAACACCTAGAACATATTACTTAAGTTTTCTTTCAAGTTTTCATTCAAGTTAAATTAGGAAAAATGGCCCATTTTTAAACAAATGAAAAGAGTAAAGCTGAGGTAAAAAAAGTGCCAAAAAGATCCTGTGAAATGGATGATTGTATCTGGGCAAAGAGATAATTAGGGTGTATGAGGCCTTATTTTTTGAGCATCTGAAGTGTAGGTGGATTTGAGGAAACAAAGCACTAAAGCTCAATTTTACATTTATTTGATTGTCTTTGCACACTTGTCTCAGTTTCCTGTGGTGCCAACCATCTGTCCAAGGCCATGTGTTTGATAGGGCATGTCATGGTATGCCACAAGGACCTTGCATACCATCCTGTTTAGTCCAAATCTCAAACTCTGGGTTCTACATGCAATTTTCTTTTATTTTATATTTGCCACATGTCTGGGTGTGAGTCCAAGTCAAATATAAAACGTGAAGGCATGCTGTCCTTCAAGGAATGACAATCCATTATTTTTCAAATAAAGAGATAGTGCCAAGAACACAAATAATAAAAAAAAAAGTATATATAACGGATAAAGAGTGCTTCTCTGGACTTCATGGACCATTTTGGAGACTGAGGTGTTGGCTGTTGCTATGGCAGGGAAATTTTTGCACAAAAAATTTTAGGTAGACTCTGTACTGCACAAAATAGGATAGCCTGCATGGCAAGATGTCTTAGCAGGTCTATAACAAAAAATGGAGCCATAAAGCATGCAAACTAAAGGTTTTGAAGTTAGGTGTAACTAATTAATTTTCAAGTAATAACTTTCACAGCCCCACCTCAATTAAGTTAACCATATCATGCATAGCACCCAGTGTGGATTGAAGTCTGTTTTATCAGCTTAAAAGTGATTTGAAAATGAATCAGAAACAAAAGCTTTTGCAATTGCATTTGTATTTCTGCAGCTTATTTTCAAAACAAATAATTTTTGTAACGGGGACACTGCTGAATTAGAACGATCCCCAAATGGTGAGAAAGAAGAGTCTATCGGGAGCACTGCAGATCACAAGTTAGTCTCTGGTTCCTCTTCACACATTCTGTATGACCTTGGGTAAGTGACTGAATGTTGGATGCTAAGAAGATTTTGAAACATTTTTGAGAATAAATGTGCCTGCATCCATTGTCCAACTTCATTGCTTCATTGTTGCTTAAAAAACTCAACTAAGAGCTTCTAGAATAAAACACTGGCTGTGTATAACATCATCCAAGACATTTCACAAGATTTTTAGATTACTTTCATTTTTAAAAATGAGTGTCACATTCTAATTTCAGTATGGCTTGGATGCAGTTATAACTTTGGCAACTGGATTGAAGTTCCCATTATCCATGTTTTACCCTCAGTATAGGTACTTAAGGGAAGTCCATCACTTTATCACTCTAGAGTTTTTGATATTTTAAATCACTTCAGCTTCCAGGATGCCCTTACAAGGCACGACTTTTGATTTCTCAGTTTCCAAATTGTCAAACAGACCTCATAAATTGTGACCAGTGTATGTGGATATGGTGACAGTCACAGCTCTGTCAGTAGAAAGGAAACATAGTTACAAAAGTCCTACTTGGTACTATATATTTGTCTTACAGATATCCTGTAAGAGGTTCAGCTGTTGCTCCTGCATCTCTCCAGAGCCCTCTCAAGGGAAAATAGTCCTCTCCATTGCCAGCCAGCAGAAGTTCTGTTCTCTCAATAACACCTATAATTCCAGATATTATACTTCCACTGATGGAATAAAGAAGCTTGTTGTCTGTTTCCATACATCAGATGAAGCAATCCATTTTTAAATTCAGAACTTATCCTCTCCTTTGTACTTACTATTTTTCAAAAATATCTGCCATCAGCATACTTGATCAGTTTGCTTTGTTTGGCTTTATTCTAAGTTGTTCAAAAGAGCTTCATAAAGCTAAGAATCAACTCCTGTGGATCCTTGTAGTCCCTATGAAACTCACTGGCTGATTCCCATTAGTTTTGAGATACGCCATGTCTATTTTTAATACAATCTTAGTGCCTCATATCATACCATATCATTTTAGTTCTTAATCAAAATGTCAAGTAATATTGAGTCATTATCATTACAGAAGTTATGGTTTGTTGCACCACCATCCATTACCTTTATTAACCAAACTGGGATCATTAACAGAACAAACTACTTGGAAAAGATCTAACGGGTTTTCCTGAAGCATTAATCATTTTCCTATTCGTTCATTAACAGACTGTCAGCCATTCCTGTATTTACTGATGTTGGTCAAATTGGTCTATTTTTAATTACTTTGTTTGAGCAACACTGGAAGGGCATCATTACCCCTTTTCTCCAATCTCCACTTAAATAAGTAAACACCACTGTCTCTGAGGGACTGATTGGCCAGCACCAGGTCTGTCTTGGACACCTCTGTCACTCACTCTGTGGACATGAAGGAAGCTTCTCTCAGAAGCCACCCATGTTAAACCCCACACTACCAAAATCTTGTCAGTCAAACCCAACACAAACATGAATGAAATTATGAAATCAAAGTGCTACAAAGAACTGAGTCACACTGAGACACAGATTGGGGTTCTCATTTAAAAGTATCTTCTAAAATAGCCATTCATGCCTTGTTTATAATTACTCACAAGACATGATCGGAAAACAATTCATCCCACAGATGCTGAACAGCTGAGGCTGGCTCAACTGTCTTTTGTGGGTGCCCATCTGTCTCCAAGCAATCCAAGGAAATTAGGTTAAACTAGGGGACTAACACTTATCTGGCTAAAGACAGTTGAAACAGACTCCATGCAACATGGCTGATCCAAGGAAAACTGCAGTAGAAAACAAATTTTTCAACATTCCTCACAGCCTGTAGAAAAATATAATCACTACCCAATTTTTTTCAATTGAGATCAGAGTTTACTGAAAAAGAATAGCAGTGTCAGTTTAAATGTAACCTGCATTCCACATTTAGTTTTTTTTTAATTGGCTTCCCCTAGAAAGCAATCCTTACAGAAATGCCAATTATTGTAAAGTGCCTCTCTCTAATAAGAACAAATCATCCCTCCTAAATAAAATCAATATATATTTATAATCATTGTATGCTTATTTGATTGTATGACTGTGTGTCAGGATTTTTATTAAAAAGAAGGTAGTATGCATTTGAAATTATTAACTGAACATGTTAGTTTACATTTAAGTCTGTATGTGCTTATTCAGGGATTGCCCCTCAGGAAAAAGGCCCCCATACTCCAAAAGTAGATTCTTGACTCTGTTTCTCCTTATTCTAGGAAAGTGAAGTCCTGCTTCCCAAAAGAAAGAAAGTTCCCTCGCTTTTTTAATTCCTCTCTCTCATCAAGCCAAGCACACTGTCTATCACTTTGAGACAGAAGAAAACAGCAAGACTGAGTCCAATTCACTCCCAGCAAGGAGGAGAAGGGAGCTGACATCCTTGATTAGTCATTGCCATCTCCCTGCTGCTATCAACACAATGCAGCACCTGTGGCAAGGAGCCAAGTACCCCTTTATGCTTCCCAATTGATGCACACATTCATTGCATTCACACATTCACAATGTGATCTTTGATGAGTAAGGAGTTATGTTCAATAATGAGACATGTCCAGTAATGAGGAGTGAATTTTTCCTTAGCGAAATATTATCCGTTTAAAAAGAAAAATAAAAAAAAAAGCTTTCTGGCAGAGAAGAAATTGCAGATCTTTAAATATTCCAGTGCTATTAAAAATCTTAGACCTTAGCAAATGATTGACAATATTTCAACAACAGGGAAGTGGTGGCTGGGAACTTGTCTGTGACAACAGATGGTGTTTGACACTTCTCTGGAAGAACCTGTCAGCCCCTTTAGAACATCGGGTCATCTATGAAGTATAAAAAGAGAATATTCTTGACCTAAGATGCTTACTATGTAACTTTAAAAAAGCATTTGTGTATTAATTGCCATGGGAAGGCTCCAGACTTACAGAAGGTGTGAGTGGTGCAGCAGTCTGGAGAGAGCCTTGTTCTGGACTCAGCTGGCACTTTGCTGCATGTGTACATATTTGCGGGCATGCATATACAGGGAAACACACCAACACAGGTACCTCAGCAAAGAAGATAAGGACTAGCCTGACTTGTCCTGTAGGCATTTGGGGCTGATTTGAATGTCCTCTTTGATTTAACATACCATGAAGATGACAGGTATTTACATACAGCTTACAACTTTCTCCAGCTTCAAGTGGAAGCTGCCAGGCTCCCCCCACAGTGCCTAAATGACAGTAGACATGTGTTTGTGTGCCTGAATCCCACCCCACATACTGCAGTGTGGAATGTAAACTGTTATCTTCTGCTTTATTTGCCTTATGACATTTGTCATGATGACCAAAAATCAGAAAATTGAGAGTTTTATCTGTTTGGAACAGTTTTACTTCATTACTGAGATGGGTTTCTCTCTCATTAATTTAATCTGGTCAAAATGTGCTTCAGTTTGCTGCTTTCACTAATGAGTCACCCTGTTTCTGCTGTGGCTTGCTCACTCACTGAAGTGTGGGAAGAGATGTGCTACATGCAATAAATTCAGCTGGCTTCATACACCAGCTTTGGTGTCCAAGACTGTGAATGGAAGAACTGCAAGTTTATTTTTGCTTTTCCTTTGCACTTTTACAAAGGGAAGTGATTGAAAATGGGAAGTGACTAAAAAGTTTTTAATTAAAAACCACTGTAAAACTAGACCTGACACCCTTAAAAGAAAAAAATCCCTTAATATATATAGAAAATGTATACACCTAACTGAAGAAGCTTTGAAAC
The DNA here is from genome assembly GCA_013400575.1 of Peucedramus taeniatus. Lineage (NCBI taxonomy): Eukaryota > Metazoa > Chordata > Aves > Passeriformes > Fringillidae > Peucedramus > Peucedramus taeniatus. The sequence goes on along the minus strand of WBNO01007578.1, from coordinate 231,719 downwards.
TAACTGCCTAGTGACTGATTTTCTCCAACAATTCACTCTAAAGTGTCCTTGTAAGCACATTCTTTATACTTTGAAAACAAGCTATTTTTTATTGGGGTCCATGTTATCAGTTTGATTTGCAGAGGCAAGTATGCATTGTGTCCCTATCCATTTTTCTATTTTTATTTCCTTTTTTTTCTTTTTTTTTCCTTTCTTTTTCCTTTTTTTTTTTCCCCTCTATAATAGCATTGTTGACAAACTTGCCATGGAATTTTTTTTATAGGATCATATTGTTAGTCTACATTTCTAGGAGTGACTCTCTGTTCAGGAGTAACCCTGCCAGTTTACAGCTAAGTAATGAGAGATTGGAGTATGGGAATGTTCCTAGAGTTCAGGGAGAGACTTGATCCATTTTTTGGCTTAAAATCTGGGATAAGAACCAGGCCTGTACTGTATATTTCTTATGCCTTGTTTTCTGTAGGTTCTCAGTTCTGACCATTTTATTTGAAATTTCATTTGACCCACTACAACAGCAGATTGAACTTTTGTCTTGATTGTATCTTGAGAGAAGCATTTCCACATTTATCCCTGTCGGAGTTCAGTGGTCTCTGACCAGGAGGAGGGTTTAGTGTTTGTTTTTAAATCTACTCATTTGGAGTATTTGTGATTTTGATTTAACAGAGTGCTGCAGCTATGTACTGAAATCATAACAGAAAAATGATACAGCACTTGCATTCTGGTTGATTCACAGAACAATCCTGTTCCTCATTACTGCTCTCCGTGTGCTCACTGTCAGGATGCTGAGCATCCCCAGTACTTAGGAAAGCATGCATGGATTAAAGCCAGATCGAGCTGTCTTCCAATTCTGTTCTAGTAGTTGACCAGATTTTATACTTTATGTTGGGCTGAGGCATGTGTATATCCTCCCAGCCCTGGCACACTGGTCTGGGTAGCTCAGGAAGACATAATTATCTGTTAATTATCTCAGGGAACCTGATGATTCAACAGTGCAGCTGTCTTATCTAAAAACATTGCCCTTCATTCTCCCTGGTGTTGAGATAAGCTTAGTTTTCTTTATGATGTTTTTTTTACCTGAGCTCATTGGGGTTTTTGACTCATCTCTGAATATTCCTCCTCTGTGGAGGTGTGCTGGTCAAGCACAGCCATGCAACAGCTGTTTTCTCCCATGTATAAATTTGAGTCAATTTTCCAAAAACAAAGCATTGCCTACAGTATAAATATTGCACCTCAGGTTTTTCTCCTGAAATAACATCATAAAAACTGCAGAACACAGCAGCTACTTTTACCTGCTGACCCCTTTTTATTATGACTATAGCAAATTGTTAGTATTCTGCAAAATCTTCTGAAAATGTGTTTATTTTTTTAAAATATTTTAGGGATTATGTTCTGATTTAAAACAGAAAAATCTAATTATTGTGAAAAAATGGGTACCTGAGAATCTCTCATTAGCACTGAAGGAAGACAGGGAGTCAATACAGATAGTTGGCTTGGAAATATCTTGCAAGAACTGATGCTTTTCTACAGCTGAGTCTTATGGTACAGAAAATCATATAGAGAGGTCATTGCTCATGGGAATTAAGTGACTAAGAGTATGAAAATTACAACTCCTCTCTTTCACCCCTCAGATCAGAATTTTTACTCTTTTTTTTTTAAGTAATGGTTGCAGAGTATACAGAAAGTGTTATTTTTCTAGTCTTTTCCTTCAGAAAATCCTTTCTGAAGAAAACATGCACCACAATGTTTTACATTTTACGAGTTAGAATGACATTTTTCTAAACTGGCCACTTCTACCTTTTTTTTTTTAAAGTTATTCAGATAATAATGTATAGGTTATGAAATAATTTACAAATTTAATTTGGTGATCACTATATTTATCCAAAGTATGTGTCCAGGTTTGCCTTTATGTAAAGGCAAACATATACGAGGCAACATCTCTGCCGTTTCTGTGTAAGGCATTGACATCCAAAAAAAATGAAGTACATACAGTGAAGGGACTCACCTAGATACAGTCAAAAGTTATGTCCACAGGAGTAAATTAAATATGCTTGAGGATATTTCAATGCAAACCAGTATTTATTAAAGTTGGTTCAACCACAGATGGACAGTAGAGTTAGATAATAACAAGAGTTTTCTGTAGATGTTGGGTCTCATTCTGGAAGTGTACATCATATTGCTGAGCCTCTGTTTTGACTCTAGGTCTAAACTTGTTGGCTGTCCACCTTCTCCAACTCTTGGAATGCCTTTATAAAAGTTCTTTCATGGATGACTAAGGTGGTATCTTGGAAGTTTCCTCCCTAATCTCTTTCCAAACACTTCTACAGGCCATTTTCACGCAGTTCAGGGGAAATACAGGATCATTTTATAGGATCTGAGTCTGAACCATTACTTCATCTTCCACCTACTCATTGTCTGCTGAATGACTGCTAATGCTGTGATGCTTAGTTTGGTTCTGGGTCGTTATGGGTGAATCTTTCAAAGCCATGAAACTGACCTTCTGTTGCCATCAGAAGTACAAGCAGAATTGGACTGATAAGAGAAATGAAGAGCATTTTGTGCAGACCTTCCTTTTCTGAGCTGGAGAAATAGGGTTATTCATCACACTAGTTTAATCTATTCAAAATTCATATTTCTATATTTATTTTCTTAATTTGGAGCCCAAAAAGGAGGCAGTGTTATGCTTTTATGTGAGAAACGACAATGATTGATATATCTTGGAGCGAGCTGTAATTTTTTCAGTGATTCTCTGGTCTTTCCTTAATTTCCATAATTTATGAAACTGTAAGGAAAAACAGGTTTATTCTAGTTGGCTGGTCTCATTATGGTTTATTTTCTCCTTTTAAGGAATATGTTGACCTACTTCTTTGGTTAGATAACCTTAGTTCTTTGTCTCTAATTTTGGATAACTGGTGAATCCCTTAAATGTATTTTTCAACAAGTTAAACTAAGGAGGTAGAGTCTTCTATGTATCTGATGTGCTGATGATATAAAGATGTCTTCAGATAGTATTTAGTGGGTATATTATGTGTCATATGCCAACTTGGATTGTTAGGCTTCAGAGAATACCTATAATTCCTATATCGTATTGTGAGTATGATATACAATAGTGTGTCAAAACTGTGATCTAATTCAGAATAGGAAATTCTATTTCCTATTTCAGTTGTGGAGATCTTTACATGGGCCAGTTGTCTCATCAATATCCCATACTTGAGAAAAATGGGCACTCCTTAGAGGTGATTCACCTGGCCTATTTCAAATGTTTGCTTTAGGAAGAGGTTAATAATGCCCTGCTAGGACTGACTTCTCTCTACTGCCAACATGACTGTATTACTTCCAAGACAGACTCCTGCATGGTAAACATCAGCTTTATATCAGACTTCTACTTCATTATTTCTTGTCTAGAACTGTAGCATCCATAAGTGTCATACAAGCCAGGGGTACCATTTGTCTCCAAGCTGGTGCTGGGCTTGGGTCTTTGTGCCCACGGCTTTGTGCTGTGGCTGTGCCAGCAAGGAAGAGCAAGAATATGAGTGACTGAAAATGGCCCAAATTCCCAGATTGCATATGGGCCTAGTGACTGCCTTGTGTTTATTTTGCAGTCTTTTGCTTCTCTTTGTTGCTACAGGCTCTCTTATATACACTCTAAACTTGAATGTTTCTTAACTCCATATCCTCAGTTTCAAAGAGTCTAATTTATGAACCTTGTGAGCTTTTGTGCAAAAACAAGTTTAGAAAGTGGGAATATGTATTCTGCAAGACGTAGAAAAGTTTTAATTGTAAATTTTGATTCAGCCTACATAAACTATACCTCAAACACAAGGTGCAGATTTGTTGCATTAAGCAATATTTTATTTACTGTGTTTTCTGAAAAATGAATAAACGGTTTAAGGTGGATTTTTTAATGGAGAGTTTGTCACATTCTTATATACTGTGAACTGAAGGCTACATTATTTTACCTTGGCTAAGTGTATAACCATGTAATTAACACAATAGTTATCTACACTATTTTTGTAATCCAGATATTTAATTTTTTTAGGATATAATCAAGACAGCATAAATACGAATTACAATGAGAAAGAATTCCCTTTTTCTCTCAACTGCCCTAAGAATTGTAAGTTCTTTGCTATGAAAAGCTACAGATCATGAGTTTAGTACTTAAGGCCCACTTCATCATGTCAGGACTTTCTAAAGATGGATTTGATGAAGCAAATAAATTACCAATTATCTTTAGAAATAGAAGAAGACGGAAAAACAAAATCCAAGGTTCTGTTCAATGAACAGTCACTTGAAGGTGCTCGGTCAACAGTTGGACTTGAGGTTTTTGAAGTTTTTTTTCAACCAAGATGATTCTATGATGCTATGATATTTAATGTTCAGTGCATCATCTTCCTTTTAGTTTCTTTTCATTTTTTTAATGAGCATTTCTGTTTGAAACCTTTTTTATTCCAAAATCTTCTAATTATTCTTACTCACAGTTTCAGCAAAATTAGCTTTTATCAAAATTAGTAAGATTAAATATTTTATCAGAGAACATCCTTTGAACCCTGGTATTTTTCTTAGTGTCCATATTACTTGAGTTTATGCAATATATTTTTATTCAGAGGAAAAGCAAGATATTTGTCATGTTGAAAATAATAGTAGGAAAGGCTAGAGTCATGGGAGAGGGCCATACCATAAACTTATACTCTTCTGGCGAATATGATCATCCTTAGAAAATTAGAGAAAGAGAGACGTGAACACGGCTCATGATCCAAAAGAAAAACTTATAATTATAAATAAATTTGAGCATCATCTTTCTTAATATGATGGATTAGTGAAAAAGGAATAAACAGCATTCTGACACTCAAATACACCATGGAAGAAATTTTTTCCTCTCCAGTACTACATATAAACATATTTTTTTTCTTTTTTTTTCCTTTCTGAATACTCGTTTTCAATATTCGTTTTGTTACGAACCATTTAAGTTTCCACACGTATTTAAACAGAGAGGATGACTGGATGATGGACGGCAACCTCTTTCTTTTGTACATCAAGCTCCCTTGTGAGCACTGATATGATGTGGGTGCTGAAATTTAATTAAAATACCTATTAAGAAGATATCTCTAGAAATATCTTGTCTTCAGTAGGTAGATATTTAATTTATTTTTAAAATGTTGGTTTAGCTGTACAAAGCAGAACATTCTTCTTTAGAAAGATGAATATGAATGAAATCCTCTCCTTTTGTTTTCTAGTGAAAGCATACTGCTGATAACGCTTTTAACTCAGATTTTATCATTAGCCTATTGCCATTGGCAGATATAAAAGCACAGAAATTTCACAGCAACTTCTGAGTCACCAAGTTCAACTCTGAGTTCATAGACAAACTGAACAGACTACTATAAATGTATGATGTTCTGTTTAAAACAAGCTGCATTAAGTGCTTTGCATTACACTTGAGGAAAAGAAGGTTTAGAGCCTCACTTTTAGACTCCTAAGAGACTCCTTTTTCTAAATTCATATGTAAACTTACTAATGGTCCCCAGACAAGTTGCATATTTTAAAGCTATTCCTTACCTAGATTTACCTTGCCCCTGGATGTGCAGCAAGCACTGCTGTGACTGAATTGCACTTATGTGGCAAGGTTTTGGTGGGTGGTGCAGCAGGGGTGGCTCCTGCGAGAAGGCACCAGAGGCTCCAGGTCAGACCCTCTGCTGGCCAGGGCCGAGTCCCTCAGGGATGTTGGCAGAATCTCCTATGTGAGAACGTATTTAAGAAAGGATGAAAAATTCTGGAAGAGAGGAGTTAGAAAATGTGAAAAAAACAACTCCACTGAAGGATAAGGAGGACATGCATCAGGCACCAGTGCAGAGACTCCCCTGCAGACCATGGTGAAGACCATAGTGATGACCATGGTGAGGCAGCTGCGCCTCTGCAGTCCATGGGAGATCTCTTACCAGTGCATGTGGATCTGGCCTCAAGGAAACTACAGCTTGTGAGAGCCTGCACTAAAGAAGGGTCCTGGCAGGATTCGTTGACCAGTGGAGCAGGAGTGTCCATGCTGGAGCAGCTGTTCCTGAAGGATTACACCTTATAGAAGGGACCCATGCTGGAGCAGTTCACAAAAAACTGCATCCTGTGGGAAGGACTCATGCTGGATGAGTTCAAAGGATTGTCTCCCATCAAATGTGAGGAAGAGTGAGAGGAGGAAGAAGAGAAGACATGAGGTGTTGCAAACTGACCCCAGTCCCTATTCTCTGTCCCCCTGCACTTCTCACATGGAGAAGGTAGAAGAATTGGGAATTAAGTTGAACCTGGGACAAAGCAAGAGAAGGAGGGAAGATATTTTACAATTATTCTTGTTTCTCATTATCCTGGTCTTTTTGATTGGCAATCTACTAAATGAATTTTTCCAAGCTGAGTCTGTTTTGCCCATGATGGTAATTACTGAGTGACCTCCCTGTCCCTATTTTGACCCATGAGTTTTTGGGTTTTATTTTCCCCTCCATCCTTTTGATGGAAGGGGAGTGAGAGAGCAGCTTGATGAGCTCTTGCCAAGGTCAGCCCACCACAGTTCTTTGTGTTGCACAATAGGGATCTCTTTGGAATTGAATATAAGGATAGTAATTGGGAAAGGTAATGGGCAAAACATGGAATGAACAATGCTAGAGGACAAAATCATTGTTAGGAATTTTATTTGCAGCTGTAGTGAAGGATTTAGGGGTGGAGTGTGTGTGAATTGTCTGTATTTGTCAGTGTTGAAATAATGCTTTAATTTTTTTTGTTGCATTTTTAAGAAACTGATGTCTTTAAAGAATATATGATTTCATCTAAATTTAATTAATTGTTAGCAGTGGACAGCCAGCAGGCAACAGGTGTTGAAATACCTTTGCCAGCCCATGAAGAAAGTTAAGCACTTCCAAAGTGCCCTTCTGTTTTAGGCCTTTTTTGAGCACCTAGCCTTGTGTAATTTTCTTTGCAGGCCTTTTGTTCCAATCCTTTTGGGCTTTTATTTACCTTTATGGCTTTCTTTTAAGACACTGCCTTCTACAGGATCTGGTCTGCAACATATATATACATTTTTCCTGTAAGTTCTCAGGAGTCACTTTCAGCTGGAAGCAGCATAATAGAAGCTATATTGTTGTATGCAAGTTATCTCTTTGTTATAAACAAAAACTTGATTTTATACCTTAAAAACCCATAATTTCTAGATCCACAGGTAACCACAGGTTACCACAGGTCAACCACAGGTTGATCTTTATTACTGAATATTTATGTTTCTTTTTCTTGAGCCAGTTTTGGGGTTTTGACTGTGAAAAGAGTTGGTTTTGGTTTTTTTTTCTG